>CP139503.1:325823205-326423205 GCA_021014915.2 Artemisia tridentata subsp. tridentata
TTTTTTTTTTTTTTTTTTAAAAAAATTTTTTTTCCCCTTTTCCCTTCCCAAAAAAAACCCAAAAACCCCCCCTTTCCTGAAACCCCTTTTTTTTTTCCCCTTTTTTTCCCCAAAACCCCCCCAAAAAAAAAAAAGGGGGGAAAAAAAAAAAAAAAATTAAAAAGGAAAAAAAAAATTTTTAAAAAAATTTTTAAAACCCAAAAAAAAAGAAAAAAACAGAAGAATAAGAAAACCCGGAAAAAATTTGGTTAGTTTGTTCGTTCGAAAGCCTCCCGTTCAAACTACAGGGGTTTTAGACAATTAAATAAGTATAGAAAATTTATATTTATCTTTATAATTTTAAATTTTGGGTTTTTCCCACTAGGGTTAAAACATCTTGTTCCTCCCAAAATTAATTTAGCCTATAAAAAAGGGGATTAAATTTTAATCTCAATTTATCACACAATTTTAAAACGATAAATCGTTGCTAAATTTTTCATAACGAATCGAAGCTGAAGATCCCGTATTTGTAAGAATTCATGGGGGTTTGCCTGCCTTGCCCACCCATAGGGCGGGCCATGACTTTGGGTAAATTTAACTTTTAAATGGGAAATCAGGGGTGATTTCCCAAAACAAAAAAAGATCCGTGTATTTAAAAAAAGCTAAAAAATGATTATTAAATCTTTTTTTTTTTCGACCCGGGCCTTTTAATAGAAATTAATAAGAATTAAAAATTAAAAAGCCTAAAACTTTTTTTGGGTGTCACGGGGGCCCCCCCAGAAATTCCCTCCTGGTTTCCCTCACAAAATTAAGTAATATTTCCCAAAATGTTTGGGAAATCGTAAAAAAAAGCCCAATGGGGAAAAAAATCATTAAAGAAGGAAAAGAAACAATAAATTTTTTGTTTTAATATTTTGGAATTTTAAAAAGACTTTTTTACATGAAATAGACCTATCACATCAAAAAAACCCCTTTTTTTCATTCAATTTGAATTTTTTTTTTCATTACATCATGGTAAGGGGAAAACGAAATCAAATAAAAACCAAACTTTTTTTAACTACCCACTAAACAAAAATTCTTCCATCCCAAAAACTATTTTTTTCTTTTCATTATAGAAAAACCTTTTCCCTTTTTTCAAAATCAACCAAAAATTAATTTAACCCTACAACCAAACAAAAGATTAAAAAAATGCAATAAACCTTTTATTACTTCATTTTTCCATTCATTTTTTACTTCATTTTGTTCTATCAAAACACATTTGAAATCTAAAAATAAAAAATCCGGGGTATTTAGCATCCCAACCAAATTTTACAAAGCATTTACAACCAGGGGAAATCAAAAGTTATCCGAGGGGGCCCAAATTTTTTTAATTTTTTTGGGAAAATACCAAAAGAAAATTTTTTCTTATTTGGGCAAAAATTAAAAAAAAGTAATCAAATAATTTAAAAAAATTTTACACTACAATTTTTTTTTGCTAAAAGACACTTTCCCCCCCTGCCACTCCCTCCTGTCTCACAGCTCCAACACGAAACTTCTAAAAATAAAAGGTTTTTTTGGGAATAAAAAATTTCTGGTATTTTTGGGGGTTGGGTTTGAACCCGGAAAAGTGGCCCAAGTTATAAAGACAAAAATTTCAATGTGCCCTGGACCCAAAAACCACACAAACCGGGGTTTTGGAAAATGAAATGAAAATTTTTAAAAAAAAGGAAGGGGGTGGTTATTTTAAAAATTTTTTTTAACCCCCATTTAATAAAAAACCAACACAACCCCACCCAAAATTTTTTTTCCTTTTTTTTTATAAAAAAACAAACAAAATTCATTTAACCCCCTAAACAACCCAAATTTTTTAATCCCCCCAAACAAAAACCCCCAAACAAAAATTTAAAAAATAAAAATTTAAATTTAAAATTTAAAACACACTCCAAAAACCCGGGTTTTACAAAAACCCAAAAAAACCCTCCTCCAAAAACCCAAACCAACGTTTTTTTTTTGTGAAAAATTGAGGTTAAAAATTTGAAATTTTTGTTATTAAATTTTAGAAATTTTAAAAAAAATGGGG
This sequence comes from Artemisia tridentata subsp. tridentata, assembly GCA_021014915.2. Classification (NCBI taxonomy): domain Eukaryota; kingdom Viridiplantae; phylum Streptophyta; class Magnoliopsida; order Asterales; family Asteraceae; genus Artemisia; species Artemisia tridentata. The sequence goes on from CP139503.1 coordinate 325,825,244, forward strand.
GGGGTCCCCTTTTTTTTTTTAAAATTTTTTTTTGGGGGTTATGTTGAGTTTATAATTTTTCGGTTTTATTTTTTAAAAAAAAGATTTAATTTAAATTTTTATTTTATTATATTTAAAATTTTTCCCAGGGTTTAAAAAAAAATTGATGGCGCCCCTTTGTATTTTTTATTTTTAAAAGAACTTTAAATTTTTTTTAATTTGGTATTAAAGAAAATGATTTTGGGTTTTTGGAAAGGGGAACCGATTTTACCGGCCGATTAAATTAAAAAGGACCCTTGGAAAATTTTTTTTTTTTTCTGATGGTTTGTTTTTTAAAAAAGTTTTAAATTTTTTCTTTTTTTTGGTTTTTAAAACCTTTTTTTTAGGGGCTTTTTGGTTGTAATCTGGGGTCGTTTTCGGTTAATAAATTTTGTTTTTAAAAAAAAAAAAAAAAGGGCCAAGGGGTTTTTGGTTCAAAAATAAGAATTAAAAAGAAAATTTTCGAATTTTTGGGAAATTTTTTCCCTTTGAATTTGTTGAAAAATCCAAAACCTTTTTTTCCCAAACCTTTTTTTTCCCCTTTAAATTTTTTGGGCCCCCAACCCAAGGTATTTTATTTGTTTTGTTGGGCTTTTTTTTAAAGTTTTGAATTTGGGGGGCAAAAAAAATGGCCCAAAACCGGGGATCAAACTTTTTAACATAAAAATAACCAAATTTGGTTAGCAATTATGTTCCCCCCCCCAAAGGGGGGTGAATATTGGTTTTTTTTTTGGAAAGGGGGGGTTTTTTTTGGTTTTAAATGGGTTCCCCTTCCAAAAAAACCTTAAACCCGCCCGTAAAAAATAGGGCTTTAAGTCAAAAAAAGCCTTTTGTTTTCCCCAAATTTAATTTTGGTTTAAAATTTAAAAGGAAAAAAAAACCTTGTAAAGTGGGTATTTTTTCCAAAAAAAAAAAAAAAAAAAAAAAAAAAATTTCCAAATTTAAACCCCCCAAATTTTTTTTTATTTTCCTTAAAAAAAACATAAACAATTTTTTTTTAACCAAAACCAACAACCCCCCTTTTTTCCTTTAAAATTTAAGCCAATTTTAAAAAAAAAAATAAAACATTTAAAACTTTCATTTTAACTTTTTATTGGGGATAAAAAGCCCTTCCAAAAATTTCCCAAAATTTTTTTTTTAAGATGGGAAATTAAGAAAAATTTTTTTTAATTTTTAAATAATAAAAAATATGAAAAGGATTTTTTTTTAAAGTTTTTAATTTTAAAAATAATTTAAATTGGTTTTCTAAAATTTTAATTCCCCAAACGTTCCAAAAATTAAATTAAAATTTTTCAAGGTTTAAAAAAAAATAAGGGGGCCTTTTTTTAACCCTATCCAATTTTTTAGGAAAGATTTTGGTCAGGGGAAAGTGCCCGGGCCGGGGGGTTTTTTTTTTTGTTTAGGGGAGAAAGATGATTTTTTTTGGCTTTTTTAAACTTGTTTTTTGGTCAACAAGGAAAAAAAAAGAACCCTTTCGTTTTTTTTTAAAATTAAAAAAAAGGGGCCAAAAAAAAAAATTTTTTATTTTTTTTAAAAATAAAATAAAATTTAAAGAAAGTTTTAAAGGATAAAAGTTAAAAGGCCAAATTTTTTTTAATTGAATTTTCAAAAAGGAAAAGGTTTAAAGGTTCTGAACTTTTAAAAAAATAACCCTTTGGGAAGCCATTTTAAAAATTAATAGTTTTTTTTGGGAAGGGTTTTTTTGGAAAAAAGTTTAAAGGTTTCGAAAAAAAATTTTTTTGCCTTTTTAAGTAAAATTTGGAAAAAAATTTTTGTTAAATTTTTTTAAAAAAAAATTTCCTTTTTTTAAAAGGGCCAAAATTTTTTAAAAAAATTTTTTTTTTCCATAAAATTTAAAAAAAATCAAAATTTAAAGTTCCAAATTTTAATTTTTTTTTAGGTTTTTTTTTGGTAAAAAAGTTTTTTTTTACCCTTTATGGGCTTTTTTTTAATTAAATTTTTAAAATTTTGTATTCTTCCCAAGAGAAAATTTCCATTACCTTTTCAAATTTCTTTTTTTCCCTTTTTTTGGGGGTTTTTGCGTTTAAAAAACCTTTTTTTTAAAAGGGCACGAAGTTTGCTTTTTTAAAAAAAAAAATTACTAGGTAAAAAAACAACCCTTTGAAAAAAAGGGGAAAGGAAAAAAGGTTAAAAAGGAAAGCGGATTTAAATTTTTTGAAAAATTTTTTTTAGGAAAAAAAAAAAAAATTTTTTTGGGCGGAACCTTTTTTTCAAGTTTCATTCCCAAAAAAACCCTTTTAAAAGGCCTTTTTTTCTGAAAATTAATTTTTTTTTTTAACCAATTTAAAAAAAGTTCCTATGGAATAACTTGAAAAAAGGTGTTTTCCAATTATTTAATTATGGAATTTGCCCGGTTTTCTAAATTCCGCTTTTTTTTTCAAAAAAAGCTGTGGACCAGACATCTCTTTAACAAATTAAAAAAAAGTTGACAAAGACTTCAGGTTATTCTACTGAAAAACTATGACTTCCCAAAAACAAGGGAAACGCCCAAAAAAACCCTTTTTGATAGTCTCTCCCATAAAGAAATCGTTTATATTTTTTTGACCTCTAACATTTTTCCAATAATTTTTCATATTGTCGTATGTTCCCCTTTTTTAAATAAAACCTTTTTTTTTTTTTTTTTAAGTGGGGTTAACAAAAATCATACCATGATATCTGGACTAAAAAAATTCACAAAACGGGAACCTCCTGATAAAAGATACCTCGGTTTCATTCAAAGTTTGTTTTCTACTTTGAAAAACAACCCTATAGAAGACATGTAATACTTAGGGTTTTCCCTTTTAAATATAAATTTTTTTTTTTGAGCCGATTGTTGTACAGATAAAAAAAAAACTTTGCCCCTTGTATATTAAATTTTTGGGGTTTTTGGGTTTTGGCTAGGCAGTGAGTGTTTTAGTCAATCTTCTTTCCCCTTGTCCCCTCTCAGAGCAGAACACACAGCTTCCGCAAGCAGGCTCGTTAAACAGATTTTCTACCCCCCCTTGCTGAATTTTTTAAAAATTTTTCTGGGTCTGATGTTTTATATCATCTTTTTATTCTAAGGAATTAATATTTATTGCTACTTTGTTAGAAACTTTAAGGGAATAAACCCAAATTCAAAAGTCCCAATTTTTGCATTTTAACCCCCCCGGTCCCCACCATGACCTATTTTTAACGTTTAAAGGGGATACATATTGTAAATTTTTTACCGGCAAATGGGATCTTCATCTTATGTTATTCTCAAATCCCCAAATGGAATTAAAATTGGGAGGCCTTTTTACCTATCCAAGGGGGGGGGGGGGGGCTAATATTTATGAAAACCCGGGAAAAAATTTGTCCTTTTTTGTACAGGATCAAACCTCGTGTGTACATTTTAGAGTCCAAGTTTCCCATCTCCTTTACATACCCTACTAGGACTCGTAAACAATTGAAGGGGACATGCATTTCTGAGTTTTAGGGCACTTTTAAACAAGGGAATGACCCTATGGGGCCCCCGTCCTAAAAATTAAAGTTTTAACACTCTGTTAAAAAAAAAAACAAGGGGTGATCCAATTGGGCCCACCAAAAAAAATATGGGAGAACATCCCCCCTTGAAATCTAGTATCGAGTGAACGATAATGTGAAGTTGTATCCCTGTCCCTTTAAATTTTTGGGAGCAGCTGACTTTTTTTACTTAAAAGAAGGTTAAAAAATTTTAAATGGGGGAATTTTGGGCTTTTGGAAAACATTTCCAACACTTTTTTCTCAGTTTCCAGGCATTGCACTATCAATCCCTTTACCCTAATGGTTTATTTTTGGGGGAAAATTTAAAGGTTGTGTTGGTGAGGTATAAGCTTCACGACTTTCAACAGAATTGGAGAAACATTTATGGGCATCGCCCTGACACTGGAGAAAGGGGGAAAATGCATGCTCGTTCCGAAAAAATTGAATGAGCAAAAAAGTTTGAAGCTATAGAAAAAATATAATTGGCAAAAATCTGGTCATTGTTCTGAAGAATTTTAAAAGGAAACCCCAAATTTATTTGGCAGGGTGTGATCTCTTTTCCCGATGATTTTTTTGGGAAAAGGGAAAAAATGGATCCTCCCGGGGAAAGGGTAAAATTCATTTTTTGATTTTTTTGGGCAAATGATGCCCGATCCCGCAGGGTTTTGGAAGGGGACGGGTTTTATGACTATTTTCTTGAAGATTTAATTTGTTTTTTTCCCCCCCTTTTTTGGAGAAAGCAGCTATTGAAAGTAATTCAAAAAAACGGGGGCTATATCCCCAATTTTGAAGTTCGCCAATTATCACAGACCTTGTAGTACCATAAAATCGTTCCCTGTTGAGCTACAAATTTATTTTGGTGATATGCGCTCTTTGGGGTGCCTTTTTTTAAATTAAATGGTTGTAATCAAATTTTTTTTATGCATACATTATTAAAAAATAAATATTATTACCGAAATTTTTTGTAGATATCCAAAAGACCAATCCCCTTCCCCGAAATATTTTGGGGGGCCCCGGGCTTTGCATTTCTTTAATTCCCCTCCCAGAATTTAAAGGGGGTAGTGGTAATGAATTTTACCCAGTTGATCTTTAAGTATTGGGGCGCCGGCTATGTAAGTTATGTTTGTTTTGGGAGTGTATGTCCCAATTTGGGGCCTTTGATAGTGTTCCCCAAAAAAATAATTTAAACTAGGGGCCTTTAAGACTTTTCGTGGTAATAGTCCCCCTTTTTTTCCCGGGTAAACCCTTTTTTTCAGTGCCCGGAAATTTAATGATTATATAAATTTGAATATCCCAAAAGGGGAAAAAATAAAGGGCCTTTTGATTTTAACTTGAAGGCATAGTAGCCTGGAATAGGGCTTTTTGGGAGGATTTGATTTCCCAAAAAGCATCTTTTAGTTTGACTTTTAGTTTTTTTTCCCTACTTTGGAAATTTTTCCCACCCCTTTGTTAGTTCGAAACTCCCCGCTTAAAACAGAAAGAGGAATTTTCTGTTTGGAACTCCCCAAACTGGAATGCTTCTGTGCTTTAAAGGGAAAATTTAAAAGGAGAAACTAATAAGAATTTTTTTTTAACTTTTTGTTTCCAGGAGGGGACGGTTTTACAATGCTAAGGAATCAAGACATCGCTTTTTTCGTTATAGACTCCTTAAATAACATAGTTCAACTGGTAATATTGAAGATAGTAGCTTTGGAATTTCTATTTTACATTTTAAAAAACAAGGTTGGATCAAGTGGTTTAAAACCCCTTTCCCCTGGAAGAGGGCAAGGGTTTTGAAACCTCACCCCTTGCAAGGGCCCGGAGTCCTTTTTTACCTTTGGTAGAACCGGAAGCACCTCCTAACCTTTGGTAGGGGTAAGACTGTCTAAAGGGTTTCCCCCCCCAAACCCCCCCCTTTAAAACCGTGGGAAAAGGTTTTTTGGGGCCCATAACCCTGGAAGGGCGGTTTTTGGGGGTTACCCCTTTTCTTTACTTTTTTTTTAAAAGGGGGGCACTAAAAATATTCGGGGGTTCCCATTTTTCCGTTATAGGCCAACCTTATCATTGCACGGGGTGTGGGAATCCCCTTTTGTGTATACTTATCCTTGGGATATTTCAAAAAAGTGCTTCTTTTTACTCACCCGGGTGATTATCTGGACACACACAAAAAAAATAAAAAAAAATTCAAAGGGAAACCTTTTCCCTTTTGGGTTTTTTTAAATCATCCAAAAATTTGGGGGAAATACTCTTTTGATTTTGATATAATATTTATGGAAATACTCCGTTTATAATTTTTACTTTATAATTTTTTGATTTGGTTTTGATAAATAAAAGCTAGGGAACTACAAGTACCCGAGAATGCAAAAATATCTTTTTGGAACTTTTTTTTAAGCATTTACAAAATTTTAAACTGAGAACAAAATGAGTCATTTTGTATGATGTAAAAATACTTTTCTGAGGGACTTTTTTTGATGCTCCCTTTTAAAAACATTTCCCAACAAATTTAGAACATTTTCTCTGAATTTTTTTTTGGGCTGCTTGGGGGCAATGCTCTGCATATTTTTCTTTTTTTCTCCAAATTTTTAAACCCCCAAATCTAATTTCTTTTTTTACCTTACAAAACTCACAGGGTAAACAGCTACCTTGTTCCCCCAAAAAGGGTGTGAAACAAGCTTTTTTTGTTAAGAAGGATGAGGGATAGACACTTAAACCCAACCCATTTTCAAAGGTCTGGAATTGACCAGCATGGGAACAACCCTTTCGCCAACAGAGCAATCTTTTCTTTCCCCACGGTTTAAATTTTTGATATAAATTAAAATTTTAAAAATTTACATGCTAATAAAGTAAACTTACATTCATATAAATTATGGACTTGCAAACAGGGAAAAGGTGCTGTTTCCCCGAGAATGGCCCCCTTTTTTTGGTCATCCCAAAGGCAAGGGGGGGAGTGCCGGATGGCAGGGGAAACGAATACCCTTCATCAAAATGTTTTTCATGGGAAAAACAGCCTTATGTGCCAGCCCCCTTTTATTGACCTACCCACCCCCCAACAATCACAAAAAATTAAAATTTTTTGGGCACCATGCCCTGGTTTGGGGATATTCATCGTACAAAATATAATGTTTTTAAGTATGCATGATTTGAAGGTGTTTTTTTAAACCACCCAATTTGGAATGGAGGGCCACCAAAAAGAAAATGGGCAGAAAAAGCTTCCCAAAGTGCAGGGAAATTCATCCAGCTCTCAGATCCGTTTGAAAAAACCAAAAATGGATTACAAAGTGGACCCCCCGTATAAGGCATCTTACAATTGGGGGGGAAGATTCATCAAGGAATGTGAACTAGACACAGACCGAATTGGAACCTAGAACTCATGTACCTGATCAAATTTTTTCTCATTTTAAAAATCCAGCAAAATTACCCTTCTGCCCCTGTTCAACATGCCAATCTTGATTTTTAACGCTTTGGAAAATGGAAAATTTTGTTTTCCCCCTTATGCTGGTTCTCCCCACCGAAGGATCTCGCCCTTTAGGGGAAAATTGGTTTACTTTTTTTAGTACTTTTTTTAATGAATTTAAATATGGTAAATTTAAAGAAATTTGCATTTAAAAGCAGATATGAGTGGTCGAGACATGAGATAATCACTTTTCCCTATTGGGGGAAGTTTCTGGTGGGTGGTCGCGATTCATTATTCCCCAAACCCACTTTATCCTGTTCTTCCTCACAGAGTCCCTCATGGACCCCAAAGTTCCATCTATGAGAGAAGAGCATGTCAGCCATTCCCCAAAGACCCCACCTTTATTTTGGGGGAAAGGTTTTAAGGTTTCCCCCACTATGCACAAAGGGGGTTTTTCGTCAAAAAATTGGGGGCCAAAGCAAACCCAAAAAATTTTTCCCCCCAAAATTCAAAGGGATTACCTCCAGGGGGATGGGGAGTATTACAGAAGTGGAAGGGCCGAGTTAGCTGTTGACAAAATTCCCCGCCTTTTTTTAAAAACAACAGAAAACTCATGATGGGGAAAAGGGGACATTTTTAAGGTTTTTTTTTTATTTTTTTTTTTTTTTTTTTTTTTTTTTTTTTTTTTGTTTTTTTGGTTTTTTTTTTTTTTTTTTTTCTGTTTTTTAAAAACGTATTTATATTAGAAAATTTCCTTTTTTCTCCCGACAACTTTGAACTTGAATTCCCTTTTAAATAGACCATCCCTGAAAGGTGGATTTGGGGACCCTTTTTTTTGGGAAAACCAGGGAAATTCTCGGGTCAATATTTGAGATTTGAGGCAGAACGTCCCACAAAATGACTAAAGAGGTTTTATAAACATCAATTGTAAAACCCTTTTATTGGGTGCTTTTTTTCTTCACTATCAAATTTCCCTTTCTTCCTTTAAAATAAACCCTGTCTTTGGGTTTTGGGAGGGAAATTTCTTAATTTTCCCAGGGAAAAGGGTAGGGAAAGTTTTTGCACGGGCTTGTCCGAGGATAAAACCCTGTCCCCAAATCTTTAAAGGGGAAAAAATTTCATTATTTCCCTTTTAAACAAAACCAGGAGGAAATTTCTTTTCCTATCTGCCTTGAAAACTTTCATTTTTAAACTATTTTCCCAAAATTTTAAACCCCCTTTACAAATTTCCCTTTTCTTTTGGGCCCTTGCTTTTTTGGCTTGTTTGTTTTTTTGATAAAGGGGAAAATTGTTTTGGGGTTCTCAACAGGGAAAATACCAAAAATGGGGGTAAATTGGGGCGATGGGAAAATGTGGGCATGATTATCATGAAATTGCCCTCAAGAAATGGCTATTGGGTGAAGAAACTATGCCCCCCTAAGCAAAACCGAATGCTCAGATTAAGATTCAAGCAAAAAGGGGGTTCACCCTTTTCTTTTTAACTTGTAAATATTTCCCTTCATTCCCCATAATTTTGCCCATCATTTCATTTACTTTCCAAAATATTTCAAACAATTTTTTTTCTTCTCAAACTTTCATTGAAAAAACATCATTCTGCAAATTTTAAAATGATTTAAAACTATTGTACAGAAAATTTTTGGAAACCAATTGTTGAAATAGATTTGTGTGAAAATGAAAAAATTGGGGGAAAGGGGATTTTCTGGTTTTCCAAATTTTTATTTTATATAGCTTTTTGGGTTTAAAAACGCTGCCGGGTTTTTGGAATTTTTTCGCCACCGGTTTTTCCCTTTTGGGGGCCGTTAAGGTTTTGTTTCCTAAAAGTCAATTTATTTTAAAGTTTTAAAAATTTCTTTTATAATAAATTTAAAAGGTTTTTTCCCCTTTTTTTTTTTAAGTGTTGCATGACTTTAAAACCCAATTTTGCAAAAAATTTTGGAAAATAAAGATCTCAAGGGAATTTGAGGGTAGGGTTTGCGCTTTATGGGATTTCCAAAAAAAAAAATTTCCAATTCCGCAATATTATTCCCCCTTTAAAAAAACCCCTTTTTGGCTCCCAACCCCCAATCACCAAAAAAAAAAAAAAAAAAAAAAAAAAAACCCTAAAAAAATCATTTTCCGACAAAAAAAACAATTTCCCCAAAAAATAACCCCCCCGCAAAGCCCGAGTGCATTCCCCCCCCTCTTAACCTTTCTGTTAATCATTTTTTTAAAATTTTAAAGTCAAAATTTTTTGATAAAAATTAGCGCACTTTTTAATTTTCCCTACCCAAAAACTTGATATAAAAAATTAAAAATCCCGCCTTTTCGGGTTCATGCCCAGCAACTAGCTTTTCCCCCGGGGGATCGAGCGATTGATTTTCAAAATTGAAGCTACAAAACAAGATTCTTTATCCCTAAATAAAGGTGAAACCAAAAAATTCGCCAAAATAAAGTCTAAACTACGCCTTTTTGATTTGCCACTATATCAATCTCAGGGTGTTGCAGTTTGGATACAATCAAAAATCATGTGTGGCATGACCTTTTTTTTGCAGGCAACCTTTCAACAGATAAAGCCGTTTAAATTTAAGAACCCAAAAAAGGGGGGAAAATCTAAATCGTAAAACATATAAAAAAGCCCCCAGCTAAGCATAAAATCTTCGAACTTAGCTCAAAACCAAAATATGGAGTTTTTCAAATTTGGGGTTTTTGACATTTCTAAATTTTGGGTTTTTGGTTAAATTTAAAACCCATAAGGGCCCGTTTTTTTAAAAAAAATTTAATAGGGGTTTTTGGCAAGGGAAAATTTAAAAAATTTGGGTTTTAAAATAAGGTGTGAATTAAATAAAAAAAATAAAGGGTTAAATTTTAAAAATAACTCCTTTTTATTTATTTTTGGTTTTGAAATTTAAAAGTTAAAAAGTTGGAGGGGCCAAAAAAAAAATAAAAAAAACCCCAATTAATTTTCCCTTCAAAAAACTTATTTCCCAAAACCCCCCCCCTTTTAAAAAACCAAAAATATGTTTTAAACAAAACCCAAAAAAAAAAAAAACCGAAAAGGGCCCTTTTAAAATCCCCTCCCTTTCCAAAACCCAAATAATTCAATATTATGGCCCCAATTTATATTTCCCAATTCAAAAACCTTTTATTCTTTAAAATTTGCTTTTTTAAATGCCCAAAAAACAAAACCCTCATTTTTTCAACAAACCCAAAAAATTATTCCCCCCCACCAATAGGGGGGCCCCGGTAAATTTTAAAAATCCTAAATTTTTTCCCCACCCAATTTACAAACCCCAACAAAAAATTTTTAATTTATAAAATAAACCCAACTTTTATTTTTTTTAAAAAAATTTTAAAAATTTTCCCCTCTCCCCATTAAACCCCCAAACCCTTTTAAATTTTTTCCCAAACCCATTTCCCCAATCCTTTAAAACCCATTCCCCAAAACCTCCCTTAAAAATCCCCAAGAACCCCAAAGACCCTTAAAAATTATAATTAAGGGGAAGGGTTTTAACAAACGTAACTTTTTTATTAAATGGAAAAATTGATTTTTTGTAACCCTCAACCGTTTTTTATTAAATAAACAAATTTAAAGCCTTTTTAAAACTTTTAAAAACCAACTTTATAAAAGCTTTTATTTGGTTAAAATTTTCTTTTTAAAAGGGTTTTTGAATTTTTTTTAAAAGCTTCTGAAAAAAAGTTTTGGGGGTGCAATAATTTTTAAAAGTAAACCTTTTAAAATTTCCCCCTTTTTTAATTTGCTAAATAAACAGGGGGGTAAAAAACAACAAAAAATAATTTTTAAAAAAAACCAAAAACCCCCAAATTTAAAAAAAGAAGCCGAAAATTTTGGGCCAAATATTAACCCCCTCAAAAATTTTTTCCGGGGGTAATGGCCCACCCCCCCTTCCCCCCCCACTTAAAATTAGTTTTGGGGCAAATGGTTTTTATTCAAAACACCCCTGTTAACAAAAATAAAATTTTTTTTTATTTTTTACATCTTTAAAAATCCTAATATACCCCCACCCCCAACCACTGGAAAAACCGTTCCAAAAAACTTCCCTTTTAAAAAAAATTTAAACCCCCTTTCCTTAACCCCCCTTTTCAACATGGGTAGTTTAGCTTTTTGTTTCCAAAAAAAGTACCCTTTTTTAAAGGGGTTTTTTCTATTGCAAATTTAAGCCCAAAATTTCCGGCAAAAATTTTTGGTTAGGCAAAAGGTTTTAAAAACCTGTTAAAAATTTTGGAAGAACCCCTTTGGCCCTATCCGGGGGTTTTTTTTTTTTAACCCCCAAAAAGACTTAATTTTTTTTAAAACCCTTATTTTTAACCAAAATTTTGGTTTAAACCCCGAAGGGGTTTTAAGGGTTTTATGGAATTTCCCTTTTTGGAATATGGGTTTCCGGAAGCCCAACCTTTTAATAAACAGTTTACCCCCAAAAAATATTAAATTTGGGAAAGAGCAAGGTAAATTAAAAAGGGGAAAAACTATTAGAATTTTTTACAAAATTTTAACCCTTTTTGGGAAATTTAACCCAATTATTTGGGAAAATCCCTTTTACCTTTAAAAGTTTTTTTTTCCAAAAATTACGGAAATTAATATTTTTTATTTTCCCTTTTCGTTCCCCAAACCTTTTTTGAAAATTTTTCAACCTTTTAAAAATTTTGGTTTTTAATTTTTTTAAATTATCCAAAGAAAACCGATTTTATTGGCCAGGTTCCCGAATTATCCCCATAAGAAAATTAAACTTCCCTTTTTTCCCTTTTTGGAAACCGGGGGGCCAAAAAAATTTCCCAAGGGGCAAAATATGATAATTTTTAGAAATCCTAAAAAATTTGGGCCTTGGGGGAAAAAAACCCTTTCCAAAATTTTTTTAAAAAACACAAAAAATTTTTTGGGGGGGAGGCCCCTTTGACCCCCTTGTCCCCCCGCCCAGGGGTTTTATTTTTTTTCTTAAGAGTTGGGGGTTTGGAACCCGAAACATAAAAAACCCAAAAAATTAAAGGGGGAAAATTTTTTTAAAAAAAATTAAATTTTTTTTAATAGAGAAATTCCTTTTTTATTGAATGGGGCCTTTCCCAAAACTTTAAAATTTCCAAGTTTTGAAAAAATTTTTCATTAAATTTGGGAAAAAAATTAAAATTTTTCGTTCTTGAGTTAAAAAACCAAAAATTTAAATTTTTTTTTGAAAAAAAAAGCAACAAAAAAATAAAAAAAAAAAAATTTATAATTTTAAAATGGATGCAAATTATGTTGCCAAAAAAATTTTAAATGGTTTTGGATGCACTTTTTTCAATAAAAGTTTTAAAATTGGAAATTTGGTTGTTTTTTTTAACAATTTAACAAATTTTTTTTTTAAAATTTTATTTTATCCTTTGTTTTTAAACCCGAATTTTTGGGGAGTTGTAATTTTAATTTTCCCGGGTTTATTTTTAGGTTTTGGTTTAAAAACCCCAATTGTTACAAATTTTAAAAAAGAAAATTTTTTAAAACAAAACAAAAAAACCCAAAACCTGTCCTTCCCCAAAAATATTTGAAATAGAAATTTAACAATTGGAAAATGAGACCTTTCCAAGGAAATCCGGCCTTTTTTTTTTTAAAATTTGAAAATTAAAAATTTTTAAAAACCCTTTTTTGTTTGGGGCCAAAAGGAAGGGGTTTTTCCCACTTTAATTTCCAACCTTTTTTTGCCCCTTTTTTTGAAAAAAAAAGGCCAAAAAAAATTTTGTAATGGAAAATTGGTTTAGGAAAAAAAAAATTTAAACGTACTTTAATTTTTGGAAGGGGGGGCAATGTTTTTTTAAGTTCCAAAATAAAAAACAAAAAAACAGAGTTTTTTCCAAAAAAAAACAAATTTTTTTTCTTTTCAAAAAAAAATTCCTTTAAACCCCAAAAAAAATAAAAAAACTTTTTTCCTTTTTCCAGTCAATTAACCAAAAAAAAAAAGTTTTTTTCTTTTCCAAAAAAAAAACTTTTTCGCAACCAAGTTTGAATTAAATTTTTTTTTCCAAGGTTGGTAAAAAATTTTTTTTCCCTTAAAAAATTTCCTTTAACCGGGGAAAAAAAAAATTAACCCAACCCCCCCCGGGCCCCCCTGGGGGGGCCCTAAATTTTTAAAAAACCCCAAAAAACCCAAAAACCGTTTTAACCAGGGGGGGCCCCAAAATTTTAAAAAATTTAAAAGGCCCCCCGTTTTTAAAAAAAAACAACCAAAAAAGAACCCCAACCTAAAATTAATTTTTGCCCAAAAAAACCGGCCCAACCCCCCCCAACCATGAAAAAACATGCCCTTAAAAAAACCCCGCCAAAAAAGATAAAAATAAAAAAAGATAAAAAAAACTTTCCCCAAAAAATCATAAGCGGCTTTTGGGGGGAAACTTTTTACAAGTAGCATTTTCCCCTTTTCCGCCATCCATAAACCACCGCCCCATAATTTATAAAGAAGCTAGGAAATTTTCAATAGGGTTTAAGAAACCTACAATGGGGTTCCCAACCCTTGTCATTTTGCTATCTTTTTACAATGTTTTTCCCATATTTTTATTTTTTCTTTTGCTTTATATGGCCCAGCTTATGGTTTTTAAAAGCCACGGGATTCCCAAAATTTTTGTCCCTCGGGTTTATTGCTTTTTCATGCACAGGGCATGGAAAAATTTTTTAAAATACAAAGTAAAAAAAAAAAGAGTAAATTGGGAAAAATCCCTCCCTGTGGTTTTTTTCAGATGCGAAAAAAAATCTCTTTTTTTTGGGTAATTTCAGGCGGGCCTCCCTAGGGGGAAAGTTTTCATCATTTTGGTCCCGATTTTAAAAGGGCGTTAAATAAAATTTCCCTTTGAAGTTAAAAAGTTTTGGCCCCTTTTTTAAAAAATTTACCTTTGCAACGTCCATCCTTTTTTCGTCTGTTTTTTTCTTTTTCTTTCCTTTTTAACCCCTTTTTTCCCCTCCCTTTTCCCCGTGTTTTCGTCCCTTTTTTTTTCGTTTTTCCCCTCGTTTTTTTCGATTTTTCCCCCCCTTTTTTTACGGGTTTTTTTCTATTTTTTGGAAAGATTTTCCCCCTTTTTTTTACGTTTTTAAATTTTTTATTTTTTTCGTTTTCCCTCTTTTTTTTTAACTTTTTCCTCCCGTTATTTTAAAGTTTTTAAAGGGTTTTGGTTTTCCCTTTCATTTTTTTTTTTTTTCCGTTCGTTTTTTTACAATTTCATCATTTTTTTAAAGTTTCGTTTCGTTTTTTCCTTTTCTTTTCCCCTTTTTTTTTCAAACGCTTTTTTTTTGTTGTTTTTTCGTTTTCGTCGTTTTTTTACGTTTTCGTCCATTTTTTTAAATTTGATGTGTTTTTTCCCTTTTGTTTTTCCCCTCTTTTTTTTTTGTTTTTTCTCCGTTTTTTTAAAAATTTTTCCCTCAATTTTTTTTTGTTTTTTTCCCTTTTTCCCTTTTTTTTACGTTTTAGTCTGTTTTTTTAAAGTTTTCGCTCATTTTTTTTTTTTTGTTTGATCTTTTTTCCGTCTCTTTTTTTTTGTTTTCGTCAGTTTTTTAGGTTTTCCCTCCCTTTTTTGTTTTATTTTTTTTTCGTTTTTCAAACCCAATTTTTTTTGTTTTTCGTTCGTTTTCAATGAAAAAAAAATTTTTTACGTTTTTTTTTTACATTTTTTTATGTTAGGTTAAAGTAAGAAAACGGGCAAAAAAAAAGAAAATAAAAAAAAGCGTAAGAAAACGTAAAAAAAAAAGGACGGAAAAACAACAAAAACGGGCGAAAAAAATAAGAAAACATAACCCCCAAAACTAAAAAAAAATAAAAACCCCAAAAAGTAAAAAAAAACGAAAAAAAAAAAAACAAAAAAAAAAAAGTAAGAAAACAGACGAAAACGTTAAAAAAATGAACGAAAACCCTAAAAAAAAGGGTAAAATCGAAAAAAAAAAGGAAAAAAATTTTAAAAAAACCCGGACTAAAACGAAAAAAAACAAAATGAAAAAAGAAAAACACAGACGAAAAAAGTAAAAATACGAAGCAAAAAATAAAGTAACGGACGAAAACGTAAAAAGACGGATGAAATCATAAAAAAAGGGACGAAAACGTAAAAACAGACGAAAACGTAAAAAAAACAGGCGAAAACGTAAAAAAATGGACGAAAACGAAAAAATACGGACGAAAACGTGAAGAAACGGACGAAAACATTAAAAGACGGAAGAAAACGTAAAAAATAAGCGAAAACGTCAAAAAATAGACGAAAACGTAAAAAATGGGAGTAAATCTTAAAAAACGGACGAAAAAAGGATGGACGCTGCAATGGTCATGGGCTACAAAGGCTAAACGTGTAACTTCTAATGGAATTCATTTAACGCCAGTTAAAACCAGGGACCAAAATGATGAAAACTTTCCTCCACAGGGAGGCCGCCTGCAATTAGACAACCACAGGGACATTTTTTGCAATCTGAGAAAACCACAGGGACGATTTTTGCAGTTTACTCAAAGAAAAAATGACCAAAATGCACTTCTTAGCCATTAAGTAACTCCAACAGTCCAATTTAAAGTGTGAAAACTGAAAATGACATCTATACCCATATATTGATGAGTGTGAGAAGTTTCTTGAACTTAAAAAATGTTTTCCTATTAAAGGAACACTTTGAAAATTTTAAAATACACTTTTTATTCAAAAAGAAGGCTTATATATGAACAATGATTTTCTAAATAGGTGAGATAATATTTGTTCATTGTGTACAACATGCTATTGTGTACAACATGCCCTCTTCTCTTCTACAACATGCTATTGTATAAGTAACTTGTTTAGCTACTATACATGTTTGATTGTTTTAATCTAAGATTCTCCTTTTTTCATATGAATATAAAGATTACTTGCTTAACAAGGACCTTGAAATGCAGTAACCGAGTAAAAATTTAATAATAGAATGTATGAAAAGAATCAAGTGGGAATATGAGCTTGAAATCCAAGACCTTAAGTTAAGCAAGGAATAGAGTAAAGGGCAATTTGGTAATTTAAACAAAAGTAGTATCTTTTGGATAGGGACCCATGGGACTCAAGGATATTTCTTTATTATTTAAGGGCCCAAAGTTTTGCTTTGTAAAAAAAGAGTTTAAGATCATTATCAATCCATATCTTAAAATATTGTATGTGACAAAAATAATGTTGGCACTTTCTTGCTTTGCTAGTGCTACCTACAAAACCAATACTACCAAATAATACAAAAGTTACATTCTAAAATATTCTATTCCGTCCAACCGTTTGATTAAAAAAACAAAAGGGTTCAAATAGAAACATCTTTTTTCTACTATGGTACTTGATTTTTTGTCAATCAACCAATGACACCTAATTATTCATTTATATAAATTTGAACCTAATATATAATACTCACTAAAAAAGACACAAACTCATATCTATGAGCAAAAATAATATCTTTAGAAGGATGAAAGTTGTAAGTCAACTCTAAGTTTTGAATAGTTATTATTTGCATTTATGGCGTAATGGCATGAATTCATTTATAAGTAACAAACCTTCTAACCATGTGATCTCGATTCACCAAATATTAAAATATGGTTATTGGTTTTGAACATAATTTGCTTCATCTAATAGATTTGTCATATCCAAAGCAAAGTCTCTGAAAAAAATATCAGTGGATCAAGTTGTTAATGTCGGCTATGAGCCATTTAAGCCCAATTTAACAAGAGCCCTAGGCCCAAGTAACTACAAGAACTTTGCTAAAAAGTAAGAAATCATGAAAACTAAAATTTGACATCTTTGATGTGCATCAAGAAACAACATTCAAACCATATGACACCAATAAACTACTCACCAAATGCAATATTTGTGTTGCCTAAAACACATCACATAACCATAATGTAAAATTCGTATATATATATTCTATAAAATTTCGTTTAGATAGTTTAGAATTACTGTATAAGGAACCATCACTAAAACCAGTGTTTTCTTTTGTTCCCCACATTTACACTTCGTGGCGAAACCTAAAATGATAGGGAACTTAAAAGAAATGATAATTACGTCGAAGCAAGAATGAAGGGGTGTCTCCTTATTGCTTTCTTTCTCGCTAACCCCACGAAAAATAATGATTTTTCTACATAGATTTTTGCTATTATGCAAAAAAGTGAATTGAACATAATTAGCTTCTTTGCATTGCTTTGTTCTCCAAAAATGACCTGAAAAGTATAAAAGCTTGTCGAGGGCGATGCAATGGCACCTCATGTCCTGCACCCGTTATTGTCACAAATGTGAGGCCATTGTATATTTGGCTCCAACCCGCAACCTAAATAAAAAATAACATAAATTATATTTAAAGAGTTACTGAAATACATACATAATATGTATGTGTGAGACGAACGATGTAACTAAAACTGACAAATCTTTACCTTGCTATTATCGTACCACGCATACCAATTGGCAACTGTTGTAAGATTTAGCGCATCAATTGAGTATCTTGTTCCAGTGAGAGGAACAACTGAATCTGTATCACCGCTGCAAGAGAAAAAGGAAAAAAAACATATATTTTTAATCGGGTTGATCTCAAATTTTCATTACTGTGATTGACATTTACTATGGTGCAATGCCGGCAAAATTTGATATGAGTGTAAAGTATAAAGATGTGAATCATTCTTGAAGTACATAAATTTGTACTTGAAAACCAATACTCATAAACCAGCAGCTATAAGTTCTCTGTAAATGGGAAGCATTGATTGTGGACAGTCTGTCCAGTACTCGCCGACAATATCACTGCAATTAAAAAAAAAAAAAAAAAAAAAAATCAGCATAATAAAATAGAGGCTGAACTTTTTTTACAGCTAAAACGCACCTGCACGTCTTCCATGGATATGAAAGTTTAGTCATGTTGGCATGAAATGCCTTCTGAACTTCGGGTAGATTAAAGTATTGAGTTGCATATTGCTCTGTGCATGGATCATATGCTCCACGCATCCGTGGCTTTTCAAGTAGTTATTAGTAAAATTCACATTTTAATCAATATTTATAAGGAAATTTTAATATAACTTACATAACGTCCTCTACGCTTTTGGGATGAACTACCGGCACTGTAATTGCAAGTCTTTGTATAAATGCTATATGGGTCAATATTGCCTTGTTCCATTTCGGCAGTATTTAGGGCTCTAATGCACTCAATTGGTGGATGCTCAGAAGAACTTCCTTCACATGTTGCCTGAAGAGTTTTATAAGTAGAATATGAAATTAAACCATGGGTCCACCAATACTCGAATGTGCCAACATAATCATTGTAATCGTCAATAACAGCATTTCCCACCTATGGAAAGAAAAAAGTAAAAGCCATAAATCATGGAAATGATGTTTATGATTGTAATGCAGCTAATATTTTCATACCATGAAACCCTTGAAGTTAATTGTAGGATTCTTCACTCCTTTGTTTCTTTCGTAAATGAGTTGAGACAGTTGAGGTACATAATGACCTGAATTAGATGAATTGATATGATTGGAACATTTAGCACAGACAATGATTGTAAAGTCGGAACCATTAGAGTAACGAGATTAGTGGTGTATTGGAACCTGCATAACTTTCACCGGCAATGTAAAAATCTCTATGTTTGTATTGAGGGAATCTTTCAAACCAATTGAGAAGGAATGTGTATGAATCTTCAGCTGCAAAATTCATAATCCCAATGTTCGAAAACATTCAAAGTCAAAATTAACGAAATTTAAGCTAAAAGATCATAACTTTATGCAGCCTAATCATGTATCTAAGATAAATACATGGAAAGAAGACAAATTTAACAAAGTTTAAGGTAAAAGATCTCGACTTTATGCATTCCAAACATGTAATTTTAACTGAAAACTTCCAAATCAAATTTAACACAGTTTAAGCTAAAAGATCTCGACTTTATGCAGTCCAATCATGTAAAACATCGAAAATGGTGAAATTTACAAAGTATAAGCTTAAAGATCACAACTTTATGGCCCCTTATCATATTCACAACCAATGGATACTTTGAAAAGTGTCAATAATCAATACAATAAAAACTTACAGATAACTCGAAAAAGGGGGAAACTAACTTTTTGCAAAGATCCTAAAGCTCTTACCTGTTTTTGCATCACCAAAATTATAATAATCTGATGGCGTATCAGAATATGAGAATCCAACTCCTGCTGGTGATTCAATAAATAACAAATTTGCCACTGCAAAGTCAAACATCAAATCAAGATCAATCCCACATTCAGTAACAATACATTACACCAATTGCTTAAAATAACATAATTGAATCACATACATTTGTTCCAAGAATAAGGATTTATATAAAGACTCTTGCCATCAGAGTTTATATGCAAAGGACCAATCTCTTCAGCTGCACCAAAAGCTACTGAAGAACAACCAGGACCACCATTGAGCCACAACAATAATGGTCTACTTTTCGGGTTTCGGTTAGCTGGTGACTCAGTCAACCAATAAAACAATGACCTCCCAGATTCTTTATTCACATTAACATAACCTGAATACTGATCAAAATCTACATTTGCTGGCTGCCCAGGTAACTTAATAAGTACTACTTCCAAGAACAACATATGACAGACATAACACAAACACAAAAAATGAACTAGTACCCATGAATCTTAATAAGATCTTGCAACCAACACTGATCCCAAAAAGTACTTATGGGTTGTTATCTAAAAAATTAACTCGTTAACTATATAAAAAAATTGGGAATGATGGAATCAAGAACAAAGGGACATAGGAGTGCTAAATGAGAGGTACAAGACTGGTATACTTTTGTGATATGTTTATCTAGACTTTGCTAAACAACTGAGAACAAGCACATGCTGAGTGAAGATAACAAAGTGAATTGAAAATGACCCACATTAGAATTATGGTAAAACAAGACCACTTGTGTTTTTTTAGGTGAATCCAATAAATGGTTGTAATCTATAGTAGATGCTAACATAAACACAAAGTTTCTTGCAAGTGACAACCTGGGATGATTATAATCTTGTTTTTTGTTGGACTAATGTTAAAAGATATAATATTTGATTAGAAACATATGATACAGGGTGGTAATACTGTAGTATAGTATAGTGTACAGTTTTATACTTTTATAAAGTCATTTGACTAAACAGTTATTAAGTGCACATGGTTGAAGAAGCTGACAATGTTGAAAGTGCATAATGAAAAAGATATAAAATGCAGAAAAAGGTTGGCAACTTTATTATGGATCTGATTTGCAGGAAGAAAAGATAGACTTAATAAATTACTTATTTCTTGCTAAAATTGTAATCAAAGGAAGAAGAATGATGACATATGCCATGATCATATTTAGTGGAGTACTATAATTATGAATAGAGAATAATGTAATCATATTCATATGTATTACTTGGGTTCTCATTAATCAAAAGATGGTAAAGAAAAGTACCCATTTGACTCTAGCTAATGTCACATTTTCTTGATTGTGTTAGTTGATTCATTTTAAACCATATGAAAAGACATGCCGCAACCATGACTATTAGAATTAGTTGTCGAGTTTCTAAATGAAAAGCTAATAACACAATATCACCACAAAAGTAAAATGATATGATCATGTTCGTTTTCAACAAACCACTAGCAGTTATTATACGTTAAGAGTATCATGTGTGGTGCATTCATGTTTACACACACCCTTGTCGTCATTTCTATGCTACCTCAATTTTCATCCACCACCTCGTTGAGACTCCAGCTCAAATGCTCAATTCACGCCGACGCCACAAGCATAACACACCATATCAGTATATTAACCATGGCTAAAGTTTATCATTAGCAAAATCTATAATAAAAATATAAACTTATAGTATAGATTCTTTTCCAAGTTAATGTCTTGAGGTCTCCCTTAATAGTAAGTGAGTTTAAATGCATTGCTCAGTTAGTCAACCAACTTGGTTGTCAGTTTTAATGATCCTCATATAAAAAAAAAAAAAAAAAAAACATTGAAGAAAATGATTAGGATGCATAAAAAAAATTTGAATTTTATGTCTATACTTTAGTATGTACTCCGTATTTGTTAGCCACAAAAGTATATATCAGTTAGTTAGTAGCAAATGCCATGATTTGGACTTTATATTTGTCCATATGTGGTGTTGTTCTCTCATTCGGTTTTCACCATATTTGAGGTCCACATGCAAGAACAAACCAAAACGAAAGTTAGATGTGTAACTCATTCATCGGCGGATTCAACAAGTTGGTTAATGGAATCAACAAGTCACATTTGAAAACGATATTATTGACCTAGTCTAAAAGTACTTTTTTCATACACGTACTGCACGTAAAGTCTAATAATAATCATGAAAGTTTTTCATGTTTGCCGAAAGAACCCATCAAATGTGTTTAGCATATGGTTGTGCACCAAAGTGTATTTTGTATCTACACACATAAATGTTGTTGGTATAAATTGTAAGGACAAAAGGTGGTAGCTAAACTATAATTGTGTTTTTAGAGGTGCAAAACCCAATGTTACATACATTGTAATTGTTTCTCTAGCTCCTTGCTAGCTTTTTATAAAATTTTGCCGTTCAAAAAAAAAAAAAAAAAAACTATAATTGTGTTTTTTAGAGGTGCGAGAATATTTAAAAACTTTCAAAATACTTTATCTTTGAGTAAATTACATAAATGGTCCATGTAGTTTGTCGAAAATTTCACCTATCGTCCCTCAAACTTAAAAGTTGCATATATCGTCCCTATCTCCTCCAAAAAATAACACTTGTGGTCCTTTTTTGAGGTGATAGGGACGATATATGTAACTTAAAAAAATTTCACCTATCGTCCCTAAAAGGACCACGAGTATTATTCCTTTGAGCTGATAGGGACGATATATGTAACTTTTAAATTTGAGGGACGATAGGTGAAATTTTCGACAAACCACATGGACCATTTATGTAATTTACTCTTTATCTTTTGTTTGGGTCTATTTCATACTAGTAGTAGAATTATGTGGCATGAAAAAGATTCAAAATCCGAATATTGTTTGTAATTTAACGTATGTGTTATTGTTGATAATTTATAAATTTGCAAGAAGTTTATATAGAGTGAAGACATATTTATAAGATCAAAAAGTTTATAAATTGATGATTTACAAATTTATAAAATTGTAAAAAGGCTTACCATTTGTAGATGTCGTGGATACTCTTAAAACGAGCACTTACTATTTGAGTAAACTCCTAAATGGTTTACGTGTTTTGCTCAATGCATGTATATTGATCGTCTTTAGACTAATTGCATACATGGTTATTTTAGAAGAGTTGACACATTTATGTTAACAAAAAGTTACTGATTTCATTAATTTTTAACAAACCACGTATATTTTGGTAACTTACTTAGAATTTTGGACATATTTTACGTGATTCGTTATTACATTACGATATACAGTAAAATGGGGCGAAGTTTCTTGGAGGGGGGACATTGTCAGACTGTCAGCCGTGGGCAGGGACGAAGTTTATATGGTTCTCGGGGGGACGATCGTCCCGGCAACATTTTCGTCTAGAAGTAGCAATTTTGTCGAATTTCGGTAAAAAAAAAATTATATATTGGGTATCGTCCCGGCTATTTTTTTTTATTTAAAAAGTTTTAGATATATACATAATACATGTTAATAATATAGGGGTTGTTTTGAATATTTGTGTAAGTTTAAAGGTCGTCGAGCTGAGTTGTCAGGTACTCATATTTTTTTTTGTAAGAAACGATGTTTTATTATAAAAATATCTAGTTTAAAAATATATATTTCATTGTTTGACCCGACCCGACCCACCGGACCCGAACATATTTTATCGATAGGGAAATATTTTTTTGGTCCCGTCACTTTTCGTCCCGGCGAACGAAAAGTTCAAGCTTCGCCACTGGCCGTGGGAATGGGGTGACAAGCCAATAATTTGTTCCATTATTATCTCTTGCTGGCCAAGTGGCCATTTTCATTTTTATCTTTATAAATCAACCCTTTAATAATTTACTGTCACACATTTTAACCCTCAAACACTTTTACTAGAGTTTTATTAAAAAAAAAAAAAAAAAAAAAAAAAAAAAAAAAAAAAAAAAAAAAAACTATATCAAACTGAACATTGCAAATTTGTCTAACATGACTTGAGGCCAAACCAGTGGCGGAGCTAGGAGCCAAGTTCAGGGTTAGCGAAATACGAAAATTTGTTTAGGAGTAGCAAAAATTTGTTTCACGAGTAGCGAAATTGCCAAAAAATGGCCAAAAATTCCACTACCGGGTAAAAGTTCAGAGGTAGCGACCGCTACCCCTGGCTTGTACATAGCTCCGCCCATGGGCCAAACATTCTCATACTATATGAAGTATTGCTAAACCACAAGACTTTTTAGTCTTTTAACTAAGTTCTAATTTAATAGTCTGCACAATTTTAAATTTCGTAAGCATGTTTCTACCATTCGCACCTAGCACTTGGTCACTATTATAAAAAATAGTGCTATTCTTCACACTTATTTTGCCACGGTATGGTCAACTGTGAATTTTTTTTTATATGGATAATAATTTTGCTACATTTATAAGTGTCACAAATATTTAAAAAAATAATCCACATACATAAATGTGTACAATTATAATAAAGCTACACTTATATGTGTAGCAAATGTTTCCACACTCTTTATTATAAACATTTTTTGCAATTTTGCCACACTTTTAGGTGTGGACATTTAAAAAATATTTCCACACTTTTAACCATAGAAATTTGGATAATATCTCCACACTTATATGTGTAGAAAAATTTGTCACACCCATTATTACGACACATGAGAAAGTGTGGACTCAATAATTTTACACATTTTTAAACGTGAGCATTTGGCCCTTAAAATGTGGAGAATTCAACTAGTTTTTTGTAATAAAGTAGCGTAGATACTATCTTCATGAGGTCTGAATCTTACGTTATACTCTTGGTTTAAGGAGATGGGCCGGTACGTATATCTAAAATTCATCTATATATATCAGAAGTTAATTTGCACATATTCACTTTTTCAGTCGCATATAACACGACGCTAGCAAAATAAGCAGCATATAAAACATGTTTAATTGAATACAACATGAGTTATGTTTATATTGTATGCAAATCAAAGCAAATTACGAGTACTAGTTAAGGTATAAACTTAATTCACACTATCAAACTTGTAGACTAGGGGCTGTTTATTTTTTTGTTAGCTAAGGGGAAAATGGGTCCCACATTCCATTGCATCATCTTAATGGGGAGAGGCTTGTATTTCACACTCTTCACATATAGATGAATTAGTGAAATTAGTGGGCCCAAATAAAAAAAGTAATAATATTAAATAGATGGGTCCCATGTTCCTTTCACTAAGAGAAAAAAAGAAACATGGCCTAAAACATATACCTTCCAGCCAAACACAGTCTACATAATTATTTTTAGCCTAAGTTGTCATCACATAAAAAGGCAACAAAATTATATAAAAATAAAATAAAGTTTGCACATTGTAATATTTTTTTCTATAAGTATCATATATTTTTTGTTAATATACATTTTGAGTAACTCTATTTTAACAAGTAACTGAGAGAGTGTAACAAACGTTTCGGTCTGAGCGGTTAAATGTTGTCAAAATAATGTACAATTAAACAAGTTCAAAGAAAACAAGTGTACGTATTGTATTGATCCTAATTGACAAACTTACATGATGAGAGATTGAGAGCTTAATATTCCCTTCTTATAATCTTGACAAAAAGACACTCAAATGTTTCAATCATTGGTATTTATTTTCTTGACGACTCAAAAAATTTCAATGGTCTTTCATACGCGTCATGATTTCTAGTTGAAAAGTTTTAGAGTTTGAACCTAGCTACACGTTTAAGTCTTTAAGTGCATTTCTCTATTTGCGTTTGGTAGAGAGAATTTCAGAGAATAGAAATGAAGTAGAGAATAGAATTCAGAGAATAGAAATGGGTAGAGAAATTTAAAGTCAATTCTAGTGTTTGGTAACATGAGAAATAAACTCGAGAATTGACGAAAAAAAAAAAAACTTTTTATTTAAAG
Source organism: Artemisia tridentata subsp. tridentata (assembly GCA_021014915.2). Lineage (NCBI taxonomy): Eukaryota > Viridiplantae > Streptophyta > Magnoliopsida > Asterales > Asteraceae > Artemisia > Artemisia tridentata. The sequence goes on from CP139503.1 coordinate 325,850,091, forward strand.
AATTAGAACTTTTGTTTGTTTTAAAAAAAAAACTTATTTTAAAAAATATATATTTAAAAAAAATATTTTTTTTTAAATTATTTTTTTTATTATTTTTTAATTTTTTAAAAAAATTTATTTTTTTTAATTTATTTTAAAATTTATTTTTTATAAAATTAATTAAAAAAATTATTTAAAAAAATTTATTTTTTCTAAATAACAATTCTATAAAAAATATATTTTAAAAAAAATATATTTTTTTAAATTATTTTTTATAAAAAATTTATTTATTTATTTTTTTTAAACTTATTTTATAAAAAATTTATTTTAAAAAAATTATTAATTTTTTTTATAAAAAATACATTTACGTAAATCGGTTTGCAACTAAAAAAAAAGAAAAGAAAAAAAAAAAAAAAAAACAAAAAAAAAAAACAAACTTACAAAGTTCCCCTCATTTCTCCCATTTCCTCACTAAAAGTAGTGGAAATGAAACTCAAAAAATTGCACTACCAATTCTTCACCAATTCCTCACAATTCTCCACCTTTTTATTTCTCTGACATACCAAACAGATTCTCGAGAATTAAGCCCATTTCCATTTCCATTTCTTTGTCAAACCAAACATGGGAAATAAGCCCATTTCCATTTCTTTGGGCACAATTCCCGCTACCAAACATGCCCTAAGTGCATTTCTCTCTGAGAAATTCTCAAACTAGGCCAAAATTTTTGACTTATTTCAAGAGGAAGTCAAAAACAACATCTATTTCTCAAAATAGGCCAATTATTCCACGCTCGACTGGTCGACCCTATAAACTTGCCGACACGTGTCATTCCTTTATTGACACGTGTCATTCCTTTATTTTTTTATTAATAAATATTTGTCCCACAATTGACCAATAAATTTGGCAACATTAGCCACTTAACCAAATAAGTGTTTGCAAAGTTAGTCCTTTTACTAACGGCCATTTTATTTTAGTCCATTAACCAAATAAGCGTTTGCAAAGTTAGTCCTTTTCCTAACGGCCGTTTTATTTTAGTCCATTAACCAAACAAGCGTTTGCAAAGTTAGTCCTTTAACCAACGGACGTTTTATTTTTTATTTTTGGTCCTTGTGATTATTATTATTATTCAAAAAAATTTATAAAAAATCGAAAAAAACTTATAAAAATTCGAAAAAAATTATAAAATTTCGAAAAGTTTCGAAAAAATTTATAAAAAATCGAAAAAGATTTAAGAATTCGAAAAAACTTATAAAAATTCCAAAATTTTTTAAAAATTCTTAAAATTTTTAAAAATTAGAAAAAATTTATAAAAATTCGAAAAAAATTAAAAAAATTAGAAAAATTTATAAAAATTCGAAAACGTTTTAAAAATTCGAAAATTTTTTAAAAATTCGAAAAAACTTATAAAAATTCGAAAAAACTTATAAAAATTCGAAAAATTTATAAAAATTCAAAATTTTTTTAAAAATTAGAAAAAATTTATAAAAATTCGAAAAACTCTAAAAAATTTATAAAAATTCGAAAAAAATTTAAAAATTCAAAAAAACTTATAAAAATTCGAAAAAACTTATAAAAATTCGAAAAATTTATAAAAATTCAAAATTTTTTTAAAAATTAGAAAAAATTTATAAAAATTCGGAAAACTCGAAAAAATTTATAAAAATTCGAAAAATTTTTAAAAATTCAAAAATTTTTTAAAAAATTCCAAAAAACCTATAAAAATTAGAAAAAACTTATATAAATTCGAAAAATTAACAAAAATTCAAAATTTTTTTAAAAATTAGAAAAAATTTATATAAATTATAAAATTTATAAAAATTCGAAAATTTTTTAAAAATTCGAAAAAACTTATAAAAATTCAAAGAATTTATAAAAATTTGAAAAATTTTTAAAAATTCGAAAAAACTTATAAAAATTCGAATAATCTTTTAAAAATTCAAAAAATTCGAAAAGTTTAAAAAAATTCGAAAAGTTTAAAAAAATTCAAAATATTTTTAAAACTTAGAAAAAACTTATAAAAATTCGAAAAATTTATAAAAATTCAAAAAAAATTTAAAATTTAGAAAAAATTTATAAAAATTCGAAAAAATTTATATAAATTCAAAAAAACTTTATATAAATTCAAAAAAAATTTAAAAATTCGAAATTTTTTTTAAAATTTAAAAATTTTATAAAAACTCGAAAAAACTTAAAAAAATTCAAAGAATTTATAAAAATTTGAAAAAAATTTAAAAATTCGAAAATTTTATAAAAATTCGAATAATTTTTTAAAAATTTGAAAAATTCGAAAAATTTTAAAAAATTCGAAAAATATAAAAATTCGAAAAAAAATAAAAAAATTTATAAAAATTCAAAAAATATAAAAATTCAACCGCTCGACCACCACTGCTCAGCTGCTCAACCGCTCGACTACCACTGCTCGACTGCTCAACCGCTAGACCACCACCGCTCAACTGCTCAACCACTGCTCAGAATTTTTAAAAAATTTTGGAATTTTTATAAGTTTTTTCGAATTCTTAAATCTTTTTCGATTTTTTATAAATTTTTTCGAAACTTTTCGAAATTTTATAATTTTTTTCAAATTTTTATAAGTTTTTTTCGAATTTTTATAAATTTTTTTGAATAATAATAATAATCACAAGGACCAAAAATGAAAAATAAAACCTCCGTTGGTAAAAGGACTAACTTTGCAAACGCTTGTTTGGTGAATGGACTAAAATAAAACGGCCGTTAGTAAAAGGACTAACTTTGCAAACGCTTGTTTGGTTAATGGACTAAAATAAAATGGCCGTTAGTAAAAGGACTAACTTTGCAAACACTTATTTGGTTAAGTGGCTAATGTTGCCAAATTTATTGGTTAATTGTGGGCCAAATATTTATTAATAAAAAAATAAAGGAATGGCACGTGTCAATAAAGGAATGACACGTGTCGGCAAGTTTATGGGGTCGAGCAGTCGAGCATGGAATAATTGGCCTATTTTGAGAAATAGATGTTGTTTTTGGCTTCCTCTTGAAATAGGCCAAAAGTTTTGGCCTACTTTGGAATTTTCTTTAAGTGCCTTTCTCTATTTGCATTTTGTGCAATTTGCTAACTTGTGAATTGTAATGTAGTATTATCAAGATAACCATGAGTAGACAACCATGTAGACCACCATAAACTTAAATTTTATAGCGAGTTAGATAGCCATGAGTAGGTGACTCGAACGCTTTTCTCATTAAGATCTCATGCACATTAAAAATAGTGGCATGAACGCAAATATGGTATTATGAGTCTTTTTTAAACGCAAATATAGTTATTTTCAGAACTCATTTAAATGACAGAATTTACAGAACCAATATTAACCATTAGATTTTTAATCAGTGATATAAAATGGGTGTGGTAGTTTCATAATAAAGCAAAAAAAAGAAGGCAATGTTTTTTAAGTAACAAAACGGTACTATGGAGTATGGACCTTTCACAAAATATATTTATTGATACTTTGAAAAAATATTGTCAATTTGAGGTGAGATGATGCAAAATAAGTATCACTTAAAAAACAAATAAATCAATCTCAACCATCCATCCACCTTTCATCTAATGGCTAAGATCAAATCAAAAAATAAAAAAGGGAGAGCAAAATTGACATTTTAGCTCATTTAATATAAAAACCCACTTTCCACCTTTTTTTTAAACAACATATCTTGCAAACGGTAAATCTTCAAGCTACGAAAAATACACCATCGCGACGAGAAAAAAAATTATCTTTCTATAGATATGCATTGTTATATACTTTCGACGAACTTTTTTTTCAAAATTCCGTCCAGAAAAAATCCCACATGATTCGTAAAAAATCCCATGGGATTCGTAAAAAGACGATTTTTTTTTTAAATTTCCGTCCAAAAAAATCCTACGGGATTCGTAAAAATCCCATGGGATTCGTAAAAAGACGATTTTTTTTTTCAAAATTTCCGTCCAGAAAAATCCCACGGGATTCGTAAAGAAATCCCACAGGATTCGTAAAAAGATTATTTTTTTTTTTTTCAAAATTTTCGTCCAGAAATATCCCATAGGATTCGTAAAAGTCCCATGGGATTCGTAAAAATACGAATTTTTTTTCTTCAAAATTTCCGTCCAGAAAAATCCCACTGGATTCGTAAAAAGACGATAAATCACAAAGGATTCAGTATGAATCCCATGGGATTCTTTGGTGAATCACATGGGATTCATTGTGAATCCCATGGGATTCTTTGGTACATCCCATGGGATTCATTGTGAATCCCATGGGATTTTTTGGTGCATCCCATGGGATTCTGTATGAATCCGATTGGATTCTTTGGTGCATCCCATGAGATTATGTATGAAATCACAAGGGAATATTTTTTTATGAATTTGCAGTGACAATTACATTAATCCAATCATCTCACGTTACATTACTTTTCTTATGTATACTTGTCTTGCCTTTCAAAAAAAAAGTATACATTTCTTTTAACAAGAAATATACATTTGGTCTATAAAAAAACTAGAAGACCATAAGTTATTGACTCTTTTAGATACGTGGCCTCTACTATTACTCAGTTTAGATTTTGACCATTCATTAGATATGGTAATAAACCAATTGACTCACTCCTCACTCCACCGAAATAATAATAAACCAAATCCACCAAAAACACCTTCTTCTTTCACTTTCATATGACGTCATCATCATCATAATCAGATCTCCTTTCATCCGTTGACCACTTTGACCACCTCCCCGACTCCATCGTCCTCCTAATCTTCAACAAGCTTTTCGAAGTCAAAACGCTCGGCCGATGCTACGTCGTTTCGAAGCGTTTCCAAAACCTCATTCCCCAAGCCGAAAACGTCGTCGTTCGAGTCGACTGCGTTATTTCCGACGATGACGTCACTCTCGAGTTTAATCAGATTCAGTTCACCGATGAAGGTGATGACTCTGTTAACTGCTCGAAATTACTCGAGATATCGCCGAAAAATAATGACGTGGATCACGATGGAAAATGATGCCGGAAACTTTCATCAGTCGCCGGAAACTTTCGTTGGTGAGAGTGAACGAGTGTGTGTGTGAAAGGAAGAATTGAAATGAAATAAGGAGCGTGCAACTGATTTGTATTTTTTGAGTGATGTTACAAAAATGCCCTTCAATAATTAATTATATTAAAATGAGGATTAATCTAGACCTTTAAATTTAAAATAGATGGATGGTTGAGATCGAGCGGTTTGTTTTTTGATTATTTTTTGTTTCGTATTGAACTTTCCTCTTGTCAATTTATTATATCAGATCTAGATGAATAGTCATCTTCATCATTCAAAATCGTAACCGCCCTTGTTATTCTCTTCCCACAACACCACAGTTTTGCCACCTCCTCTCATAATTAACAACATCGCTTTTGTTCTCTAAGACTATCCCCATCAATGATCTTCAACAATCCAATCTCTAATTATTAATTAAATATTAATTTCTCTCCCCTCAATATACACAAACCAATCTAACTCATTTTTACTCTCACACTCACAATCCAACCCAATCTAACTTTTTAGAGCAAATGGCACAAAAATGTATCAAACTTAGGGTCCATTTTCAATCAAGGTATCCAACTTTTTTTCTTGCATAAAAAGGTTCCCAACTTTTTTTTTTTGCGGATTTGGGTTTTTCACTAACGTTCGTTAACTCAGTTCGTTAGTAAGTTACATGTTTGGTCCTCGAATTCGATAACTCAGTTCATGCAACATCCAAAAACAATTTTGATTTTTTTTTTTTTACATGTTTGGTCCTCGAATTCTTATACTCATTTCATGAAACATCCAAAAAAAAAAAAAAATCGAAAAATATTTAAAAAAAAATTATCAAAAAAATATTTTCTTAATATATTTATATATTACTTTTTAAATTACTTTTTTTTCGAAAAATATTTGAAAAAAAAAATTAAAAAAAAATATTTTGAAAAAATTAAAAATATTTTCGAAAAAATTAAAAATATTTTTGAAAAAAAATTTCGAAAAAAAAAATTTCGAAAAATATTTCCAAAAAATATTTTCGAAAAATATTTCCGAAAAATATTTGAAAAAAAAATTAAAAAAAAAAAGTTCGAATATTTTTTTCGAAAAATATAATTTTTTCGAAAATATATATATTTTTTTTTCAAATATTTTTTCGAAAATATTTTTAATTTTTTTAAAAAAAATTAAAAAAAATATATTTCGAAAAAATATTTTCGAAAAAAATTATATTTTTTCGAAAATATTTTTTCGAAATATTTTTTTTTAATTAACAAAAATTTCGAAAAAATATTTGAAAAAAAAATATATATTTTCGAAAAAATTATATTTTTCGAAAAAAATATTCGAACTTTTTTTTTAATTTTTTTTTCAAATATTTTTTGGAAATTTTTTTCGAAATTTTTTTTTTTCGAAATTTTTTTTCAAAAATATTTTTAATTTTTTCGAAAACATTTTTAATTTTTTCAAAAATATTTTTAATTTTTTCGAAATATTTTTTTTAATTTTTTTTTCAAATATTTTTCGAAAAAAAAGTAATTTAAAAAGTAATATATAAATATTTTAAGAAAATATTTTTTTGATAATTTTTTTTAAATATTTTTCGATTTTTTTTTTTTTTTTTTTGATGTTTCATGAAATGAGTATAAGAATTCGAGGACCAAACATGTAAAAAAAAATCGAAATTGTTTTTGGATGTTTCATGAACTGAGTTAACGAATTCGAGGACCAAACATGTAACTTACTAACAAACTGAGTTAACGAACGTTAGTGAAAAACCCAAATCCGCCAAAAAAAAAGTTGGGAACCTTTTTATGCAAGAAAAAAAGTTTGATACCTTTTTGTGCCATTTGCCCAACTTTTTATTATACTTCCTCCGTCTCAATTTATTTGTCAAGAGAGAGAAAACATAAAGTTTAATAAAAGTGGGGCCACTTTAATTTTCAACCACTAAAATGGAATATTCCTCCACTAGATTCTCTAGTTTTTACTAAATAAGGAAAGTGGACAATTAATTTGAGACATCCATAAAAGAAAATATGGACAATTAAATTGAGACGGAGGGAGTATAAATATAATATATAATTACTTTAATATATTATATTAATTATTTTATTTGAAATAAAAAATTATTTATCTGAAATATATAAAAAAAACTTATTTGAAACTAAAACATAAATTTTTTTTATTACATTAGATTTTATATAATTCTTTTATATATAAAATATTTTTTTTTTAAAACATCTCCGTTTTTTATAAATTTTATATCATGATGTTCAGAAAAAATAAATAAACAAAACTGTGTTTTTAGATTTTTTTTTTTTTTAAAGTTATATATTAATAGTTATTAAAGAAAAACGATTTTTTATTCAAAACTAATTAGGATGAAATAAAAAAGAAAAAGAAAAAAAATAATAAAGTAAACCATTTCACGTGTAAAGTAAGATTGTGAGATTGTGATCTCGATTGTTCGGCCGGTCCGATCATGAAGGATTGGTCAATTTTTCTTTTTTTCTAATTATTTTGGGTCACGATCTCAATGTGTAGATCATCAATGGGAGTGGTCTAAGTCACCCACTCATCCATCGATCTCTATTTTATTTCTAGAGAGTTGCATTGCATATATATGTAGCAACCTGTTAATTCCCCAGTAATTTGTAAATGTTAATCAAGTATTAATCTATCATTACAGTTTATCTAACCATTTTTACGAGCAAAATTTAAAAATTTTGTTTATTATATTACAATGAATCAAAAACGTTGTTACGTGATTCACAATACTTTGGGACGAGCTCACACACGCACCACAATAATCCAATACACGAATAAAAACCAAACGAATCCTTATTACTTAGTAGTTCTCAGCCCAACAGGCTAACCAAGCCCACTACTATTCAAGCCCATTATCTATTTTTCTTTTATTCCATACGAGCCAACCCTCATTCATTTGGCCTCGATATTTTGATTTTTCGACACACAAGACATGCCACATTTTACATGGTTCGAATCTCCACACTTCAAAGATTCAGGAATGACAATCCATATTGATTGATTCGAACGTTTACTATTAAAACGAACCACAAAGCTAGCACCATTTGACCACCGTACAAACCCATTCGAGTGTTAACCAAAATCAACAAAACTTATTTTTACCTAAGTCCTTGTGTGTTATCTAGTCGAAAAGGTTCCACAAGCCTCACCATATGTTTCCTATACTTTTTGGTCACGTCTACAAGTCGTGTGGACTATAAACATGTCGAAACAATTATTGTGACCAAGCCACTTGACCCTTATGGCTATAAACCGAAGCTAACTCACACACACCTCTCTTAATATCTAACCACTCGAGTGCCTAGCTAGGCTTATTCCCCAAATCCCTATCCTAATCTCTTCGGCATCCAATCATCCCAACTTGTGTGTATAAAATAATCTATTACTAGTTCCATGCATATACATATACGTATACTAACTCACACACTCATTCATTCAAAACATATATCACACAATATTTCCTAAGTGTTTCTCCTCTCTACCGAGTTCATTCGAGAAGCAAAGAGCTAAGTCCTAGGCGTTCATTCCACTTTTTAACTCGTAAACCATTGATCTCGATTCTTTTGTGGTTGTTCTAACGAGCTACGTGCAAAAACCCATCGTCCTTTGTCCTATTTCGACGTTTCTCACCACCCTTTTTGGTGTAGTAAGTCCTTCGAACACCATTTCAATACATACATACGATTTTTCTTAGTTCATACACTTTATTATCTCATTCGTATCATTTCTAGCTTTCTATTTATATTTTTGAGCTCTCGTTATTCATTTTATCAACATATTTGACCTCCTAGTTCTATGGATGGCTAGACATGAAGTACAATAATCATTCGTATCTAATATCAATGTTTAATAAGCTATCGAGACTCATTTTAAAACCATGTTGTATATCGAACATAAAAATGTCACATAAATCATATCGGACCACTTGGTCATGTCGACTAGAAAACGATCCATGAAATCATTTCTAATCGTGTAACCTATTGAGCTAACTACTCAACTCATTTTTCCATAAGCTAAACTAACAAGCTGTATCAATAAGCTACTTTGATAAGCTTCTATAATACCTTATATCGAGCCTATAAGCTATCGCCCTCGAAACAGGTTTTAAAACTAAATTGTTATCGAGTGGACCTTAAAGCCCACTAAGCTCAAAATAAGCACTTCCTTAATAAACAGTTTGGATAAGTTAAAAAGACCATATTTTAAGCCCATAATCAAGCCTAAATGAATTCGAAACCCATTGGACCTTAAAATGTTAACGGGCCTGTTTTAAATCCCTTAAGGCCCAATAACTTAAAAATAAGCTCTTTTCATGTAATAAGCAGTTTTATAAACTTAAATAAGCTGTTTGAGACTTATGTAATTCTCGGAAATGTTAAAATCTAATATTTGTGATTTTGGGACTATAAATGCAAATGTTATGCTAATCGGGTTAAAATTGTAAACTTTCATATAAATTAGTGTCAAACTGTCATTTTGATAAATTAAGGGTAAGAAATGAATATACAGTAACCAGGAGTATTAAAATGTCATATTTGGATATTTTGGACCAAAAATCTAAATACAATCTAACCTTGGACTAACGACGTAAAAGTTTCACCGTTAGGGTTAAAAGTATAAATTTCATATAACTTGGAGGACCATTCAGTACCTTTATTCAAATTATCATATCTTTTGTGAGATATTAAACATTGGAATCCTTTTTGTATCTGAATTATTAAATGAATGATAATAACTTTCAAAACACCTCTTTTGAGTCATTTTCTATGATTATGACTGTGATCCTTGATGAGTGTCTAAATACTCATCATTTCTTTCACATTTTGACTGCAAAAACATTTAAAAACATGCAGTTATGCTTCAAAATTCAGAAAATATAATTTGATTGTGTTTTTATATGTTTCAGATGCAAAATGATTAAAAACAAGTGAAAATGAGCAAAGTTTGCATAAATGGCAAGTCTAGTCCCTCGAGTTTCAAAAGTTGTCAAAATTAGTCATTGGTTTGACAAATAGTAAATTATATTTTATGATCCTTGTACTATTGACACTTGGCAAGAAATACCCCTTTGATAACTTTTGGTAACTTACAACTCAACCCTTCAAAAAATTCAGAAAATACAAAAATGGTCCTTGTGATTAAACTACAAACTATCTGGACCCTATTTTAAATAAACCCAACCCAAACCCTTTATTTAACAAACCTACCCACCATACAAATCCAGCCCGTCCATATCATAAACCCCAAAGCCCAAACCCGACCTATTTCATATTTAAATAACCAAAACCGGTCAAACCCAGTTAAACCCACCCTTTTCTCCTTCCCTCTCCCACTAACTGCAAAACCAAAACCACCCTTCCACCTCCATGGTTTTCACCACCACCTGGCCTTCCACCTCACCCCTAGCTGTCTACCCACTCTCCTCCACCTTCACAACTAAACAAAGTTCTTTAATTGCTCTAAAAATTGCTTCACGTTAACTTTAGGACTTTTGGCGCCAAAAAAAGTTTTTGATGGCTATGATGTATTTGACCAAAACAACGGTCCAGATATGGTGGGAAATGCTCAGAAGTCGACAAGGAAGCATGTGGGATTATTATTTAAAGAAGAAGAAGACAAAAGAAATACTTTGTCACTGTCTTAGACCACTTTGTAGTGTAAAAGTTAATTGTTGTTCTAGTTTCAGTTTAAAAGTCAGTTTTAAATTGTAATTCATGTTCTTGTAAGCATTTTGTACTTTAATTCCTCAACAATGTTCGAATTTTAAGTTTAAGCAAATTTTACTTTTCAGTTGAATCAGTGTTTAAGTTATTGTTGTGCAAAAATCTTGTAAGCTTTCATTTCCTGTTTCAATAAGTTCTTATGAGCTTATGATAGCTTCTGATTTAGGATAATCCAAGTCTTTCAGTTTTAATTTTCAAAAGTAAAAAATCAGTCAACAAGTCAAGGTTTTAGTCAATAGCTAATTTTGGGCTTATTGTAATTTGGAAATTGCTTATTTTAGTCTAGTTAAGTTATTAAATCATGAATGAGTCAGAAATACATGTTAATTAAGTAGATTCTAGTTTAAATTCCAAATCAGTCAAGAATAAGGAGTGTTTGGTTGGTGGTTCAAACTGGGTCAAACTGGGTTACCACTATTCATTTGCACTTTGATAAGTTTTGATTTAACTTTTCATACTAATATAAGTTGTTTTCAGTAATCCTTTGGCTGTTTTGAGCTTTTGTTGCAGATTGAGGTTAATTGGTGGAATTTCAGTTGCTGAGCTGTCACCATAAGCTCACAATAAGCTCTGCTAATTTTAGAGCCTTTTTGCCATTTCTCAGGTTCCATTTGCTCCTTTCTAAGTATGCTTTAAGTCCCCTATAGCCTTGTTCAATAGTTTGCAAAAATCAGCCACATCAGTAACAAATTCTGCACATTTTTCGTATTTTGCATTTTCAGCTGATTTTCTTTTATTTTTCATTTCTTCATCTTAAGGAGTTAGAAGCTGAAATTTGACACGCATATAGTTCCCTAGCTTGTGTACTTCGCCATATTTTTAGTTTATTTTTAGGATTTTTTTATCAATGCTTTTCAACAGCTCAAAGTGGGCTGTTTTTGCCCTGCACCACAGAAAAATCAGCAGACCCTAGTGAAACCCTCTTTTTATCAGCTTATTTAGTAGCTTATATTAAGTTATAAAGCCCTGAAACTTGGTTTATGAGAAGTTCGTAGTTCAAACTCAATCTGTTTTCACTTTTTAGACCCTAGCTTAAAGCTTTTCATAGCTTATTCCTAGCTTAAAAACCACCCAGTCACCTCAGTATATACTAACTCAGTATACACTAAGTCCCACCAGCCTATTTTCACAAGCTCTTTCTGAGCTTCTCGGTGGGTCCCACTCTAAGTTCATTGGTTTTTTGGATAGCCCACCTAGCTTACTTGTTGGATCCAGGCCTTAATTGGACTTATTAGCTTATTTGATAAGCTAGAAGTAGCCTTCAAGTTCCTTGCAGGCCTGCTTGTTCCACAGGTGGATTTGGATTTGCTTATTTGCTTACATTGGCTTATTCAGCTTGATTTTCTTGTTGTTTTAACTTTACTTCAGTTCCTTTAAGTTGCTCATAGCTTATTTTCAAGCTTGTGTTCACTGAGTAGCTTGTTCCAAGCTTATTCAAGCTAAAAATTTCCTTTTCAAGCCATAAAGCCAACTGTTGGGCTTTTTAGCTTGTTACCTGCTTATTTTTAAGTTTCATCAAGTTTGTTTTTACAAAAGTTGTTTAATTTCAGTAGTTAAATAGTTCCATAAAAGAAAAATCAGAAAAACATCAATTTTAAAATAGTGATAGCTTCTATTTAAGCCACTTGGCTTATTTTTCAGCTTTTTCAAAAAGCACTTTTTATTTTTATATTTTTCTTAGGTTCCTGTACTTATTTAATATTTATAGAAAAAGTTTCAGATTTTTCTTTGTTTATTTAGTATTTATTAAAAATCAAAATAGTTTAAATAATAATTAATTAGTAATTAATTAATAATAATTAGATAAAAAGTGTAATAAATATATTTTCAGTTTTAAAATAAGTTTTAGGTTATTTTAGATTTATCTAAGTTAAAATTTTAATTTTCTAGGATAATTTCCTATTTTCTTTTAATTTAGTGCATTTTAAATAATTAATAAATAGTTTTTAATTAATAATAATTAAATAAATAGTCATAAAAATAATTTTAATTTTCCAATAATTTTCTTTTATTATTAGGATTCTAAAAATATAATTTTCACATCCGTGGGATTTATATTGGACAGAATTCACGTTTTATTTCGTACATTTACGTAATTTTTATTTAAACGTACGTTTTTAAGTTTTAAACGTTTCTAAGTATTTTGCCTTCACGTACTTGTTCTTATAGCTTGTTTAAGCTATTTCCTTTTACGTTTCCTTAGTGTAATTCAGCTCAAAACCTTTCCTGTTCAATTCTCACTCGATCACATATTCGTTCTATTACAGTTTACACACCTCGTTGGGACATAACGACCTGGGGATACACTAACTCCTTGGATAATTGCATTGTGTTCTCAAGTGATTGACCCAAATTAGTACCATCTAGTACCCTCATTTTGGCCAAAATTTAATTTTTTTTTCTCACTTAGAACGCAATAAATGGTTATCAGTCCACCATGTCTAACCCACATAAGGATTGGCTAATCCGAGAGCAAACGACTCTTGGTAAAGATATATCAAATCCGTTTATGGCTTGCAATTTGCCAAAAATTGTATGGTTTTCGACTCACCATATCTTTATAAGTGAAGAGTTGGCTAGCCCGCAAGGTTATGGCTTGTGGTAAAGGCATTGGAAAACCATAATTGGTAATCAGCTCACCAAAGATAATAGTTGTATTTTATCTAAGAGTTGGCTAGTCCAGAAGCAAACGGCTTCTGGTAAAGACAAATCAAACCCGTTGACAGCTGATGATTTGCTCAAAATCATTTGGTTATCAGTGTACCAAAGTATCGCATACTGAAACATTGGCTACTCCAGAAGTAATGGCTATCTGGTAGAGAGATTAAATCCATTAAATTTTCATAAAGGATTGCTAGGGACTAGCAATAGTTTAGTGTGGGGGATTGATGAGTGTCTAAATACTCATCATTTCTTTCACATTTTGACTGCAAAAACATTTAAAAACATGCAGTTATGCTTCAAAATTCAGAAAATATCATTTGATTGTGTTTTTATATGTTTCAGATGCAAAATGATTAAAAACAAGTGAAAATGAGCAAAGTTTGCATAAATGGCAAGTCTAGTCCCTCGAGTTTCAAAAGTTGTCAAAATTAGTCATTGGTTTGCAAAAAATGAAAAATTATATTTTATGATCCTTGTACTATTGACACTTGGCAAGAAATACCCCTTTGATAACTTTTGGTAACTTACAACTCAACCCTTCAAAAAATTCAGAAAATACAAAAATGGTCCTTGTGATTAAACTACAAACTATCCGGACCCTATTTTAAATAAACCCAACCCAAACCCTTTATTTAACAAACCTACCCACCATACAAATCCAGCCCGTCCATATCATAAACCCCAAAGCCCAAACCCGGCCTATTTCATATTTAAATAACCAAAACCGGTCAAACCCAGTCAAACCCACCCTTTTCTCCTTCCCTCTCCCACTAACTGCAAAACCAAAACCACCCTTCCACCTCCATGGTTTTCACCACCACCTGGCCTTCCACCTCACCCCTAGCTGTCTACCCACTCTCCTCCACCTTCACAACTAAACAAAGTTCTTTAATTGCTCTAAAAATTGCTTCACGTTAACTTTAGGACTTTTGGCGCCAAAAAGAGTTTTTGATGGCTATGATGTATTTGACCAAACCAACGGTCCAGATATGGTGGGAAATGCTCAGAAGTCGACAAGGAAGCATGTGGGATTATTATTTAAAGAAGAAGAAGACAGAAGAAATACTTTGTCACTGTCTTAGACCACTTTGTAGTGTAAAAGTTAATTGTTGTTCTAGTTTCAGTTTAAAAGTCAGTTTTAAATTGTAATTCATGTTCTTGTAAGCATTTTGTACTTTAATTCCTCAACAATGTTCGAATTTTAAGTTTAAGCAAATTTTACTTTTCAGTTGAATCAGTGTTTAAGTTATTGTTGTGCAAAAATCTTGTAAGATTTCATTTCCTGTTTCAATAAGTTCTTATGAGCTTATGATAGCTTCTGATTTAGGATAATCCAAGTCTTTCAGTTTTAATTTTCAAAAGTCAAAAATCAGTCAACAAGTCAAGGTTTTAGTCAATAGCTAATTCTTGGCTTATTGTAATTTGGAAATTGCTTATTTTAGTCTAGTTAAGTTATTAAATCATGAATGAGTCATAAATACAGGTTAATTAAGTAGATTCTAGTTTAAATTCCAGATCAGTCAAGAATAAGGAGTGTTTGGTTGGTGGTTCAAACTGGGTCAAACTGGGTTACCACTATTCATTTGCACTTTGATAAGTTTTGATTTAACTTTTCATACTAATATAAGTTGTTTTCAGTAATCCTTTGGCTGTTTTGAGCTTTTGTTGCAGATTGAGGTTAATTGGTGGAATTTCAGTTGCTGAGCTGTCACCATAAGCTCACAATAAGCTCTGCTAATTTTGGAGCCTTTTTGCCATTTCTCAGGTTCCATTTGCTCCTTTCTAAGTATGCTTTAAGTCCCCTATAGCCTTGTTCAATAGTTTGCAAAAATCAGCCACATCAGTAACAAATTCTGCACATTTTTCGTATTTTGCATTTTCAGCTGATTTTCTTTTATTTTTCAT
This sequence comes from Artemisia tridentata subsp. tridentata, assembly GCA_021014915.2. Classification (NCBI taxonomy): domain Eukaryota; kingdom Viridiplantae; phylum Streptophyta; class Magnoliopsida; order Asterales; family Asteraceae; genus Artemisia; species Artemisia tridentata. The sequence continues at coordinate 325,865,403 of CP139503.1, forward strand.
TTCTTCATCTTAAGGAGTTAGAAGCTGAAATTTGACACGCATATAGTTCCCTAGCTTGTGTACTTCGCCATATTTTTAGTTTATTTTTAGGATTTTTTTATCAATGCTTTTCAACAGCTCAAAGTGGGCTGTTTTTGCCCTGCACCACAGAAAAATCAGCAGACCCTAGTGAAACCCTCTTTTTATTAGCTTATTTAGTAGCTTATATTAAGTTATAAAGCCCTGAAACTTGGTTTATGAGAAGTTCGTAGTTCAAACTCAATCTGTTTTCACTTTTTAGACCCTAGCTTAAAGCTTTTCATAGCTTATTCCTAGCTTAAAAACCACCCAGTCACCTCAGTATATACTAACTCAGTATACACTAAGTCCCACCAGCCTATTTTCACAAGCTCAATCTGAGCTTCTCGGTGGGTCCCACTCTAAGTTCATTGGTTTTTTGGACAGCCCACCTAGCTTACTTGTTGGATCCAGGCCTTAATTGGACTTATTAGCTTATTTGATAAGCTAGAAGTAGCCTTCAAGTTCCTTGCAGGCCTGCTTGTTCCACAGGTGGATTTGGATTTGCTTATTTGCTTACATTGGCTTATTCAGCTTGATTTTCTTGTTGTTTTAACTTTACTTCAGTTCCTTTAAGTTGCTTATAGCTTATTTTCAAGCTTGTGTTCACTGAGTAGCTTGTTCCAAGCTTATTCAAGCTAAAAATTTCCTTTTCAAGCCATAAAGCCAACTGTTGGGCTTTTTAGCTTGTTACCTGCTTATTTTTAAGTTTCATCAAGTTTGTTTTTACAAAAGTTGTTTAATTTCAGTAGTTAAATAGTTCCATAAAAGAAAAATCAGAAAAACATCAATTTTAAAATAGTGATAGCTTCTATTTAAGCCACTTGGCTTATTTTTCAGCTTTTTCAAAAAGCACTTTTCATTTTTATATTTTTCTTAGGTTCCTGTACTTATTTAATATTTATAGAAAAAGTTTCAGATTTTTCTTTGTTTATTTAGTATTTATTAAAAATCAAAATAGTTTAAATAATAATTAATTAGTAATTAATTAATAATAATTAGATAAAAAGTGTAATAAATATATTTTCAGTTTTAAAATAAGTTTTAGGTTATTTTAGATTTATCTAAGTTAAAATTTTAATTTTCTAGGATAATTTCCTATTTTCTTTTAATTTAGTGCATTTTAAATAATTAATAAATAGTTTTTAATTAATAATAATTAAATAAATAGTCATAAAAATAATTTTAATTTTCCAATTATTTTCTTTTATTATTAGGATTCTAAAAATATAATTTTCACATCCGTGGGATTTATATTGGACAGAATTCACGTTTTATTTCGTACATTTACGTAATTTTTATTTAAACGTACGTTTTTAAGTTTTAAACGTTTCTAAGTATTTTGCCTTTACGTACTTGTTCTTATAGCTTGTTTAAGCTATTTCCTTTTACGTTTCCTTAGTGTAATTCAGCTCAAAACCTTTCCTGTTCAATTCTCACTCGATCACATATTCGTTCTATTACAGTTTACACACTTCGTTGGGACATAACGACCCGGGGATACACTAACTCCTTGGATAATTGCATTGTGTTCTCAAGTGATTGACTCTTGTTGACCATTGACCTGGTTAATTTGGGTTGACCGTTTGAGACCAATCAATCCTTCCAGTAATACCCCGATTAGTCTTCCACTACAAAAACAATACAACAACAACAACAAACTCAATCCCGCCGGGGCAGGGTATGGGGGAGGTAGAATGTAGACAGATCCTACCCCTACCCCGGGATAAACCCGGGAGTAGACAGACTGCTACCAACGAGACCTCCGACAAGTGCTGGTGTGCGGGTGTGAGAGAGAGAAAAAATAAATAAATAAAAATAAAATAAAAAAAGACAATAAACAACAAGCAAACGAAAGCAGGCAAAAGCAAGCAGGAAAAACCAATACACAGAGCGAAAAACCAGCAAACAGGAAAGGGACACGGGCCAAAGCACAAGCAAAGGAGCACAACAACAATGCCTAGACAAAAACAAAGAGCCAAGGCACTAAAGAAGCAGACAAACCTAAAGGAGAAACACAGAGCAAAGTAAAGCCACGCACGGGGCCTAAAGCTAAGGCAAAGTAAAAAAAGGCACCAAAAACCAAAACGCAGGGGGCAAGAAAAGCAGGCAAACCTACAGGAGCAACACAGAGCAAGGAAAAACAACGCACTGGGCCTAAAACTAAGGCAAAGCAGAAACAAGGCACCAAAAACAAAAGCGCAGGTGGCAATGCAACAAAGGGGCACCTAAAAAGCCTAACACCCAAAAACAACCTAAACCCACAATGCACCTAGCCGAGACTACCCACAGATCCTAATTCTATCTCTCCACGCCTTCCTATCTGAGGTCATGTCCTCGGACAAGAGAAGCTCCTTCATGTCGAGCTTAAGTCTATCCTCCCACCTGAGTTTGGGTCTACCCCTTCTTCTCACACCATCTACTACAAGCGCTTCGACTCTTCTTACCAGCGATGATTGAGGCCTCCTCTTGACATGACCGAACCACCTCAACCTTCCTTTTCTCATCTTCGAGATAATATTCTCGACTTCGAGTTTTGCTCTGAAAACTCCATTCGAGATCATATCAAGCAAGGTTTTACCACAGGTCCATCTTAGCATTCTCAGCTCCGCCACCTCAACCCTGTTAGCATGGGCCTTGGAGATGGGCCAACACTCAGACCCGTACAACATAGCCGGTCTAATCACCACCTTATAAATTTTCCCTTTAACTTTAAGGGGACTTTTCTGTCACAAAGCACTCCCGACGCCGCCCTCCATCTCGCCCAACCCGCTCTAATCCGGTAGGTTACGTCCTCATCTATCCTCCCTGATTTGTGAATCATCGATCCCAGATATCTAAAAGCCTCTTTGGGTGGCAGGATCTGGTCACCAATACGAATATCGATTTCTTCATGGTGACCTGACTCGATCCTCCCAAAATCACATCTCATGTACTTTGTCTTCTCTCTACTCACCCGAAGACCCTTGTCTTCAAGAGCCTCCCTCTAGTTCTCAAGTCTGGTGTTTAACCCTTCCGCTGATTCTGCCACCAACACAATGTCATCGGCAAAAATCATGCTCCACGGGATGCCCTCTTAAATCCCTCGAGATAACTCATCAAGAATCAAGGCGAAGAGGTAAGGGCTAATGACAGAACTCTGATGGAGCCCAACATCCACAGGGAAAAACTCTGAGATCCCCACTGTGGACCGTACACGGGTCTTAGCCCCCTTGTACATATCCTTAATGACCCTCACGTATCTCCTTGGGGTTCCTTTATCAATAAGGGTTCTCCAAATCAACTCGCGTGGGACACTATCATAAGCCTTTTCGAGGTCAAGGAACGCCATACGCAGGTCCTTTTGTCTTTCTCTGTAATTTTCCATGAGACTTCTAAGAAGGTGTATAGCCTCAATCGATGACCTTCCTGGCATAAAGACAAATTGGTTCTCAGACACCTTCGTCTCCCTTCTCAACCTTCTTTCGATAACTCTCTCCCAAAGCTTCATGGTGTGGCTAAGAAGCTTAATGCCCCTATAATTGCTACACACTTGCACATCCCCCTTGTTCTTGTAGATGGGGATGACTTCGCTGAGTCTCCATTCTTCTGGCATCTTAGCCCCAGAGAAGATCTTGTTGAAGAGGCAAGTCAGCCATTTTACCCCTCGTCACCCATACACCTCCAAGATTCTATGGGGATTTGGTCCGGCCCTACTGCTTTGTTTCTTCCCATATTCAGTATTGCAACCTTTGCCTCAGGTTCGCTAATCCTCGAATAGTAGCACTCTGGCCGCTGGCTAGGGTTCTCTTCTTCCCCGCTTCCTTCAGTACTTCCTCCGTTGAAAAGAGAGGAGAAATACCCTCCCCATCTTTTCCTAATATCCTCTACGTTCACAATGGTCCGTCCGCCTTCATCTTTGATATATTTAACGTTTCCTAAATCCCTCCTCCTTCTCTCTCGGGCTTTAGCAATCCTGAATATATCGTTAGCCCCCTCTTTGGAGTCCAATTTCTTATACAAATCTTCGTACGCCTTGTCCTTCGCCTGGGCTACTGCCTTTTTCGCTTCTCTTTTAGCTACTTTATACCTCTCTACAGCGGCGGTAATGTCAGCTTGGTGGCCCTCTCGGCTCAAAAGAAGCTCTCTGAACCTGGATTGTTTCACTGCAACTTTGGATTGCACTTCCTCACTAAGCCACCAAGATTCCCTGCTTGGCGGCTGGGTCCTCGCTGCCCCGCTAGCCATACCAAGGGAATCCTTTGTTGCGTCCTTAATGATGTCGGCAATAGTGTTCCTCATCTGATCCGCGTCTCTAGCGGTCAATTCCTCCGACCAAGTAGAAAGTCTCTCTAAGAATTTCACTCTAAACGACTATGCCGCCTCGCCGTTCAAATTCTTCCATATGATCCTCGGCAACCTCGTCTCTACTCTCCTTGATTGTTGCCTCTGGAAAAGAGTATCCAATGCAAGCAATTTGTGTTAGGATGAGCATGCCTCGCCAGGGACAATCCTGCAGTCCCTACATGCTCTAAGATCCCTACTTCGCACCAGCAAATAGTCAATCTGGGTGTTGTTACCCTCGCTCTGGAAGGTGATCAAGTGAACGTCTCTCTTCTTGAAGAAAGTGTTCGCTACTACCAAGTCGTGAGCCGTAGGAAACTCTAAAATCGCTCGACCTTCGTCATTCCTATCTCCAAAGCCAAAACCTCCGTAAACCCCCGCGTAACCATCCGCTGCCGCTCCTATATGGTCGTTCAAGTCACCTCCTATAATCAAATGCTGATCCGACGGGCACTCCCTAACTAGCTCGTCGAGAGAGTCCCAGAAGCTCTTCTTCTCTGCTTCACTTCGGCCCACCTGTGGTGCGTAAGCACTGATCACGTTGATGGTCTCCCCATTAATAACCAACGTAATCATCATGATCCTATCACTACTCCGGATCACTTGCACTACATTATCCTTGAGGCCCGCCGCCAAAATGAGTCCAACTCCATTTCTCGCTGCCCTAGAACCCGAGTACCAAAGCTTGTAGCCGTTGCCCTCCCTCGTGCTCGCACCCTTCCATTTTGTCTCTTGGAAGCACGCAATGTCAACCTTATGTTTCCTCAACACATCAGCAAGCTCAAAGAGCTTACCGGTCAAAGACCCAACATTCCAACTACGCACCCTAATCCTACGTGAGGACGCAACCCTAGCATAACCCCTACCCCCCATACCCGCCTACCCCACCTACCCCGCCAACCCCGCCTACCCCGCCCAGTCCGGCATGACATGACCTCAGGTGACCATCACTCTTCAAGGAGTCTATCCTAAACCCAACAAACTACAACCAAAAAGGCAAGAAGGGGAAAACAGATAGGTAGGGAAGTGAAATCAAAGCCAACTAGAATAACTAGAAAAACTAGTAAGCAAGCAATAAAAACAAGAGAAAGAATGAAAAAGAATAAAAAAGATAGATAAATAAATAAAAGAATGTATTAAAAAATGTACTCTGCTGCTGCCGTGTTAATGCTTAATATTACTCTTTATCATACACACAACAATATGAGAATAATAGAAGATTAGAAGAATAGAAGAAAGATGGAGATGGGATGGTAACTTCAAGAGATTAGATTAAGAGAGAAAGAATGAGATACAAGAATGAGAATACCCCTTAGAAGCAACACACACATCCAACCCTTCCAAGTGAGTGGAAGGGTGCTATTTATAGGCTTCAAGGATGGAAGGCTTGGGTGGGCTTGGATTAAGCTTGGGCCTTTTACATGGACTATAATCATACATTTAATCTATAAGGTTAATTCCAAGCCCATTGACTAAATTAACTAAACTAAACAACGACACACTTAATTAAACTATTACAATGACAAATGACCATCACTTTAAGATAAATCCTAACATGCCGGAAAAAAATCCGGTCAACAGTGGCGGTAGCAGCGGCGGCCGACGGCGGTATCCGACAAAACAACTTGTTTCCTGATCAGCTAAGTATGGGGAGTCTTCACTCGTCGGAGGTGAGACCCAGAAAGCCGTCACCACTTGCAAGTAACACAAAATCTATAAACACTATATCGCCACAAAATCCGACGCATAGCGGAGCGTGGCCAGAGTATAAGGTCCGAAGTTGGTGGGGATTTGGTCGGAAAAAGGTGGGGAAGAGGTGGTGGAGTTTAATTGCAAAAACTCGCCGGAAAAATAAAAATTTCGGCGAACGTTACCGACGCGTGACGGCGCGTGGCTGTTCCGGTGGGCGTCCGATATGTACTGTTTAGATCGGGATGTGGTGGAGGAGATAAAGGTGGTGTTAGATCGGAGAATTGTGGCCGGAAAATTAGAGAGAGAAAAGTGTTAGAGAGAGAGAGAGAGAGAGAGAGAGATAAAAATGCAGATGGCATTGTTACTAAAAAAAATTAAAGATTGGCATCAGAGCCATGATTTTTAGGGAGAGAGAGATAAAAATGCAGATGGCATCTATCCTCCCAATTAGTCTTCCGCTGTTAAGTTGAAATTTAGGGGGCGTTACAGATTGGCATCAGAGCCATGGTTTTAGAGAACCAAGTGTATTTTCAACACTGGACTATAACTATGCTTTCAAAATGGACCACTTTACACCATACCACCTTACGCCCTCCGTGCCTACATATTTTACAACACCATGTATAGAATGTTACTTAACAGATCATTTCTTATCAACTTTTATATACTTGATTCTGTATTGATGACTTACAATTACTACTTCCGGGGTTATTACAGTACCATGTCTTCAGTTTCTCACCTTAGCACCGTACCATCTGACGTGGAGTCCGAGGATACTCTATCGTCCATCACCTCACTAGTATTCCCTAGTACCTCGACTGCTACAGTGTCGAATGTCGCATCGGTCAAAACGGAGCCCTTAGAGGATGGTGAAGTTGTTCCTACACCACCTATGACACCTATTGCACCAGGCAACCCAAACTCACCCCTATCAGAGGACCCGTACGTACCAGCTAGACGGGCATATATTTCACCACCTCCCCCGGAGAACCATCCAGTTTCTCCTACCTACACTTCACTATCATATGATCAGTATATGCAGTCGCAACAGTGACTACCTGCATCTGATGCAGAGACTCCTTTACCTACACCCCCACCCCCACCTGCACCGGTATTCCGGCGCAGACGAGTCAGAATCCTACAGCCATATGAGCCTTGGTATGTGCTTATTCACATACCTTTTATTTACCAAATTAAGACCAAAACGACCAAAAACTAACCGAAATGCCAAAGATATTTGTGTTTTTGTGTTTGTTTATGTGAAGGAACGGATATCGAGAAAAAAGGACAAAATCAAGCAAATACCGGGAAAACGAGCACGAGATATGGAAAAGATATTTATAGCCGATGCCGGGAAGTTTTATGTCAATCAAGTCCTCAAAGAATCATCATTTGTCAAATTAAGCCCTTGGATCAAAATTGGGAAAATGGCAAAATTAGTCCCTAAAGTTTTCAGAAATTACATCTTTGATCCTTGTACTTATTTGCCAAAACCAAAATTAATTATATACCAAAAACCCGGATTTATTTATAAATCCAAATCCAATCTAACCCAAGTTAACAAACCCCAAGCCCACTCAGTCCACCAGCCCAATCCTTAGCAAACCTAAACCGGATTCCATTATACCCGATCCACCAGTTAAACCCAAGATCCGAATCTAAACCCAACCCGGTCAACTAGCATTAAAACTAAGTCAGACAAAGTTAAAAAAATAAACAAACTCACCCGCCAAACGATTTTTCCCCTTTCTAAAACTTACCCAGATTTACCACTGTGCTATAAACCCTAGTTTTACCCCGTACAACAATTACCGAAATTAAGGGTATATATGTCTAATCATTGGGCTTCTAGAACATGACAGGGGTGTCAGAAGAGCAGAGAACGCACGAATGGGTACGTGGCACCCTCCTATTGGCTGGGACACCTCATGGGAATTAATCATACGGCTGTGGATGAGTGGGAAATGATCTAAGGGCTGATGATGATTCAAACTAGCACACAATCACACGGATTGCCAACGTGGACAGCCAGAACCTTCATACATCGGCTATAAATAGAGGCTTGATCTTCATTGTTATTCATGTAGTTTTTAATTGTAGTGTTACTCTGTTAAATTAGTTTATGCTTTATAGTTTTTAAAATTCTCTTGTAACTTTGAAGTTTTTTTTATTAATGAAAGTTCAATTTTAGTCCTATTTTGATTACTGCTCTTTTTCATTTGTTATTCTGTTATCAGCTTATTATACTTATCAGTAGCTTATTCTTATCATCTCTAGCTTATCTTAATTTTCCTTTCTCAAAGTTGTTTATCTTATTTCAAAAAGTCCAAAAATATTGAAAAAACACAACAAAAAAAAAATACAAAAATAATCAAAACTCCAGCTTCAATAAGCTGTTTTACCATTTGTATAAGCTTATATAAGCTCTATAGCTCATTGTAAGCTTTTGGTTAGATCAAAACAGTTTTGAATCTCAAAATACCAAAAAGTCAACAGAAAGTCAAAGTAGCAGTCAAATAAGCTAATGGAGGTGATAAGCTGATTCTGAGGTTCTTATTGGGTATTTTCTGGCTTAATTAGTAAAGCCTGGGTTGTTTGTAGCTTCTGAGATCATTCCAGTTCAGCAGGAACACTTGTGAGTTTCAAAGTCTCATACTAGCTCATTATTTGCTTATTTTGTGTTAAGCCTTGATTACTGCTTATTAATCCTTTGTTTCTGCGTTTCTAGATTACAATTAGCATAGTTGATCATAGTTTAGAGTAAAAATAGCTTAAATAGAAGAATTCTAGTGTAAACTTGCTTTTTCAGTTTAGTTAAGGAGTGTTTGGATTAGAATCTGTTAGGTGCATTATAGCTTGTGTACTGTAGTTTTGCCCTTTGATCTAGCTTAATTAGTGATAGTTAAGCTGTTTTTGAATAGATTTAAGTGAATCTGATGGATTTTGAGGTTTTTGAATGAATGGTGAAAATTTTAGAGTAAACTCTGCCTTATAAGTTCTACATAAGCCCAGCTTGATTTTTGTGATGATTTTTGATATAGTTTAGTGCAATTCAGTGTTTTAAGTGAGATTTCAAGCTTTGGTATTGTATCATCAAGCATTGTAGGATTTAGATGCCTATTTGTCTCACTGCTGCATCAGAACTGTGTGCAAACTTGCACATAGGCTACCCATCTCAGCTTTTTCATCTGTCTGTTTTTCATCTGTCTGTATCTGCTGATTCACTTGATCTCTTTGCCTCATTTTTGGAATTCTAGTAGTCTGTAGTGTGAACTTTGAGAATCTGCTTCTGGATTTCCCAATTAAGCTTCTGCCTAGCTTATAAATAAGCTACAAACTGCCTGTTTAACCTTTGGTTTTGCCTTGCTATTGAAACTGTGCAGCTACTTATCATCTTACGGCCTGAGCTTATTTAAGTTTTTTAAGTTGAATTATGCTTGAATAAGTCCCTTGCACTGTTCCTGAGCTTTTTGGATTTTATTGTTAAATTTAGCTTATATTTAGCTTATTTTGCAACTGCTTATTTACTGTTACAGCTTATTATAGCTTAATCACTTTCTAAAATTCTTTTTCCTAGATTAGAAATTTAATTTTAGATTTACTCAGATTTTTCCAAATTTTTCCAACTTGTTTTACTATTTTTAAATCATTTAAATAGTTTTATTTAGTTTTTAATTCATAAAAAAATCATAAAAAGTCAAAAAAATATTTTTTCTTTTTCCCAAAATTTTCTTTTTACATTTAGAATTTAAGAAGAATTATTTTATATTTAGGACTTAGATTTTAGAAAATCACTTTTGATTACGTTTTTATAAGTCGTCGCGTAACGTTTTTAAAATTTTAAATTGCGTTTTTAGAATAGTATGCTTAGCATAGTTGTACCCTTAGCTTAATTAGTTTATTTCTTTTATAATTTCATTATTCGTAGTGTAAAATCAACAACCATCACTCTTTTCACACAATTCACCACACATATTCGACAACGTAACGACAACTCGAATTCAACCTTCGTTGGGACTACGACCCGGGGAAAATACATCCGTTGCGTTTTCCTTGGAAAATAAACCGTACTAAAATGACAAATCAAGCCTGAGCCTTTTATGAGACCATTCAGGAGTCATCCAAATGGTCCCATCAGGATGCACACTCCTCGCAAGAGGGTACGATTACCAGTAGCTCCGATTATACCACCATCACCACCTCTATCCCCAACATCACCATTGGATATGATCAGGCTGACACCACCATTATCTCCTGAGCACACTTTACCACCACTACTATCATCACCCCCTCCACCTTCGGTCAGACCCGACTACCTGTTTAACCTACTTACTCAGTCCAACCCATTCACACCTCATCATTGGGAGCCGACAACTGAGGAGGACTTACCCCCTTAGAACCAGGCCCGCATAGCAGATCCTAGCGATTCATCTTCCTCATCATTACTGTTCCCTTCAGGATTTACCCCTCCAGCTCGAGTCTTCGAGACTAGGGAGAGCTCCAGGGCAGCATCTACCCGCACACCCACACCCTCCACTATCATGACGCGACTGGAGCGTCATGAGGAGCAGATTGACACGCTACTGAGCATCGTTGACAGGGTATCTCTCGACCGCCCCGAGACAGTCGATGGCACTATACATGACCTCGTAACATAGAGGATGGACCTGCAGGATGGTTTGACGAGGATTCAGACATAGATGGTTGAGATACGCTCTCATATGACAGTTTTTCAGAGAGAGAGACATAAGCAGATCGAAGAAGTTCTGCAAGCTCGCCACAGGGCCGCTACACTAGAGTGCCTCATTGAGGACATGCTTGTCCGGCAGTAGACAGATATACAGAGACTCCTGGATCAGATCACAGAGCTCACGGGACACATGGATGAGACATCTAGTAGTTAGACATATGTTACTTCAGTTATAGTTTTAAGGAATCTTAGCCTGCCGCATGTGGCTTTAATAAAGGATATTGTATCGTTTTGTTTTGTAAAACAACTAATCAAGTTATTAATATATGTTTTTGGTTATGGATTTACTATATATTGATGTTGATTTATGTTGCCGTGGTATTCATGTGTATTGTGATTGTATTCAGACATGTCGTGATGTTATTTATGATTGTTATGGTTCTTTATATGTTATAACAGGGCTATAATCATAGAATTTTAATTAAGAAAATTTCGGAAGAAACTTGATGAATGTAGAGAAAGTTGCTAAACTTCAGCTTTTGTAGATGATGAATCAGTTTGTTCCTTGGCAGTCCTATACCAGGAGTTGATCATTTATTATAATACATGTACGATAGTACCCGGACATGTGGTGATTTTATGATTCTCAGTTGGTTGGGATTTCACATTGTGACAGTATTGTTATGACTTGTATGCAATTACCTTGTTACTCGAATTATTCTAACATGGTCATTAAGTGGATTCTAAATCCATGTTTTCTTGTGGCATTAATAGAGGTATGGCTCGCACAAGAAAAGAAACTACAACACCCACTCTAGCCATGATGCCAGCAGCTATCCAGAAACTGGTAGCCGACAGCATTGCTGCAGCTCTTGAAACTTAAGCGGCTACAATAGCCCATTCGAGTAGCAACAACAGGGCAACGGCCGAAAGCGAGGCATCTGCATCTCGCAAGTGTACCTACAAGGATTTCATGAGTTGCAAGCCAACTTACTTTAAGGGTTCAGAAGGAGTGACTGAACTTGCTCAGTGGTTTGAGCGTACTGAAACGGTCTTCATGAGAAGCAGTTGTCCTGACAATTGCAAAGTCACCTATGCCACAGGGACTCTTCTAGAAGATGCACTATCATGGTGGAACGCTACTGCCCAAACCATGGGTATTGAGGAAGCGTATCAGATTACCTGGGCCGAATTGAAACAGAAAATGCTAAAGAAGTACTGCATACGTACCGAAATTAGGAAACTGGAGGTGGAATTCCATCAGCTGGTTGTGAAATGGAACGATATAAAAACTTACAATAGAAGGTTCCAAGAACTGGCTGCACTGTGCCCGATCATGGTGCCGGATCTTGAAAAGATGTTGGAGAAGTACATCGAGGGACTGCCTCAAAGCATTGAGGGAAATGTCACCTCATCAAAACCACCAACTCTGGAAGAAGCCATCACAATTGCACAATGATTACTAGACCGGGAAATTAAACGGGGTCCTACATCCGGGAATAATGATCATAAGCAAAAGTTGGATGATAGAGGAACCACCACTCACAACAACAACAGGTACAACAACAACAACTGTAACCGTAATTATCAGCAAAATCGCAAAAACTACCTGATTTATCAATTATAGTATATATTTCTCCAAAGGAAACACAAAGGAAATATGTGTAACCCGAGTCGTAGTCCCGATGAAGATTGAATGGAATTTAGTGATTCGGGATTTGTGATTCGTGTAGTGAATGTGAATAAGAGTGATTGATTTTGGATTACACTACTAATATTAAAATAACAAACAAGATAAACTAATTAAACTAAGCTAATGGAACAATTAAACTAAACATTTAAACGAAAATTGAATTTTAAAAACGAACGCGACGTAATTTAAAAACGCGAATAAAAGTGAAATGCTAAATTCTAAGCCCTAAAATTTTGAAAATAATTTTCCTATATTAAAAATGATAAAAGAAAATTTTTGGAAAAAGAAAAATATTTTTTTGACTTTTTAATAATTTTTATGAATTAAAAACTATTTTAAACTAATTAAATGCTTTAAAAATATCAAATCAACTTGGAAATATCTGAAAAATTTAAGGTAAATCTAAAATTTAATTCTCTATCTAGGAAAAATAGAATCAGAACTTAAATTATCCTAAATAAGCAGAACAGTGGAAATAAGCAGTTTGCAATAAGCCAAAATTAAGCTAAACTGAACCAAAAATTTCCAAAAGCTCAAAGATCATGCAAAGGACTTAATTAAGCTCAAATCAACTTAAAAAACTCAAATAAGCACAAGGGAATAAGCTCTTATGCTCTGAACTGATGGGGAGAAAAAGGGCAGAAACTAGCCAACTTTCACAGCCCAAATAAGCACTTTAATAAGTTGAAAAGGTGAAAGTAATGGGGGCAAAAGATGGACAGACCAACAGAGAGCTCTAAAAACATAAAATCCCTAATTCTAACAACCCAATTGAACTCTAATTTGACCCTAGAAATCTGCTAGTTTGCACAAATTCTGAAAAGACCAAGCCTGCACAGGTTTTGGGGAATTTTTGCAGACCTAAATAAGCTATCAATTAAGCTATAAACTGAAATACCAGATATAGAACTAATAGCCTGCTATGTGAACTACTTAAAAGAACAAAAATCAAGACTAGGGCTTAAGTGGATAAGCCACCAATAAGCTGAGAATAGCAGCCAATTGGACTGCTCTGCACAGATGGTTTGTGCAGCAGACTTTGCAATCTTTTGGCGCAAAACTTATGAGATCTAATCCAACCCTTAAACTCTACTTAAAACACTTAGATTGAACACAAAAACACCAACCAAATACCACAGATCATGCTAGCTTATAAAAAGCTTATTATGGCAGCCTAACTATCAAAACTTTTGCACTAATGATCCAAAATCTCAAATGAACTTAATATCCAATCTCAACAGCAACTCAAGCTCAATAAACATCAATCCAAACTCAGAAAAATCACCAATGAACAGTACTTTACTTAATGCTTAAAAACAGTCCCTATTGAAGCTTAATATAACCAACTGATGAACTAATCTACTAACAACAAACTTAACATAAGCTTAAACTATTGCTAATCTATAATTACCTATTCAAATTAACTACTAACAAGCAATTATCAACTATCAAATAACACTAAATCTAACTAACTCTACTGATGCAGAAATAAAGCAAGAAAACGAACTTGGAACTTACAAAATACTTCTCCCTCAGCAAGAACAGAGGGAGTTCACTGAGCTTGCCTGTCTTTAGACAGGCTAGAGGCATCCATTTCCCCTCCTAGACCATCACTCCAAGCTATTATCACCATTGTTCAATGAAACAGTTGACTATTTGTTGACTTTTTGTGATTTTGAGAGTAAATTGATTAAGTGCCAAAGTAAAGTCTCACAAAAGCTATGTAGAGCTGAAATGAAACTTTAGAAACAGAAAAATAAGCTTATTGAAGCTTAATTTGATAAACTACTATATTTTTTTTTTATTTTTTTTAAAGCATTTTCTTATTTTTTTTGTGTTTTTGGTTTATGTAAACTAAAAGACAGATTTGAAGTAAGGATTTAATATAAGAACTGGAATAGAAAAGACAATAAGCAATAAGCTTAAACAAGCTTAAGTAAATGAGAAATAACTAAAGTAAAGGAAATAAGAGACAAATAATAAAAACAAACTAAACTTTCATTAATTCATTAAAAACATTACAAAAGGATTTTAACAGCATAACATTAAGCTAAAAATTACATCAATAACAATGAAGAGAGCTTCTCTATTTATAGCCGACACAGAAAGGATCTAGGAGCTTTTGCCATGCTGGCAATCCGCGTCAATATGTGCTTCTTTTAGTCCCTCAATCACCCTTAGATCACCTTGAGCTCCAATCCATCAATCCTTAGCCGTTAGATCGAATTGGTGAGGTATTCGGCCCTATGAAATGCCGCCACGTAGCCATGCGTGCGTCTGACACTCTGAAAAGCTTCTAGAAGTACGATGATTGGTCCTTTTTGCCCTTAATCACGGTGAAAGATGTACGGTTAATTTCTAGGGTTCTTGGGGAATAGTAAAATTCTGGGAAGGTGAATATTATGGGCGGGTTTTAAGTTGTGGGATTTTTATTATTTGTTTGGCTTGGGGGTAATAAGGGGGTTGACCGGGTAAAAGCTTTGGGCTCGGGTTAAGGATTTTGCTTGGGTTGGGCTGAGTTAGATATTGGGATGGGTTGTACTGTAGGATAAGTGGATTGGGTTTTAGAATTAGGGGAGTGTTGGGTTGCATAGGATATGGGTTTATTAGATACGGGTTTAAGTAGTAAAAAGGGCTAAAGGTTTTAATCATAGGGACCAATTATGTAAATTGCTAAAAATCAAGGGACCAATGCTGCTATTAATCAAAAGTTGATCTAAGGGTGATTTTGTCATTTGGTGGATCTTTGAGGACTAATTTTGACTTTTGACCAAACATGTCTCCCCCGGCTTCGGCTTTGAGTCTTTTCCATATCTCGTGCTCGTTTTACCGGTTTTTCCTCGATTTTGTCCTTTTTTGTAATATCCTTCCCTGCATAATCAAAAACACAAAAACACAATATCTTTTGGCAATTTGGTTAGTTTTTGGTCTTTTTGGGTCCGGTTTTGGTCAAGAAAAGGTATGTGTTTAAGCACATACCACTACCACCACCAACAGAATCGCAGACAGGAAGCTGCCAGGGCTTATGTTGCTGCACAAACTGACACAAAAGGTTATACCGGAACACTACCCCCGTGTAACCAATGCAGAATGCATCACACTGGGCCTTGTCCTACCAAATGCAGAAAGTGCCAAAAAATAGGCCACATAACTAGTGACTGCAGGGCCACTGGTGCAAATTTACAACCGATAGCAATAGTGTGCCACGGCTGTGGCGAGAAGGGGCACTACAGGACCCACTGCTCAAGACAGAATACTAATCAGAACAACGCTGCTCGTGGGAGAGCATATGCACTAGGTGACGGAAATGCACCGCAGGACCCTGGCATAGTCACAGGTACATTCTTACTTAACCAACAAAGTGCTAAATTATTATTTGATTCCAGAGCTGATAAGAGCTTTATGTCTACCTCATTTGCTTCTCTGCTTAACATTGCCCTAATAGAACTAGACACTACGTACGAAATTGAAATAGCTAACGGGAACCTAATAAGCACCAATACGGTAATCCAAGGTTGCACCTTAACCTTACTAAACAAACCTTTTCCCATCGATCTCATGCCTATTCAACTTGGTAGTTTTGACGTTGTCGTTGGCATGGATTGGTTATCCAAGCACCATGCTAGAATCACCTGTGACGAGAAATTCGTCCAAATTCCACTCAGTGGTGAAACTCTTATCGTTCGTGGCGATCAAAGTATAACTCGACTTAGCATTATCTCGTATATCAATACGGTAAAGTATATGAACATGAGATGTCACGTGTTTTTTGTTCAAGTGACGAAAAATGAATCGAAAGAGAAACGACTTGAAGAAGTGCCAGTTGTCAAAGATTTTTCTGAAGTGTTTCCGGAAGATTTGCCCGATATTCCACCTGTTCGTCAAGTAGAATTTCATATCGATTTAGTGCCTAGGGCGGCACCAGTAGCAAAAGCACCCTATAGGTTGGCACCTTCTGAAATGAAAGAGTTATCTGAGCAATTGAAAGAGCTATCAGATAAGGGATTCATCCGACCGAGTTCATCACCTTGGGGAGCTCCAGTCTTATTCGTCAAGAAGAAAGACGGAACATTTCGAATGTGTATTAATTATAGAGAGTTGAACAAACTCACCGTGAAAAATCGATATCCATTACCCAGGATCGATGATTTGTTTGATCAGTTACAAGGATCGAGTATCTACTCGAAAATTGATCTGAGGTCGGGATATCATCAGCTGAGAGTCCGAGAAGAAGACATTCCCAAAACAGCTTTCAGAACGTAGTACGGACATTACGAATTTAAGGTGATGCCATTTGGTCTAACCAAGGCACCCGCAGTGTTCATGGACTTGATGAACCGAGTATGCAAACCATACTTAGACAAATTCGTTATCGTCTTTATAGACGATATTCTAATCTACTCCCGCAACAAGGAAGAACATGCTGAACATTTGAAAACCATCTTAGAGTTACTCAAAGAGGAAAATTTGTATGCAAAGTTCTCCAAATGTGATTTCTGGATTCCAACGGTACAATTTCTTGGTCATGTTATCAACAGTCAAGGTATCCACGTAGACCCTGCCAAGATTGAGGCGGTTAAAGATTGGGCATCTCCTACAAACCCAACAGAGATTCGCCAATTTTTAGGTCTTGACGGTTACTACAAAAGATTCATAGAAGATTTCTCAAAAATCGCCAAGCCTTTGACATAACTGACCCAGAAGAACAAGAAGTATAACTGGGAAGAAAAACAAGAGTCAGCTTTCCAACTCTTGAAACAAAAACTCTGTGAAGCACCAATCTTAGCACTACCCGAAGAAAGTGAAGACTACGTAGTGTATTGTGATGCGTCACATCACGGTTTAGGCGCAGTACTGATGCAAAGGAGCAAAGTAATAGCCTATGCTTTTCGAGTCTCGACAAATCAAAAAGAACGAAGAGAACTATACAACTCATGATCTAGAATTAGGAGCAGTAGTCTTTGCTCTAAAGATATGGAGACATTACTTGTACGGCACCAAGTGCACGGTATTCACCGATTACAAAAGTCTTCAACACATTCTGGATAAAAAGGAGTTGAACATGAGACAGCGACGATGGTTAGAGTTACTCAACGACTATGATTGTGAAATTCGCTATCACCCAGGAAAAGCAAACGTTGTGCCTGATGCCTTGAGCAGAAAGGAACGAATTAAACCTCTCAGAGTCCGATCTCTGGGAATGACCATTTGTTCACCCCTTCCATCACAGATCCTCAAAGCTCAATCTGAAGCTCTCAGAGAAGAGAACAGACCCAGTGAAAGAATTCACGGTATGCCAGAAAATGAGAATGGTTTTGTGAAAAGATCAGACGGAATGCTTTGTTTCAAAGAAAGAAGTTGGGTTCCACTCTGCGGAGGTATACGTGACCTCATTATGCATGAATCCCACAAATCCAAGTACTCCATTGTAAAACCCTAGGCAAATCCTACATCGGCTGTGGCCTGGAGAGATGCTAGGTTCATAAGATTACATTCGCCTTACAATGAAACAACGCGTTTTGTGGTCTACTGCGAGTGGGGTTCTTAGGAACTGGCAGTTAAGCGTGCTCATGTGAGAGTAGTACTGGCTTGGGTGACCTGCCGAGAAGTCTTCAAATGAGGCCACAAAAACAAATCCGTGAGCCTGCAGGCAAAGCGGACAATATTGTGGTCTGAGTAGGCGGGATGTTACAAGTGGTATCAGAGCCACTCCTGAGCCGTTCGGGATGGTGGGGCAAACCTCATCGAGGACGATGAGTCCCTAAGGAGGGGGGTGATTGTAACACCCTAGGCAAATCCTACATCGGCTGTGGCCTGGAGAGATGCTAGGTTCATAAGATTACATTCGCCTTACAATGAAACAACGCGTTTTGTGGTCTACTGCGAGTGGGGTTCTTAGGAACTGGCAGTTAAGCGTGCTCATGTGAGAGTAGTACTGGCTAGGGTGACCTGCCGGGAAGTCTTCAAATGAGGCCACAAAAACAAATCCGTGAGCCTGCAGGCAAAGCGGACAATATTGTGGTCTGAGTAGGCGGGATGTTACATCCATTCACCCGGGTTCTGACAAGATGTATCAGGATCTCAAGAAACTCTATTGGTGGCCAAACATGAAGGCCGACATCGCCGAGTATGTTGGGAAATGTTTGACCTGCTCAAGAGTAAAGGCGGAATGTGTAACACCCCCAAATTACCGCAGCGGAACAGTAGTGTCAAGGGGGTATTACTTCATAATACAGATCAAGGTATAGAAAACGACCTCTAAATGAGACGTTTTAAAATGTTATCATTCGAATTATTAAAATCAGAGTTATGACAATAAGTTCCAAAGTAAAGATTACATAAAAGTTTTCAAAGTGTATCGAATGGTAAAGATAAAGATATAAGTCATAGAATCCGTGCATCCACTATCGCCTTATTAACCTGAGATAAACATGCTAAAAAGTGTCAACCAATGGTTGGTGAGTTTATAGAGTTTAGTTTAAAATGTAAAGTATTTGAATAAAGATTTTCCCGCAAAGGCATTGTAAATCCACTCAGTCCCAAGTCCCGCCCATACAAGACTTGCAACCTGTGTGTTTACAACCCACTGCCAAATATAATGAATAAAGTTTCCACCGCAAAGGCATTGTAAATCCACTCAGTCCCAAGTCCCGCCCATACAAGACTTGCAACCTGTGTGTTTACAACCCACTGCCAAATTAAGATTAGGATATATGTGTATACGATAATATGAACACCTAATGTAATGAATAACCGCAACTGAACCTCCTGACTGCGACTAATATATCAAGTATATTATATATATATATATATATATATATATATATATATATATATATATATAAAGTGGATTATATTCACCCAAGGTCAAGAATTGAGGGACACAAGGGTGGGGGGCATCGGCCCGATAGTTACTATCAATACCTCTCCATCGGCTCCTATCCAGGAGTTAACCAGTTGCAAAGAATAATGAATATAGAATAAGTTTAACCCATTAAGGCACATATCGTAATAAAACTACACATCATGTCCAAGAAGTATAAAAGCGTAACGTATCATAAAAGTATAACTGTTTTGAGTAATTGTATAAATCATGTATTTGATAAACGAGTAAAATAATTTAAGCATGTATCTCCCCCAAAGAGTATAAAATGAATAAAAGAGTAAAAAGTGGGGGCTATGACTCACCTTAGCTGTAAAGGTCTAAGTAGGGTTATGTCTAAAGTATCACGGTAACGGCTCCAATACACGACCTGAATAATAGGGAAGTCTGAGATTTCGATGGTTTAAGATTGACAGGATGTGAATAATGATTGTGAAAGAATATCGGATAACGAATCGGACTGTGATGTGAATGAATGACATGCTTAAAATGCTTAAAGTTCAAAAATAATATTATACATAATATTATCATGTTTTTATGTTATTTAAATCATAAATATCGTTTCCTCGAAAGGGTTTAAATAAATCGTTAAGTTAATCGTTAAAAACCGTTATATATAAATATAAACGTTATATAATAAATATTGAGCGTAATGAAATGAAATGCACGTGAAACGAATGAAAAATGTAAAATATGGAATGGAAATGATTTATAAATAATGTTACTATTCATTCCTTGGTCTTTTACAGAATTTATACTTTTTACCCTAACGGTGTAAGTTTTGCACCGTTAGTCCTTGGCTAGTACAAAAGGTTCCAATTTGTCATTTTATGGTCTACAATTAATGTCTTAACTTTTTCTACCCAATATTTATAGAAATGACAGTTTTGAATTTTATTTCCCGAAAGTTACACTTTTGCCCCCTATTAGTAAAATGCGTTGCATTTTTAGTCCAAAACGTACAAAAGATAAAAATGATGCTTGATATGTGTTAATATGAATATGTTAACGCCAAATAAAAGTAGTACTCGTTATTCTAGCCATCCATGAAGGAGGTCAATGTATAGTACGTAAAATTAAATGATAAGAAAGCGTAAAATGAAATAAAAATGATATGCGATTGAAATAAATAAAAATGAATGCGATAAGTAAAGGTACGAGTATGTAAGTGTCAAGTATAGATAAAACGCAAGTTCTTAGCCATCCACTGAGGAGGTCATTGCATGAAACGTAAAATAAAGAAAATGAAAAGCGTATAAATGTAACAAAAATGATATATGATATAAAATAAATAGAAGTACGATGCATGATATAAAATGAAAAATGATATACGATATAAAATAAATAACGAGATGCAAAAATGAAATAAATGATCTATATACGTTCGAACGAGAAAGAAAATGATGCATGAGTGTGATATAAACGAATAGAAGGTATTGAAATGGGTTAGTGCAAACTTACTACACCATAAAGGTGGTGTTTAACGTTCGAATGAAGTCGAGAACAAGGAAATATGGTCGAAGCTTGTGAGACTCGATCAAACAATGGTTCTATTCTGATTGATAATTTCTCGGCAGTAAGTAATTTTGAGAGAATTTGTTCGAAATGTTCCAAGTGAAAGAAAAAGAGGATTGTGTTTTTAAACTTATATGCACTCTACGTATATATATATATATATATATATATATATATATATATATATATATATATATATATATATATATATATATATATATATATATATATATATGAGGAATCGATGCATGTATGTTCTTATTATATAAATGGGGCAATTTATCCTGACCCCCCTATAGGGGTGTTGTCCGAGTGTGTGAGTCGAATATGAGTTGCAAAGTTTTCTGAATAATTATTTCGTCTCTCTATACAATCGTGTACATATACATGTATATATAGGGTACGAATATTTGTGTCCCTTCGGTTTGTATCCAACCGACATAACTAACTAATAACTACCATAACCAACTAACTAACTAACCGCCATAACTAACTTAACCGCTTGGCGGTTACTAACTAAATAACGAACATCATTGGTCCTTCATGTTTCGTTATTTAAATATGGAGCAATGTCGAGATTATCAGCTCACATTCTCCTCCTTAATCTTGATCGTTGCTTCGTCCTAAGTCTTGAGCTTCGAGCATTTGTCGCATAGTCACAAACTTTAGTCTTGGTAAAGCTTTTGTTAGAATATCTGCTCTTTGTAATTCTCCACTGACGTGTTCCACATTGATGTGCCCATTCTCTACGCATTCACGAATGAAATGATAGCGAATTTTGATGTGCTTGCTTCTTCCATGAAAAACTGGGTTTCTGACGAGTGCTATTGCTGAAATGTTGCCGACCTTCAGCATTATCCTTTTCTCTTCCCAACCAATTAATTCACTAAGTAGTCGTTTTAACCATAAGGCTTGACATGCTGCTCCAGTGGCCGCCATGAATTCTGATTCACATGATGAGAGCGCCACTGTTGGTCGCTTCTGAGTACACCAGGTAATAGGTGATTCTCCAAAATAAAATACTATCCCAGTAGTTCCTTTTCCTTGATCGGTATTGATTCCATAACTACTGTCGCTGTAACCTGTAATCTTGCAGCCGCCTTCTTTCTTGTATATTATGCCATGCTCCTTTGTTCCTTTGATGTATCGGATTACTTGTTTTATCACCTTCAGGTGATGCTCCTTTGGGTCTTGCATGAATCTGCTGAGTAGTCCGACTGAGTAACTAAGATCTGGTCTTGTATGTAGTAAGTATCTGAGACTTCCAATTAAGCTTCTGTAATAAGTTGCGTCAACTGAGTTTCCATCTTCCGCCTTGACCAACTTAGTACCGGGATCCATTGGTATCTTTGTATCATTACTATCCATCATACTTGTTTCCTTCAAGATCTTGTTGATATAACCTATCTGCTTGATTGTAATCTCTCCTCCTGTCTGAGTAACTTCTATCCCAAGGTAATAAGCTAACAATCCTAAGTCGCTCATTTCAAATTTGTCTTTCATCTGAGATTTAAACAGTTCTATTTCCTTCCTTGGAGTGCCTGTGATTATCAAATCATCTACGTAGACTCCAACTATAAGTGTAAACATTTTGCTTCTCTTCGTGTAAACTGCTTGTTCGAGATTACATTTCTTAAAGTCTAATGACTTCAAGGTTTGATCAAGTTTCACATTCCAAGCTCGTGGTGCTTGTCTTAAGCCGTACAAAGCTTTAGTGAGCTTGTAGACTTTCCCTGAATTTCCTTGTTGAATAAATCCTTCAGGTTGTGTAACATAGACTTCTTCCTTCAAATCTCCATGTAAAAATGCTAATTTTACATCTAAGTGATGTACTTGCCATCCATGATATGCTGCTAGTGCTAATATCAACCGAACTGTCTCTATCCGAGCAACTGGTGCAAATACTTCATCGAAGTCTATTCCTTGTTCTTGTACATATCCTTTTGCTACTAATCTTGCTTTATATTTGATGATCTTCCCTTTTGCATCCCTCTTGGTCTTGTAAACCCATTTGAGTCCTATTGCCTTCTGATTCGTTGGTAATGTAGTAAGAGTCCATGTGTTATTCTTGTTGATTGAATCCAGTTCAACCTCCATGGCCTCAATCCATTTCTTATCTATTGATGCCTCCTTGTAGTTACGGGGTTCTTCTTTCGTAAATAGTAAACTTTCAGTTTCAACTTCACGTGCATTTTCATATATTTTCGTTAAGTCTTTGAAACCTCGTACTGGTATATCATCAAATCTATGATCTGAGTTCCTAAGTGAACTAGTAGTAGCTTCTTCTTCCTCTTCTGAGTTTGGATTGTAAGTGTATGCTGGTGGGGTGATTGGTGAGTCAGGATCTGGAAACGGATCCTGTTCATGATATGTATTATCATCATTTTCTGTGTTGAATGGTGTAGGGTTTTCATTGTCAACTCCTTCTTCCACAAAACTTGCCCAAAATGTGTCTTGTGTACTTGTTTCCTCTCTATTTTTATCCCAATCCCACGGTTTTGTTTCCATAAACTTTACATCCCTGCTTACGTGTTTCCTCTTTCCTATTGGATCATATAACCTACATGCTTTTGATCCTTCCTCTACTCCTAAGTAAATCATTGGTATGCTTCTATCATCCAGCTTCTTCAGGTGAGGTATTGTTATCTTGGCATAAGCTGTGCATCCGAATATTCTTAGGTTTTCCAGATTCAGTTTTCTGTTGTAGAGTGCCTCATATGGAGTTTTATCTACCAGGGCTCTTGTAGGTACCCTGTTGAGTAAGCAAAATGGCGTGTTTCACTGCTTCCGCCCAAAAAGTTAAAGGTAACTTCATCGCTTTCATCATACTCCTCGTAGTTGATAACACTGTTCTATTTCTTCTCTCCACTACTCCATTTTGTTGTGGTGAGTAAGGTGCTGTCAACTGTCGTGCTATTCCATTTTCCCTACAGTACTTGGTGAATTCATTAGATGTAAATTCACCTCCTCTATCTGTTCTTAGCATCCTTAATTTCATTCTCATTTCCATTTCAATCTGTTGTCTAAATTCCTTGAAAGTGCTAAATGCCTGATCTTTCGATGTCAGAAAGTAGGCCCACATGAAACGTGTACAGTCGTCCACTAACAAGAAAATGAGTTTCTTTCCAGAGTGTGTGGCTGGACTTATAGGACCACAGAGGTCTCCATATACTAAGTCCAACGGGTTCTTTGATCTGAATTTAGCTTGATTTGGAAATGGTGTTCTACTGTGTTTTCCTAAACTTAGTATGTTGCTCTTGAGGTTTGGAATGTAGTATACATCCGAAACTATCTTCTGTTCTTGGTTCCTACAACCTAACAATATAGAGCCTCTACCCTTTATCTCCACATACGATCCATCTCCAAAACGAACGCGTCCAGTTATGCTTTCGTCAATATTCCTAAAATGACTCTTGGTTCCCGTCATATGGTTACTTGCACCATTATCTAAATACCATATGCTTGCATCTGCTGTAGCATATTTTCCGGGTTGAATTTGTCCTTCATTCAACAAAACTTCCTCAAGTTCAGTTTCGTGTGTAGTCATTAATAGTGATGGTTCATCGTCTTCCAAGATAAGGTTTGATTGTTCCTGAGTTGTCGATGTTCCTCTACAGTTTCTCTTATAATGTCCAAGTTTTCCACACTTGAAACATCGTACTTTGCTCATATCCCCCTCACGTTTATTCCTATTTGACTTTCCTTTGTGAGTTGAGCTTTCTTCCTTTGAGTCATATTTGTTTCTATCACTCTGCCAGTTTCCTCGTGAAAGGTTTGATCTACCTCCGCGTTTACTAAATCGCCTTCCTTTTCTCGAGTGTTCGCCATGTGCAAATAGTAAGTTTTCCTGGCTTTCAACTTGTCCTCCTTTCCGGAGTTTTATCCTTTCTTCAAATGCCTTGAGTTTTCCAGTGATCTCATCTAAGGTAATATCGTCGAGATCATTTGTTTGTTCTATGGATGCTACTATTTGAATGAACCTATCTGGTGTGGAGTCTAATAGTTTTCGTACTAAAAGTGATTCATCCAAAGTTTTCCCTAATTCTTTTGCCTTAGTGGCGTAGCCGTTTAGTTTAGCCGTAAATGCATCCACCGTGTCGTCTTCCTTCATTTGAAGTGTTTGAAACCCAATCATCAATGATTGTAACCGTGCTTGCTGCACTCTCTCTTCTCCAACGTGTCTCCTTTTTAATGATTCCCATAATTCCTTTGCCGTTTTACAACCCGCTACTTGTAAAATCACATCTTCGGTCAACGCTTGATATAGGAAGGCCGTCGTTGCCTTGTCCTTCTTATCATCTACTTGCGTGTTTTCCTTAGGTTCTTTCGCTTCCCATAAACCATGTGCTTCTAATATAACCTTAATTTGTATAGCCCAAACTGTGTAGTTTGTGGTTTTCAATTTTGGGCATTGATATTGTGCAATTGGTGTTACGGGTTTTGGTGTTGTAGTGTTGGTTGTATCGTCACCAGACATCTTATACGTGCTTATGATCTTCACTTTCTAATCGTATGGGAATTTCTAACTAGTATGGTATTCCTACTAATACGGGAATAGAAAAAGTTTTCCGGGAATCCTAATAGTATGGGATCAATAAAATAGTTCTCGGGATTTCCTAATAGTACAAAATAAACTTCTATACTATTTAATATAATAGAAATCCAGAAATTTGAATCGTGACCTCGTTGTTGTGTTAAACACAAACGTATTCCCTCTCGTGTATTGGTACTTGAATGTTATACCAACAACATCTTTTCTTTTCCCTTGTCTTTGCGTTAATATCACCGAATCCCAACAACTTGTCGCTTTTCTTTTGATGTTCACCGCGTTATTGTTGTTGTTGCCTCGTCGTTGTTTTTTTTTTTTCAAACCGATTCACAAAACAAAATTCGTATTCCTTGTTATTTTTGTGTCGATTCGTTTCTGTCCCAACAAACCAAACGAGTTCCTTTTTTCGGTATTCCACACTTGCTCCTCACGTTGCTATCTTCTTTTGGGTCGACTTGAATTCCTTTACCGCAAAACGTGTCCTTGAAACTTTCTTGTTCTCGGTATCCTTCCAACCAAACCAAACGTTTTCGTTGTTGTTGTTTTTTTCCAAATTCTAAGTCTACTTTTCACACAAAAAACAATTCCCCTCTCGGTATTCTTCACCAAAACAAACGAGTGTTTGTTTTTTTTTTCTCGTTGTTGTTGTTCTTGTCTTTCCAAAACGTTTTCAACAAATAATCCTTGATGTTCTTCTCGGTATCCTTCCAACCGTGTCCACAACAACCTTTAATCCTCGCGTTTATCACGCGTTCCTTTTCTTCCCTTTGTGTTTATTTATAACCGGTTTCACAAAGTTTTATCCCACTTGTCTTTTTTCACAAGACGTCGTGTTTTTCTTTTCCTTGTCGCGTTAACAGCAACCACTCTCGTTCCACGCTATCCTTCCAAGCGTCAAGAGTTTTCCTTCTTCCTTTGTTGCCGCGTTATTGCAGTTACCAACAAATTTCTTGTACAATATTGTATACTTCCTCTTGTTTGTTGTCGCGTTCCAGAAATCACAACAAACCTCCCACCAATTACGTTTGATGTTTACGTTTGCAACTCCACACAAGTTTGATCATGCACTATCTCCCTTGCGTTCCTAATTATCCAGGCGTTGTTTCTTTTGAAAGACCACTAATCCCACTGAAAACAGAAAGTTCCCAGCGTACGTTTTTCTTGATGTTCTCGTTCAATGTTTTTGGTATCCAACGAGCGTGTGAATGAACGCTTGCTCTGATGCCAATTGTTGTCCCAGTGTGTGAGTCGAATATGAGTTGCAAAGTTTTCTGAATAATTATTTCGTCTCTTTATACAATCGTGTACATATACATGTATATATAGGGTACGAATATTTGTGTCCCTTCGGTTTGTATCCAACCGACATAACTAACTAATAACTACCATAACCAACTAGGTTGTTCACGAGCTGAGCTGAACCGAGCGAGGGTCTGCTCGAACTCGGCTCGAATTGAAACCGAGCAGCTCGGCTCGGTTCGAATTTAATGAAACGAGCAGAAAACCATTGCTCGAACTCGCTTGGTTTAAAACCGAGTAGCTCGGCTCGGTTCGAATTGGCTGACTTCAAATTTAAAGGTCACCATTGATCATTTAGTCAAACTGATACAAAATAAGTTCACCAAAATATGAACATGATAATTGTTTTGATTAAAAACCAAAAAAAAAACAACTTAAAGTTCAAGCAGCCTTTCAGCGTCTTCATCAGCAAAATATTTCTTCAGATCAACCAGCAAAATATTTCTTTAGATCAACCGATACAACCTGTTAACCCTACCAATTCTACACAGCTAATAGAATGATAGTTACAAGATAAATTTATATTTATATAAATACATACATATATAATATATATATGATGCGCGTGATGTGTCGTTGCGGTTTAGCAGTTTTAATGCCTACTCAAGTTTTAAATTTATATTTAGCCGACTTATCAATAACACACACACTTAACGAGCAGTGTACCCGGTCAGTATGAAGATAATGGTAAGTAGAGTGTCGATCACTAAGAGTGGAACGTATTATCTAGTTATTCTAATCAGTATTTTAATATCCTAACGCAAGGGGGTTTCAGCCTGAGAGACTGGCACGATTTGTTGCAATTAAAATAATAAAATAAACCAATAGGCACGAATCAGCAAGTAGCACACACGTACACAGATAGATACTCGAGACAATAAGAGGGCTGTCCTTATAATTAAGTAGATTGTCACTTGTTTTATTGATAGCTTTATATGAAGTGTATGTAGTTAATCCTTTCTCGTTGGTCCTATTCTTATCGGCGAGTAAACCCTTAATGATTACTTATGTCTAAAAGTTATTCCTAAGTGATCAATTTAGAAACAACCGTGGGAGCCACATTATGTCCCGCAGTCAAATGCCCGCAAGCCACTAATAAACACAGAGGTTATCAATGCACTAATAAGTAGTAACCAAAGACATCAACATATAAACTTTAATTGATGGGAAAGCAAGTATTAAAGGGAGTGCAATCTTTCCGTTGTCACATTACACAAGCCACCAATCCTGATGAATTAAAGTTTGCTAACACAATAAAACAAAACTACTTAATGAATTAAATACATGCAGCACCTTCTTACAGCTCTTGTATCTTTGATTTGGGTGTGTCTTGTGCTGCCTCCTTGACTGAATTCGTCCTTAGTTCCTACTGTTCGGTCTTCGGTGTTAGGGTTTTGGAACTTTTAATTCGTCTGGTCTACGGGGTATTTATACTTTCTGTCTGAGGGAAGATGCGGCGCATCTACTAAGTAGATGCGGCGCATGTACTTAACTTCGCGTGGGGTCCAAGATTATAATATTCAGGAATATTCGTACACCGCCAGAAGATGCGGCGTAACTCCATGATCAGATGCGGCGCATGTCCTCTTGTATCTTGGATCGTATCTGGTGATATCTTGATAGAGATGCGGCGCATGTCGAGAGTGAGATGCGGCGCATCTGGAGCAGAATTGACTTGATCTTGTCCATGTCAGTAGACTTTCACTTTATGCACGTTTTGCTCCATTATTAGTCCAAAAGAGCTAAGTTTCACCAAATGCTTGTTTTTACCTGAGAATTACAAAAGTAAACAATTAAGTATCAATCCTCATACATAATATAGTAAAACAAGTCAAATTAATAGGATAAATGATAGTAATAAAATGTACTTATTTGAGTTCATCAAATATCCCCCCACTTGAACTTTACTTGTCCCCAAGTAAACCTTAGAATTTCATTTATGAAAATGTATCCTAAAAGATGTTAGGATTTATTTTTATATTTAAGCATGTATTCGTTTAACTCATAATCACACAACTAAACACTTAACGAATTAGAAGTAAGATAAAATAAGTCGATAAAATCAAATCTAATCGTTTAACTGTCCAGTCGCGACGAATATTCTATCATAAGCTTGGCAAGTATACACATCTCCACCACTAAAGCTAAGGAATAACAAGTCTAAAGCGGTAAAAAGGGTTTTTAGGCTTAAGGGTTAATTATTCTTAATCACTATCGATCTCAAATTCCAGAAAAGGCGACAAAATCACAAATACATGATCGAATCCACGAACACGATACTTGCAATTGCTCAAATCCTTAACTCGAATAGGCTAAAGATAGGTCCAAACTTCACCAATAATAATATATCAAAAAGGGCGACAAAATCATAAATACATAGCCGAATCCACGACTACGATACTTAAGATTGCTCAAATCCCTAATCTCAATAAATCAAAGGTTTGGTTGGATAATGAATAATATAGGGTATGGATAACATTTGGGATATAAATTGGTGTAAAAAATAAAAATAAACAAAACAAAACAAATAAATTAAAATCCTAAGTGTGGTTAATCACTATCCCAACCATCCCATGAATAAGACTCATATCATCGAATAACTCACGCTTTAACACTTGAAACACACGCTTTAGGTAGACACGAATTATACTCAACAAAATCTTAATCAAAGAATAAACCTTAACTGGCGTTCCCATAACTGCCAATTCCCATTCAATCCATAGATATAATACAACAAATAGTGGTGATATCGACCACTTACATAACTTTACATAAGTTGGTTAAAACAAACATCCAACTTTTCTTTCTTTTTCTTTTTCTTTTTCTTTTCTTATTTTTTCGATTTTTTTTTTTTTTTTTTTTTTTTTTTTTTTTTTTTTTTTTAATTTTAAACTTTAAACATAAACATAGATGTGTAAAATTTCACCACATCACTACAACTTTCTTTCCGGATAATTTTTCCATACTTTTCATGACTTCAGAAATAGTAGTAATAGTGAAAGTAGTAAACACACGAAAAATAAACTCAAAGATATACAATATTTACTTTCACTCCAATTTGCATTGTGCAATTTCCCGACCTAACCATAGATAATGAATTACGCACGCGAACACAGGTAATGTAAGGAAACACACTTTGCCTATAGCAATTAACCAACCACGGATTCTAATCTACAGGGTAGGCTAAGGTGTAAGGGTGTAACAAAACATTTTAAACATAGGTGTAAGAAACGAAAGGAATGGCTCTGAGTGTTTTTCTAGGGGTATCTTACTCTAAAAATGAGAGTAACAAAAGGGTTTATACGGGGGTTAACTAACCAGTGTAGTTAGCTAATAACACATAACATATAAGGGCTATTTGGTGTAATCCTAGAATTTTACCAATTTAGACAAGTCATTCCAATTATATAAATAATACTCATTATGGTGGTCTCGAATAGTATACAAGCCAAGTTCTAAAGTTTACAAGTCACCGGCACACTCATAGATTTGTGAATTTTAAAAAATCACAATTTTTGAAAATAACGTCATGTGTGCAGTTATGTAACTTAGATCTTAAACAAAAACATGCTAAAAAAATTTTAAGTTTGATATATTAAGCACATTTTTAAGCATAATCTTTGAAAAAGTTTAGGACAAGTAATTGTTAAGTGTTCTAATTCTCCAATCCCCCCACTTAAGTTAAACAACGTCCTCGTTGTTTTTATAAAAGGTTAAAAACTGGAAAATAAAAGAATTAGAACAGAAAAACTCCCCTGAGATTTGCTCGGTATGATCCTCCATTAGTATAAGAGCAAAAATCAACTTCTTGTGGATTAGAACGTTAAAGCTTCATACTTGATGTATCCACAGGAAATCCAGGAAACTATAATACCACCAACACTTTAAAACACACCTAAGATAAGAAAGGTTCAAGCTTGCATAATACATTAGTAGTTAGGAAAAATAAAACTTAAAAATTAAAACTGAAAATCATCAGGTCAGTCGATGCGCCGTATCTTATTGAAGAAGATACGCCGTATCGAGCCTGGAATAAATACGGATCAGAATAAAGATGCGCCGCATCCTTAACCAGGGATGCGCCGCATTAAAATAAACTGATAAATAGTTTTAAAGTCGAAAATAAAAATGCAGAAAAATAAAATAAGATATGACCATTGCAGAGGATGCGTCGCATCTCAGAGTTGAGATGCGCCGTATCTTCGTGCGGCCTGGACTGACTCGACACAGAAAACAGAATAATAAAAGATAAATCCGGGTTGTCTCCCGGTAAGCACTTGTCTTTATTCCAGAGTCTTCAAGTTAGACTCACGTTCAGCACTTCATTAGTATCGATCATTGAAGGAGTCGGAAACATCACGCTCCTTCATCCCCAATTTAGTAATATTGAACACTCCTTGCTCGTCCTTAATTTCCACGCCGCTCTTCTTTAATATCTGTATAAACAAAGTCCTGTCCCTTTCGGGCAGAGATGACAAAATGATAGACGGGAAATTCTTATTATCATATAGGCACAAATAAGCAAGGTGGGGTGGTAGTTCAATAAACACATCATTGTTCAAATTCTTTTTCTCAACCCTTCTCCTACGTTTATTAATTACTACACAATCATACCACTCATCATCAGAATCACTAACAATATCGCGTCTAAGTTCGGTAGGTACATTAAGGTCAATGAATTCCTCAAAGTCTTCATGATTAGGATTAGTTGAGTTGTTTTGAATCAATGTTTCTCCCATAAGTCTAGCTTCAAGATCGAGGTCCATACGTTCTCTTAATCCTAGTACATAAACACCTCTAATTATGCTTTTAACCGGATCTTGGCACTTATAGACTAGTTTATTATTCCCTACCCTTAATGAAATTTTTCTCTTAAACACATCAATCTTAGCATGGGCAGTAGACAAGAAAGGTCTTCCGAGGATTAAAGGAATCTTAACATCCTCGGGCATGTCTAGTATAATAAAGTCTACGGGAAAAATAAACTGCTCAATCTTAACTAGCACATTATTAGCAATCCCTTCAGGTCGTTTTACTGTTTTATCAGCCAATTCAATAAGTAATTTAGTTGGTGCTAATTTTCCTAGTCCTAGGGTAGCGAATGTCTTAAGAGGCATAACACTAACACTAGCTCCTAAGTCAGCCAACACATTATTGAAAGATATATTATTAATAGAACAAGGTAGAGTAAAACTTCCTGGGTCTCTTTCTTTATGAGGCAAGGCATTTAAGTCGGTTGCAGAGCTTTCTTCTTTCATTGTTGCCTTGATCTCCTCTTCAATCTTTGTCTTCTCTTTTAGTAGTCTCCTTAAGCTGATTGAAGAGTTAAAGAAAAATTTGGGTCTTGCACCATCATTACCATTCATCGATCTTCTAGGTATATTAGGAGTGACTTCTTCAGTGGTGCTTATGGCCTTGACATGATCTCTTGGGTTGGTTTCAGTTGAGCTCGGTAAACTTCCATATCCCCTTTCTTGAAGAACTTTGCTCATTTGACCAATTTGTTGTTCCAATGCTTTGATCGAAGCTCCTTGATTTCTTGTAGTAGTGTCCGTTGAAGCTCGAATTTCCTTGATCATAGCAGCATTCTCTTCATGTCTTTTAGCAGCATCGGCCATAATTTGCTTTAAAGTATCGTCTAAAGTCTGCCTCCTCTCTTGATAAGCGGGATTGAAGTTGTTCTTTTGATAGAATCCCGGACTAGCTTCCCTAAATCTTGCTGAAGGTCGGAATGGTTGTCCAAATTGGGTGTAATATGCTTCTTCAAATGTCTCACTTTCATTCTTGTTCGGGCAATCTTTAGTGTAGTGAGGTCCTTCGCACTTTTCACATCCAACTTGGGCAGCATACGCTCTTTCATCTCGCTTCTTCATCTCTCTACTAATTTTATCCAATTGAGCTTGAATAGCAGCAATCTCGTCAAAATTAGTGCTGCTCTTAGATCTAGTAGAGGTCCCATCGTGCCATTTCTGAGAATGATCAGCAGCTTCTTGGATCGCCTTCCTAGCATTAGTTGCACTCATCTGAGCTACAGCTCCCTTAGCATCCAAAATCTGTCTTGTAGGCACGTCCAATCCCTGATAAAACAATATTATTTCCTGCATAGGGGTTAGATAGTGTTGAGGACATTTTATCAATAAATCTTTAAATCGTTCCCAAGCTTGATAAAGGGTTTCATCAGGCTCTTGCTTGAAACTATTGATAGCCTCCATTTTTTTAGCAGTCTTCGCAGGTGGACAATATCTCTTCAGGAATTTGCTCTTCAAACCTTCCCATGTAGTGATTGAACTAGCAGGTTCATTCCTTAGCCACTTGTTAGCAGCTCCTTTTAGTGAGATTGGGAAGATTCTTAGCATGAGTTGATCGGTATTGACACTTTCTGTAGTAAACAAATCTGCAATCTCCAGGACCTTTTCAACATGCTCATTAGCATCCTCTTGTTCCGTCCCACTGAAAGCATTCTCTCTTAGCTCTTTGAGAAATTGACCCTTCAACTCAAATTTTGACTTGTCATCAAACTTAGGTCTAGCAACTCCTGAAGTGTAATCAGCACGGGTATTGTTCATGTATTCCTCCATAGTAGTGTTTTCGCCCATTGTTTCTGTTTCAACTTCCTCTTTTTCTTCAGAAAAGTAATCAAGCTCGAGTGAACTTGAAAGATCAAAGCTTCTTGTGTTGAAAAGCCTTTTAAGCGAATGTAGGGCTCGTTCAGGATCTTCGAAAGGTTGAATCAAGTTCTTCGTAGAACTCCTGGTCATGCACTTCCTGAGATCAATCACAAAAGCATCAGTAGGGTATGCTCGAGAAAGTAATATATCAGATAATTAATAACGAAAACGGAATACGAAAAATTAAAGTTACTGATATCTGCAGACGATGCGCCGTATCCAAAGAGTTGGATACGCCGTATCTTATAATCGTTAAAATTTAATCAGACTTTATTCAGAAAAATAGATACGCCGCTTTAGAATTTAAGAATGCGCCGTATCGAATTAATCAATCAAAAATCAACTTATCTAATTAAAATTAAATGCGTCGTATTAACGAAAGTTAATGCGCCGTATTTTCGTTACGTTTAAAAATAAAAGATTTTTGATTCAGAAAGATGCGCCGTATCGATAGAGATCGATACGCCGTATTTGTTTAATAATTCGCAAACTGTTTTTAATCAAAATAGTAGATACGCCGTATCTGCCAAAGCAGATGCGTCGTATGGCGTGAATGTTTTAGAAAAAAAAAATTTATAAAAAACAGATACGCCGTATCTGCAAAAGCAGATGCGTCGTATTACTTTATCGCTTAGAAAAATTTTCTTATTAAAAACAGATACGCCGTATCTTGGGGAAAAGATGCGTCGTATCGAATTAATTAAACGCGTTATATTTTTAAAAAATTAAACGCAATACGCCGTATCTGAGAGATCAGATGCGCCGTATCGTTTGATTTTGCACAGTACAACGATAGCAGAACAGAAAAATACGAAAAATAAAAACAAAAATTAATCACACAAACAAAAATAAAACACACAAAAATAAAAAGAAAACAATTAACACACAATACAACAAATATGCAAAATAGTACAATGATGCAATTAATCTAATAAAAAGAAAAACCTAATTAAAATACTAATCAAATTAACAGATAATAACAATTCACTCCCCGGCAACGGCGCCAAAAACTTGATGCGCGTGATGTGTCGTTGCGGTTTAGCAGTTTTAATGCCTACTCAAGTTTTAAATTTATATTTAGCCGACTTATCAATAACACACACACTTAACGAGCAGTGTACCCGGTCAGTATGAAGATAATGGTAAGTAGAGTGTCGATCACTAAGAGTGGAACGTATTATCTAGTTATTCTAATCAGTATTTTAATATCCTAACGCAAGGGGGTTTCAGCCTGAGAGACTGGCACGATTTGTTGCAATTAAAATAATAAAATAAACCAATAGGCACGAATCAGCAAGTAGCACACACGTACACAGATAGATACTCGAGACAATAAGAGGGCTGTCCTTATAATTAAGTAGATTGTCACTTGTTTTATTGATAGCTTTATATGAAGTGTATGTAGTTAATCCTTTCTCGTTGGTCCTATTCTTATCGGCGAGTAAACCCTTAATGATTACTTATGTCTAAAAGTTATTCCTAAGTGATCAATTTAGAAACAACCGTGGGAGCCACATTATGTCCCGCAGTCAAATGCCCGCAAGCCACTAATAAACACAGAGGTTATCAATGCACTAATAAGTAGTAACCAAAGACATCAACATATAAACTTTAATTGATGGGAAAGCAAGTATTAAAGGGAGTGCAATCTTTCCGTTGTCACATTACACAAGCCACCAATCCTGATGAATTAAAGTTTGCTAACACAATAAAACAAAACTACTTAATGAATTAAATACATGCAGCACCTTCTTACAGCTCTTGTATCTTTGATTTGGGTGTGTCTTGTGCTGCCTCCTTGACTGAATTCGTCCTTAGTTCCTACTGTTCGGTCTTCGGTGTTAGGGTTTTGGAACTTTTAATTCGTCTGGTCTACGGGGTATTTATACTTTCTGTCTGAGGGAAGATGCGGCGCATCTACTAAGTAGATGCGGCGCATGTACTTAACTTCGCGTGGGGTCCAAGATTATAATATTCAGGAATATTCGTACACCGCCAGAAGATGCGGCGTAACTCCATGATCAGATGCGGCGCATGTCCTCTTGTATCTTGGATCGTATCTGGTGATATCTTGATAGAGATGCGGCGCATGTCGAGAGTGAGATGCGGCGCATCTGGAGCAGAATTGACTTGATCTTGTCCATGTCAGTAGAATTTCACTTTATGCACGTTTTGCTCCATTATTAGTCCAAAAGAGCTAAGTTTCACCAAATGCTTGTTTTTACCTGAGAATTACAAAAGTAAACAATTAAGTATCAATCCTCATACATAATATAGTAAAACAAGTCAAATTAATAGGATAAATGATAGTAATAAAATGTACTTATTTGAGTTCATCAATATAATATATTTATATATATAATAAAAATATTCGAGCCGATCCGAGCCGAGCAGACCTTTGCTCATGTTTGGCTCGTTTACAAACCCAGCGGCTCGTTTACAATCGAGCGACAGATCGAGCGAGCAATTTTCAAACGAGCGGCAAGCGAGCGGCGAACACTTTGCCCAGCCCTATAACCAACTAACTAACTAACCGCCATAACTAACTTAACCGCTTGGCGGTTACTAACTAAATAACAAACATCATTGGTCCTTCATGTTTCGTTATTTACATACGGAGCAATGTCGAGATTACCATCTCACAAGGGGGTATGCAATCATTGTATGCAGCGGCTGGTTGTACTGTATGCTTCGCTGGTTGTACATTTGACTAATTGGGGGGTATTTATAGTGTAACCCTATATAAATAAATAAAAAAGCAAGTAGCAAGGATGGTGTAGCAAATGGATGGTGTCAGATTGATTGTCAGAGAATAGATATATATTCGATTTGTATTTCGAATATATGTTTAAAAATTTGCCAAGTTGAACAACAAGCATGTGGTCTAGTGGTGGTGGCTTAAGGGGTTAAGTGAGTCCCCTGTGAGAGCACTACCAGTTGGGTGACCAACCGAGAAGTTCTCACATGGGGGCGGGCCACATGCTCTGTTGTTATCAGGCAATGAAGAGGAGAGTCTTTGAGCCATTAGTTGCGGAGACTCGAATCCGAGCCGGCCCCGGTTTTCATCCGGCTGTTACTCCAGCGAGTATTCTCGTGTGGAGGCAGTACGGTTTCCGGGCGGAAGCCGTTGAATCCCCACTACACCAGCGTGGGCCCGGTTAAGACAACATAGTCTGGGTATGTGGTGGATGAGGGCCTGCTTTTGTGGCAGGTACGACTCTCTAAACCAAAAATTGAAAGTCGCCTTCCAAAAAAAAAAAGTTGCACTGAGAATGAATATATATTTCTTTTAAGGTCTTTTTGCATTGTACGTTTATATATATGTATATATATAGTCAAAAAAAATATGAAAGTTGTATAGGTTATATAGTATACATGCCCGAGTGAGATTTACTTTAAGTCTCGTTCATAACCCAAACGTTCAAAATAAAATGTGAGATTTATCACTCGTTAATCTTGGGTGTATAGAAAATCGAGTTAAGAAAAATAAATGGTATCTCTCGTGTTGAAATTAGATTTAAAAGAGACCAAGTGAATGAGTTTTGAGTCGAAGGGAATAAAAGAAAAAGAATGGAATTGGGCTGAAATTTTATATAGGCTTGAATAGTAACAGGCCAAAAATATAATTAAGGGTCCGTTTGGTGATTATTGAATATGTTTGATCCTGTCGTGGTCTGCGTGTGAGCTCGTTCCAACGTAATAATGTTTAAATAAAATTGTAATAAACAAAAAGTTTAAATTGGCTCGTAAAAATGGTTAAGTGAACAATAACGACGTGTTAATAATATATTAGCATTCACTAATGACTAGAGAATTCTACGGGTTGCTACAGAATGCCAAAAGCCGTCAGGATTGCTAGTACAACCCGAACTTTCAGTATGGAAATGGGAACGAATTACTATGGACTTTATCACCAAATTACCAAGGACGTCAACTGGATTGGACACCATCTGGGTCATCATTGATCGTTTCACTAAGTCCGCTCATTTCCTACCAATCAAGGAAACTGACGAGATGAGCACTCTCGCAGAGTTGTATCTGAAGGAAATAGTGTCCCGACATGGAGTGCCAATCTCCATCATCTCAGATAGAGATAGCCGATTTACTTCTAGATTTTGGCAGACTCTGCAGAAAGCTCTTGGTACCCGTTTAGATATGAGCACTGCTTATCACCCTAGACTGATGGGCCGAGTAAAAGGACAATCCAAACCTTAGAATACATGCTTCGGGCATGTGTAATAGACTTCGGAAAAGGTTGGGACAAACACTTTCCGTTGGCAGAGTTCTCCTACAACAACAGCTACCACGCCAGTATCAAGGCGGCGCCGTTTGAAGCACTTTATGGTCGAAAGTGCAGATCACCTGTTTGTTGGGCTAAAGTGGGAGATGTACAACTCACATGTCCACAACTGATTCATGAGACAACGGAAAAGATATTTAAGATCAGGCAACGACTGCAAGCCGCACGAGACAGACAAAAGAGCTACGCCGATGTGAGGCAAAAAACCGATGGAATTCAAGGTTGGAGACAGAGTTACGTTAAAAGTTTCTCCCAGGAAAGGAATGGTACGCTTCGGAAAGCGTGGAAAGTTAAACCCAAGGTACATTGGACCATTCAAAATCCTGGAAAGGATTGGTCCAGTAGCTTATAAACTTGAGCTCCCAGAGGAACTCAGCAGAGTACACAACACATTTCACGTATCGAACCTAAAGAAATGCTTTTCAGATGAATCTCTTGTCATCCCAATGAAAGAGATCCGACTTGATGACAAACTCGTATTTACGGAAGAACCAGTGGAAATAATGGACAGAGAGATAAAACAATTGAAGCAAAACCGCATCCCAATCGTCAAGGTTCGATGGAACTCTAAACGAGGACCAGAATATTCATGGGAACGTGAGGACCAAAATCGCAACAAATACCCACATTTATTTCTATAGACAACCCTGACAACTACCTTGGACTTAAATTTTGGGACGGAATTCTGTTTGACGGGTAGGTACTATAGCAACCTATAAATTCCCCAGTAATTTGTAAATGTTAATCAAGTATTAATCTATCATTACAGTTTATCTAACCATTTTTACGAGCAAAATTTAAAAAATTTGTTTATTATATTATAATGAATCAAAAACGTTGTTACGTGATTCACAATACTTTGGGACGAGCTCACACACGCACCACGATAATCCAATACACGAATAAAAACCAAACGAATCCTTATTACTTAGTTCTCATCCCAACAGGCTAACCAAGCCCACTACTATTCAAGCCCATTATCCAATTTTCTTTTATTCTATACGAGCCAACCCTCATTCACTTGGCCTCGATATTTTGATTTTTCGACACACAAGCCATGCCACATTTTACATGGTTCGAATCTCCACACTTCAAAGATTCAGGAATGACAATCCATATTGATTGATTCGAACGTTTACTATTAAAACGAACCTCAAAGCTAGCACCATTCGACCACCTTACAAACCCATTCGAGTGTTAACCAAAATCACAAAACTTATTTTCACCTAAGTCCTTGTGTGTTATATAGTCGAAAAGGTTCCACAAGCCTCACCATTTGTTTCCTAGACTTTTTGGTCACGTCTACAAGTCGTGTGGACTATAAACATGTCGAAACTATTATTGTGACCAAGCCACTTGACCCTTATGGCTATAAACCGAAGCTAACTCACACACACCTCTCTTAATATCTAACCACTCGAGTGCCTAGCTAGGATTATTCCCCAAATCCCTATCCTAATCTCTTTGGCATCCAATCATCCCAACTTGTGTGTATAAAATAATCTATTACTAGTTCCATGCATATACATATATGTATACTAACTCACACACTCATTCATTCAAAACATATATTACACAATATTTCCTATGTGTTTCTCCTCTCTACCGAGTTCATTCGAGAAGCAAAGAGCCAAGTCCTAGGCGTTCATTCTACTTTCTAACTCGTAAACCATTGATCTCGATTCTTTTGTGGTTGTTCTAACGAGCTACGTGCAAAAACCCATCGTCCTTTGTCCTATTTCGACGTTTCTCACCACCCTTTTTGGTGTAGTAAGTCCTTCGAATACCATTTCAATACATACATACGATTTTTATTAGTTCATACACTTTATTTTCTCATTCGTATCATTTCTAGCTTTCTATTTATATTTTTGAGCTCTCGTTATTCATTTTATCAACATATTTGACCTCCTAGTTCTATGGATGGCTAGACATGAAGTACAATAATCATTCGTATCTAATATCAATGTTTAATAAGCTATCGAGACTCATTTTAAAACCATGTTGTATATCGAACATAAAAATGTCACATAAATCATATCGGACCACTTGGTCATGTCGACTAGAAAACGATCCATGAAATCATTTCTAATCGTGTAACCTATCGAGCTAACTACTCAACTCATTTTTCCATAAGCTAAACTAACAAGCTGTTATGGCCTATATCAATACTTATCTAACAACTAAAATCAATGGGAGGTACAATAGAGAAGTGTGGTGAAGGAATTCTAGTGAGAGAAATTAGAGAGAGAAACTTACATTAAAAACAACACCTCCAACCTGAGAAATGAGAGGTAGGAGGGTATTTATACCTTTACAATGTGAGTGGGCTTGGGCTTTTCTTTGGGCTAACTTTTTACCTATTAGATTAACTAAAAGCCCATAGACTATTCTTTTAATTAAACAACTACACTTTTACAAAAATAATAAAACACAAATGACCATCACTTTTTATAAAAGCTAACAATCTCCCCCTAAGGGATGGTCATTCAAATGATGCTCCTTGTGATTAGTTCTTTCGTCTTCATTATCTTGAGCTTAGCGTGTTGTTTTAGAATAGTCTTGCTTCTTTGTTCCTTCATGCTTTGTGATCTTCAAAGTATCGTCTTTTGGTCGTTCTTGCCTTGATCAACATCTTCTGTACCGTTGCATCGTCGTTGTGGATGTTGAAACGTATGATGATGGTGAATGGACTTTCGTCAGTACCTGCATAAAACAGTTAGCAATAAATCGTCCAGCGCTTACAGGTTCAGATTTTGAGATCGTTAACAGCATAGAGTGAAAACTTTCCCTAATCTTAACCAAGGCCGTTGAGAGCCTCTGAAGTATACCGGAGTATCACTTCAATACTGTAGACCGTTTGAAGCACATAACCATCATTATACAAGGCAAGATCCTTAGATCTCATTAAGACTCTTACAACTTGTGTCCTTTTTGGTGAACACAAGTGTATTGTATTGGAAGTGTTCCTAAGAGATCTTTGATGAATCTCATGGCTCTAGACTCGATAATGTGTGTTTTGATTTTAGTAGACGGAGGCATGGAGCAGAGTGCCACCTTTTCAGTATCAACACATCTCAGAGTGAGAGGCCGATAGATTATACGGTGTTCTCCGTGAGAAATGAAACAAATATCTTTTAAGAGATATCTGAGTGGCTAGGAGGGGTGGTGCAACGCGTCACTGAGTCCATGACGTCTTGTCTTCAATATCAGTATCACCTTAGTGAATACCGATAACAGATATATTGACCCGGTTTCTGTCTTAAGTTTTCATGGAGGGCACCCTTTCATTCAACTTTTCTTTTTAATTCTTCAACCCCTTCTTTCCCTTTCTCATTTACTCCCTTTTTCAATCATACCTAAGGACTTCTAATTCTAATCTATTGGAATTGTCCTTGGGTAGATCCCTCCGGTTCTGGCGGATCATAGGACATATCCTAACCATAATCACCTTATTACTCCATGATTATCCTAGATTATTGATCACTTGCCATAAAACCCTTTGAAAATCTCTCAAAGTGTTTATGAGTAAACACATTTAGATAACACATTGAGAGTTTTGCATTTATGAAATACTCCCCCTTCACATGTGCTCATGCATTTTTTAAATAAAATGCACATGTTGGGTAGAGATCGCACATTTGAAATGATCGATTTTCAATTAATATGACCATTGCGAGACACGTTTACATCACTAGTTAGACTAGCTTAAAGTTATTACCCGTCCCGGTCATATCAAAATTTCATCTCTCGAATTGGTACATTCTACTCAGACAAGTCCTTTGCGAGACACGTTTACATTACTGGATGAACCAGCTTGAAATTATTACCCATCCAGGACATGTCTTTTCGATTTGACATTTGAGATTCGTCAATTCGTTGGTTCATACTGAGTCGAGCTCGTTTGAGATTCAAACCACAAAGCTTTTTGATCACATTTTAATCACGTCTTCTCACCCTCAAAAATAGCATGCAGTGGTATTTTTTATATCAATTGATTAAAAGCAAAGCATTTTGGAGATAAAGACGGATTTGAGCATGAAATTGGAACATTTTTCTTTTTAGACTCCCCTTTAAACAAAGCATATATATATATATATATATATATATATATATATATATATATATATATATATATATATATATATATATATATATATATATATATATATATATAAGCATTTGAGTTTAAAATCAGTTTAAGGGTTTAGGAGGGAGCTGTCTTGAGCACAAAATTTCGAGAAAGATTTTGAAAAATCTTTTTGAAAGATCTTGATCATGTGCTCAAGTTTTTTTTTTGCCCTTAACAATACGAGTCCTGATCGGAAATAATCAGAAGTCATCATTGTAGCGCGGGTTTCGTACTGAAATATACGAAAGCCGTTATGAAGAAATTTTTTGAGAAACGACATGTTTTAGAAAAAATTTTAAATGAACTCTTGCTCAAGCATCTGTACATGTCCGTATCATTGTT
The DNA here is from genome assembly GCA_021014915.2 of Artemisia tridentata subsp. tridentata. Taxonomy (NCBI): domain Eukaryota; kingdom Viridiplantae; phylum Streptophyta; class Magnoliopsida; order Asterales; family Asteraceae; genus Artemisia; species Artemisia tridentata. The sequence goes on from CP139503.1 coordinate 325,907,546, forward strand.
GAATGACATTGCTAGATACGTACAGAATATCGATTATAAGAGAGACATGTCGTGAGAGGAATATTTTTGGTTTTGAATTTTTTACTGTTTTTGTATTTTATTTTATTTTTTATTTTATTTTTTTTTGAAATTTGTCTATTTTTATATATTTTTTTGGTTGGTTTTTCAAATTTTGTATTTTGTTTTTCAAAATTATTTACAGCGAAGCTTTTTTTTTATATAAATCAAGAAGATTCGAGAAGACTTTCTAACTCTTCGGGAGTTAGGCTTCGCATTCCAATTCGACGAACTAAGTTTTCAAACCGCTCTTTTGGGAGGGCTTTAGTAAATAGATCGGCGAGTTGGTATTCAGTCTTCACGAAAAATAATTCAACAGTACCCTCTTCTACGTGTTCCTTTATGAAGTGATAGCGGACTCTAATATGCTTGGTCTTCGAGTGTTGAACTGGATTGCACGAGATGGCTATGGCACTTTTTGAGTCACAATACAAAGGTATGCGGTCGAAAGAGAAACCATAATCTGTGAGTTGTGTCCTCATCCATAGAACTTGGGCACAACACGCAGATAGAGACACATACTCGGCTTCTGCGGTTGATAGTGCAGTGCAGTCTTGTTTCCCTGATGACCAGCCTACTAGCTTTTCTCCCAAAAATTGTGCTCTGCCTGATGTACTCTTTGCTGTAACATGGAAACCGGTATGGTCTGCATCTGAAAATGCGAGTTAGTGTAAACTCCGAATCCTTCGGATACCAAAGTCCCATGTTAATGGTTCTTCGTAGGTACCGAAAGATCCGTTTAACCTCTTGGAGGTGAAGTTCGGTAGGTCTTGCCTGAAACCGTGCTAATAGACAAACAACAAAATGTATATCGGGTCGACTAGCAGTTAAGTACATGAGAGAACCAATCATGCTCCGATATTTCTTCGGATCCATGGGTTTCCCATATAAGTCAGTGCCTATTTTTGGTGAAGTGACCATTGGAGTACCAACAGAGTCACAATTATCCATTCCATGTTTTTTCAAAATCTCAATTGTATATTTAGCTTGATTTAGAAAAATACCACGTGGGGATTGATGAATTTGTAAACCCAAAAAGAATTTTAATTCTCCCATCATGGACATTTCAAATTTGCTTTTCATGAGATTTGCAAAATGTTTTGAGTGTGTCGGATTAGTGGACCCAAAAATTATGTCGTCCACATAAATCTGAACAATCAAAATGTCATTTTTGAATTTTCTTGTAAACAAGGTCGGATCAATTGTTCCTTTGGTGAAGTTATTTTGAAGTAGGAAAGATGATAACTCGTCATACCACGCCCGTGGGGCTTGTTTCAACCCATAGATAGCTTTCTTTAGCTTGTAGACGTATTCTGTATTATCTTTGTCAACGAATCCGTCTGGCTGACTCACGTACACTTCTTCTTTCAGAGTTCCATTCAAGACTACTAGTGATTGTCCTAGATGCTGCTATAAGTTTTTAAACATATCTAGTCCTAGCACTAGTTCCTGGAGGAACATCTTTCTATTCAAGCATAGCATTCACATTCTCATTATTAGAAACAACATCATCACAAACATTTTCAGATAACGATTTCTTGCACATTAAACAAACAGAGTCATTACATGCACTTGAAACAGTACTCTTAACATTACATCCTGATGACATATGTTTCTTATTCAAAAGCGATATATTCCTAGGGTGTTCTTCTACTTCTTTGCATGCACTCTCAGAGACAGGCAAGACCCTATTGTTCCTGGTATTGCTCCTAGGCTTTCGTCTGTTGCTCCTAGAGGTGCTTTCTAATCCTGTAGAAGGTAAGGCACACTCATTAGAATTTATGTTGTTGTCCTGAGACGGTGTAGCATTCCTAGACTCGTTTGGATTATCTTTATTACTTTTGTCTATCGCCCTATATGTGTTAGATGTAGAGGCAGACACAGTAGTGGGACTAATCCTATAAAGGCCAGGCGCTATGACATTCGATGTTTGGACAACAGTTTTCCCATTATCAGCACATTGGTTAGGTAAGGGTGTTGGAGTGACTGGTTTTGTCAAATCAACCTTTGGAACAGTTTGAGAAATATGCATTTTTGGTTGTTCCGAAGTTGATGGTTTTGCAAACTTAGTTTCCTCACCCTTCCTATTTAGACTGTCCAGCTGAGACTTCAAACGATCATTTTGTTCTTTCAGGTTCTTGTAAGCACGCTCATACGACAATTTGTCATACTTGCATTCTTCCTTTTTCTGATCAAGTTGTTTAAAATATGTGACATTTTCTTTTTCAATCTTAGCAAGAGAATTCTTCCTTTTTTTAATCAAGGTTCTTGTAAGCACGCTCACGGAGTCTTTCATCATCTTCCACAGAATATGTTTGGTAAATAAGGGACATAATTTCGGTCGATAGAGCTACTTCAGAGAGTATGTCATTGTGTCTTTCCAAAACTTTGATGTGTTCAATGTTTTCATTTGCTTCCTTTACCAGGGATTTGTGGTCCTTGACAAAGTCGGCTGATTCTTTTAAAAGCGCATTTTCAACATTAAGTACTCTTGCATGAATTGCCATGAGTGGAGTACTAATTTCTGTTTCATACACCTTTTTCATTTCATTATGAAAACTTGAATCCCAATCGTTAATGCGATTAGTGTTTGTTTTGGATGTCACAACCATTTGAAGTGTTTCAACTCCCTTTTTAAGATCATCCAAGTATCGTCTAGCATCATTTGTGTTAGAAATGTTACTAGAGGACATTTGTTCAATATTAGAAAGATGTTTCGAAACAACTTTTCGTTTAGCGACAGCCACAGGTTTTTTGAAAAACATTGGTGACTCTTTTTGAACAAGGTGAATGCCAGAATCTGTATTAAGCTTGTTATAATCAATTGGTCTAATTTCTGGTTTCATTTGTTTCATTTTAAGTCTATTTGATGAACTCAAATAAGTACATTTTATTACCATCATTTATCCTATTTATTTGACTTGTTTTATTATATTATCTGTGAGAATTGATACGTTAATGTTTACTTTTGTAATTCTCAGGTAAAAACAAGTATTATGTGAAACTTGACGATTTTGGACTAATTATGGAGCAAAACAAGCAAGAAGTTAAGAGTCTACTGAAATGTACAAGATCAAGACCATTCTGCTCCAGATACGCCGCATCCTACTTATTATATACGGCGCATCACTATCAAGATTTCACAAGCTACGATCCAAGACAGCAAGGACATGCGCCGCATCTAATAATGGAGTTACGCCGCATCTTCTGGCGGTGTACGAATATTCCTGAATATATTAATCTTGGACCCCACGCGAAGTTAAGTCAATGCGCCGCATCTACTTATTCAATGCGCCGCATCTTACCCTCAGACAGAAAACTATAAATACCCCAAAGTCAGATGAATTTCGGAGTTCGACAATTTAGCTAAGTAAGAGACAGAAGAAACCCTAAGCCGAATTCAGACGAAGTAGCAGCACAAGACACACCTTGAACGAAGATACAAGAGCTGTAAGAAGGTCCTGCATGTATTCAATTCATTAAGTAGTTTTGTTTTATTGTATTAGTACACTTTAATTCATCAGGATTGATGGGCTTGTGACATTGATTTAATCATGCACTTCAACTCCCCTTAAAATTGCTTTCCCATTAATTAAAGTTTATATGTTGATGTCTTTGGTGACTTTTATTAGTGCATTGATAACCTCTGTGTCTAGCTGAGTATTGCTTGGGTCGCCATGCCCCTTCCTCGCCTATTTATTAGATCGCCTATGCATTCTATCGTCTGTAGAAAAGTAGGAAGAAAGATAAGTAGGATAGTCATAAGTAATCATTAAGGGTTTACTCGCCGATAAGATTAGAGCCAACGAGAAAGGGATTAATCTCGGTGCGTTGCATCGAACTATACACTTCATATAAAACTAGCAATAAAACAAGTGACAAGCTACTTAACTATCAGGATAGGTCTTCTTATTGTCTCAAGTATTTATCTGTGTACGTGTGTGGTATTCGCTGATTCGTGCTCATTAGTTTAGTTTATATTTAATCACAATCAAACCGTGCCAGTCTCTCATGCTGAACCCCTTGCGTTAGATTAGGTTGTATAGCTAACTTAAGATATTAAAATAATGATTAGAATAACTAGATAATACGTTCCACTCTTAGTGATCGACACTCTACTTACCATTATATTCATACTGACCGGGTACACTGCTCGTTAAAGTGTGTGTGTTATTGATAAGTCGGCTAAATATAAATTTAAAACTTGAATACTGCTAAAACCACAACGACATACCGTGGGTATAAATTAGAGCATACGCACACGCGCATCACTACTCTCTTCAGTAAGCTCAATCGTTTCAAAAGAATCCCAAACTTCGATAGGATCATGTTTGTCATTAAGAACACTACCATATATAACACATTCTTTTCTTTCTGAGCTTTCTTGAGATTGTAAGGGTTTTTACAACCGATAGCCATTTTCTTCATTGTATGTAAAACCGGGTTTTGATCGTTAATTAGCAAATTAATTGTTTGTGAAGACTGACCCGTTTTTACAAGCAAATTTTCCAACTTTTTAATACATTCTTGTTTGTCAATGATCTTATCAAGAAGATCATTTTCTCGTTTTGAAAACTTTGCATTCAATTCTTTCTTTTATTTTTCAAGATCAGAACAAATTGATTTTTATTTAGAAAGTTGGTTGGTTAATTCAGAAATTTCCGTGTTTAAAGATTTTATTATCATTTTCAAATTAACATCAAGTGTGTCATATTTGATTTGCAAATGTTTTTCTCGTAACACAGAGTCTCTATAACCAATTTCTAGTTCTAACTGTCGTTTGTTATTAAATTCAAAAGCTTTTGCATTCACCTTATATCTCTCAAGCTCAGCGGTCAATTTTTCATTCGCGGCCTTAACATCGCGATTGACCTTTTTAACGTTCTCAATTTCAACACTACAATTATGCAATAATGATTCAAAAAACGCACATGTCTCCTCATCATTCTCAACATGCTGGGACTCGAAGTCTCCATTAGGATCCATATCAGGAGTTGCCAAATTAATATTGCTACAACTTGGTGTGTCCATATATGTATCATAATTGGATACTTGAGTAGCAGGATGCTGTTCATCATGAGTCGACATATCAAATATTTCATTATTGTGACATGTAGCTGACCGGATCTACACACACTCCTTGTGTTAGATGTATACTTTGAATGATGTCTAGTCTATCACGCGAAATTTACTAGCTAGCACTTAGAAGATTTGTTTGTTTGTGTTTTGTATGAACGAATCAACAATGAATGAACAAGGAACACAATATACTTCAACTTAAACGGTTCAATATTATTAATAAATAATACGAGTGATCTCCTATCACTAGGGTTTACAACCTTGAATCTTAACAAAACAATACGCACACATTCGTACCTAAACTTTAACCTAGGCAATCCTTTTATAGACTAAGGATTCCTTTATAAGATAACTATCAACCTAATCGTATAAGATATACACAATATCTTTTCTATAATTATTTTTCACAAAATCATAATCCGTACTAACTTCTATACTCAACCGTACAAACTGCTCTTTGTCTTCAAAACTCATCAGCAGTACTAACTTCCATCTTCAGCCGTACTAACTGCTTAAGCTTAATTCCTAACAGTAGCATATGGTGATACCTCAGAGATTCTATTGACATCATAAGCAGGTGGTGCTTTAGAATCCGTGTCATACTTTGCTTCCTGAAGGTTGGCCATGAAGATGCAGTTGGCATCGATATCCTCCAGGTCTTCCATATCATCCATCAAAGCCATGAAGTCATTCTCTTCTGCACTCAACTGTAACCCAGCCGTTTCCTTCTGTGCCAACATTAACGCTTTCTGCAGATAAGTTGGATTCCTCTTTTTCGGCTTGTCGGGACAGTTCCTAGCCATATGATCGACACCCTGACAGTTGAAACACTTTATCAAGTTACCCTGATTCATATTCCCAGCACCTTGAGCAGCAACATTCCCAAACTGATTCCCAGCATTCTGACCCCTCTGATTTCCAACAAATGGACCCATCTGATTTCCTGCATACTGACCCATCTGATTTCCAACATACTGCCCTGCATTCTGATTACCCATCTGATATCGAGGAGCATATCCCTGCTGATTCCCATATCCTCCAACCATTTGTCCTTGTTGTCCCATGTTGAAACTCGGCTGTGCAATCTGCTTGTTGTGAGTGTTCGATGAGATTCGTTGATTGTTGTTGGTAGGTGTTGAATAGCGTCCTTGGAATGCTTTTGTGAGGTAAGCAAATGCCTGAGTCAATGCAGCAGTGGACTCATCATTGTCATTAAATTCTGGTTTCGGGTGTTGCGGGTATTGGTGTTGTGAGATGACTTGTTGTTGTTGTGGGTAGAACGGTGATTGTGGAATATATTGTTGTGGCATGAAGTGCTGAGTAGAGGATGAAGAGGGTTGTGTATTTACTGTTGCAGGTGAAGGTGTTTAAGCAATGAGTGCCAGAGGATCATGTTGCTTTGCTAACTTCTCTTTCCTGACTTCATTTGCCTCTGCCTGGTTTTGCTTTAGGAAATCATAGAGCTGATCGTAGTTTACCTCGTGAAGGTTCTTGGTTTGGTTAACAATTGTGACATACCTTCCCCATTCTTCTGGTAAATTGTTGATGAATTTGATGTTTTGAGCAATGGGTTTTGGTGTCAGCTTGTTTCTTATGAGCTCGTTCATTAATGTGTAAAACCGGGTGTAGTACGATTCAGTTGGTTCAGCTGGAGTAGATGTGAACTTTTCCCATTCAGTGAGCAACTTGTTTTCAACATCTTGTTGCCCAATTTCTGTGCCATGACAGAGTCTTCTAACTCGTTCCCACATAGCATAAGCTGAATCACAACTATCTACAGCAGCAAAATATTTCCCGTGGTAAACCAAGTTGAATTAAGTGCATTGCTAAGTCATCTGCTTCAACTTGTTTCCAGTCCTCTGGTGTGTATTCCTCCTCTGTTTGATCACGAAAGGATGGTGGAGCGGGAGGAGTTGCAGTTGGGTCACCAGCTACTTGAATCTGACGAGGCTTGAATGGTCCTTTTTTGATAGAGTTGAGCAGTAGTCTACCTTGACCATTAGGCTTGGTTTTGATATATCGAATCATACGACTCGTCCATGGAAGATAACCACCATTTTCTAGCATAGGAGGACGGTTTTCTGCACCGGCTGCATGGATGTCTTGTTGAGTCGTCATTGATGAAGTTGTGTATGATAAAGTTGATGTTGGATTGGTTCAAAGAAGTAAGAGTTGTGTAAAGTTGATGTTGGATCGGTTCAAAGAAGTAAGAGTTGTGTTTGTTGTTGGTTTTGTTCTTTCTTGAGTTTTGCTTACTTGAAGGATTTCAAAGTGGAAGGCTTTCTAAGTTGGAGGATTCCTAAGTTGGAGGATTCCTAAGTAGGAGGATTTCTAAGTAGGAGGATTCCTAAGTAGGAGGATTCCTAAGTTGGAGAAAAGCTTCTTACTCGGAATTTTCAATCCTTACTTGAAAAACAATCTTCCTAACTCGGGAATTATTACCTTACTCGGAAATTATGTTCCTAACTCGGAAATTATGTGACTCGGAAATTAAGTTCTTAACTCGGAAATTATGTTCCAACTCGAAAAAAAATGTCTTTGCTCGGAATGTATTCTAACTCGGAATATTTATATTTGCTCGGAAATCCTTGCTCGAAATTAAAGAACCTAACTCGGAACTTTTGGTCCTTGCTCGGAAGCTTTTACTCGGAAATTATGACCTATCTCGGAACTGTTTCCCTAACTCGAAAGATTTTTGTGTACTTACTCGGAAATTTTTTTTTCCCTTGCTCGGACATTTTTGACCTATCTCGGAATTTTTTCCCTTGCTCGGAATTTTTTTGTGTACTTACTCGGAAATTTCTTGGTCCTTGCTCGGAGAAAAACCTTCTAACTCGAAGGATCTGGTAAAATAACGTGAAGAATAGTACCAAAAATCAAAAAACACACCCTAGATCAATGTAATGGCTCTGATACCACTTGTTATGGCCTATATCAATCCATATCTAACAACTACAATCAATGGGAGGTACAATAGAGAAGTGTGGTGAAGGAATTCTAGTGAAAGAAACTAGAGAGAGAAACTTTATATAAAAACACACACCTCCAGCCTGAGAAATGAGAGGTAGGAGGGTATTTACACCTTTACAATGTGAGTGGGCTTGGGCTTTTCTTTGTGCTAAATTTTTACCTATTAGATTAACTAAAAGCCCATAGACTATTCTTTTAATTAAACAACTACACTTTTACAAAAATAATAAAAAACAAATGACAATCACTTTTTATAAAAGCTAACACAAGCTGTATCAATAAGCTACTTTGATAAGCTTTTATAATACCTTATATTGAGCCTATAAGCTATCGCCCTCGAAACAGGTTTTAAAACTAAATTGTTATCGAGTGGGCCTTAAAGCCCACTAAGCTCAAAATAAGCACTTCCTTAATAAGCAGACCATATTTTAAGCCCATAATCAAGCCCAAATTGTTATCGAGTGGGCCTTAAACTATCGAAATCTCAGACTTCCTATTATTCAGGTCGTGTGTTGGAGCCGTTCCCATATTACATTTGATGTTACATTATCTTTGTCAACTACATCCGAGGTGAGCTCATAGTCTCACTTTTATCTTTTATATATTTTCAACTCGTGGGGAGATACATGCTACAAAACAGAACACAAGTATTTTCTGTATGCTATACCTGATTGATATTGCCTAAGTTACCACTATTGCCACTAAAAGCCCCTCCCATCATGAGCCATTAATCACTTGCGAGTGAACGTGAATATAGTGAACAGATCTGTTGGAGGCTGACTGCCTATTTGAACTAGCTGGAAAATGGCCTTAGTTGCTAGCCGGATTAGTCAAATGCACTTTATTTGAAGGAAATAGGAAGATGGTAATCTCCTATCCGAGGGCCACATACTTACACCATTTCAGTGGTGTATTCATACCATTTCGATGGTACTCGTTAAGGTTTGAGTGTCATGAGACTTAGGGCAATATATCGAACTGCAATATTACTATTTCTACTATGATTGTGTTTCTATGCAATTATACAAATTGAGACTTGTGTTCAAACTGATTACTATATACAAACACTATGGATTCACTCAACAATTGTTGACTTTTAGCATGTTTATCTCAGGTAATTAATGGAGCATTTCAAGGCACGGAGTGGGCAAATAAACTGATGGTTTTTGGTGTCAAATAAATTCTATCATTCATTTCAAATTATCATATCTTTTGTGAGATATTAAACATTTGAATCCTTTTTGTACCTGAATTATTAAATGAATGATAATAACTTTCAAAACGCCTCTTTTGAGTCATTTTCTATGATTATGACTGTGATCCTTCCAGTAATACCCCGATTAGTCTTCCGCTGTTAAGTTGAAATTTAGGGGAATAATGGCGTATATATCCTTCGTACAAGTTTTGACGCACATGATACAATGGTTTTATGAATATTTTGGATATATATGAAATTTTACAACTTTGATGACATGTATAAATGACGAAGACCCACTTACCCCATATACAATATATAATACTTACTCAAATGAATCATATGTACGTGTTGTGGTTTATTAGATAGTTACATGAGGTAATTATACATTAAAGAATTTGTGTGTATCCGTTTTTAAATTTGAAAGTGACTTCAGGTACGTGTTGTGTGTTATTAACATAACTTTTTTAATTGTTCTTAAGAGGTGAGATCTACAAGTACCAACCATTTATCAAAGATCAGATGGTTAGATCTCAACCATCCAATTCACTTTCGTCCAAACACCCTAACTAAATCTCATATTTACACTAGAGGGGCAATTTGGTCCAACATAAAAGCGTTTTCCCCCTTTTCTCCCCTTTGCTGCATCAGACCACCACGATCTTCAACAAAATATTCTTAAGAAAAACTTCTCTCCACATAAAAACACATGAAAAATCAGTTAAACATCAAATTCATCTATTAAATTCATCATTCATCGTCAAATTAGTTCAAATCTCATTCAATTATAGTAGATTTAATCCTCAAATCCGCTCGAAAATCATCAAATCCATTCAAATCCGATCAAACATCATCAAAATCAATCTAAACCATTCAAATTCGTTCCAACTCGTTCAATTACGCAAAATCAGAACTTGAAAATCATCAAAATCAACAAGGCTATGGATAATAACGAAGAAATTGAACAAGTTAGGAGTGTTGAAGAAGGTACCCGAGGTATGAATGTTGATTATGTTGAACGAATTTGGAGTGTTGAAGAAGGCATCCGAGGTATGAATGTTAATGATGCTGGAACGAGTTCGGATTCTGGTTGAAGAAGATCTTAAAAGTGTTGAAACAGATGATGAAAACGAAGAATCATAACCTGTTAGAGGTAAATCATATGTGATTTGCTTAATATTGTTTGTCTTGATTTTTAATGTGTTATTATGAAGTATATTGTGAAATCACATGTGATTATGTTTATATTTAAAATGAGTAAATCATATGTGATTTGGATATGTTTAGAGTCTGGTATTAAAGATGCAAGTAACACAATAACATGTGATTTACAACTGCAAGTATCAAAATCACATGTGATTCTGCATGAATAAATGTAGATTCTTAAAATCTTAATAATTATTTGTTTGAACGAATGTGTCTATAACAAAATTCTTATATATAATTACAGATGCTATGACGACACCGAAACTAAGTTTAGTCATCCATAGTGAGACACCTGGAGGATCACTATATTGGTAACTGATGCGTAGATTGTAACCCTCGCAAAAGGTTTTACAATCCTCCAGGCAATGTACCTGATCGTTGTAGTGTAGTATAGGTAGGTCCGGGGGATTGATCGTTCTCTAGGGGAATAGTGTCGTTAGGTCAAGATGTATGACGAGATAGGTCTAGAGATGAGAGATGATTCTTTTTGTCTTTTTTATTATTTTTATGAAAGCAAGTAAAAATCTCAGTTTTGAAGGAGTGGGCGGAATTAGTTGCTAGTCAACTAACTCAAAAACTATTAATTAAAACTGATTAAAACAGAAAATAAAAGTGGTGACTACTTATGAGAGGAAAACGTGTTTACTTAGATATAATTACTCCCTAGTTATCTCCTACTGATTTGTTGAATTGTCACGTCCTTGTTTTAGTTGAAGCGTTGTATTCCTTAATATTGGTCGTGGGGAGGTGCCGAAGTCCCCAACTCTATGAGCTTTAGTCTCCCCTAAATCCCTTAAAGTCTATTAAGTTATCCAGGATCTACAAGCCGCAACTCATGCAATAAATACAACGAGAAAAACCAATAGTGCACTCTACGATTGCGTTTCTAAGACGTTCAAGCAAGTTACATATAAGAGGTTAGCCAGTTTTCTTAGCCTAACACGAGACAATTAACTAAACAAGAGACAAAAAATAAATATTCAATAACTAGGTTTCACTAGATCTAAGCAAGCACAAATAAACTTAAGCTACAATGTTAAAGCAAATAAAAGATAAACAAATAATCAAACGATATATAGACATAATGAATGATTAAAGGGATAACTTATCTTTATTGAAACATGAAGTTCAAAGGCTGTAAAAGCCTTACAATGGCAGTAAAAATCGTCTAGGGTTTCCCTCTCCAAAGTGTTACACGAATCAAAGAAAAATTGCGAAAGTATATATAAGTTTACAATGCTGACGGTGTCGCCTTATAGGTCGTGACGCCGTCAGCTCGCCACATCTAGGGTTTCGTCTTGTACAGGTCGCCGTTATGACCGCGTCAGGATTGGCATCACTTGTTATTTCTTCTGGGCCGTCTCTTTATAGCTTAAAACGTGACTCCCTTCTTCATTTTGTACCTGACGGCGTCAGGTTGTAAAACCTTCAAAATTCTCTGAGGCGTCACTTGATAAACTTGAACCAAGAATTCTAGCTTCATAAGCAAGGGACGGCGTCATCTTATAGCTTGTGACGCCGTAAGATGTCCAAGTCTGACAGGTTTTTCGTGACTTCGTCGTTTTCTTCACTTTTTCATCCAAATACGTCCAAAAAGTGCCGATTTTCAGATTTCTCGTCTCAAGTACCTAAAATACAAAAAGAAGCGATTTGAGACAATATTTGATCATATTTATTCGATTTTGGGATTAAATGACCCCTTAAAAAGGTACCTAATAAATCCTTATCAGTAACCTAACATAGAACAAATATGGTGAAAAGAATGAAGTATTACATAAACTGGCGGATGAGGCAACTTGTTTAGTGAACGATTTCCTACATCGTTTGAGCAATCATGAAGGAAAGTTGTCTGAATTTGTGGAGCATATTACAATAAAGAACCAGGTGGACATTGTCAAGAGCTGGAAACAAATATGGTACAAGGGCGGAACGTAGGAAGAGTGCAAAAGAGAAAGCAGTTACCGCTACTTTGAAGCCGAAGAGGAAATGTGGGGAATGTGGAGAGAATATTAATAATCATACAAAAAAGACTTGTCTGGTAAATCAAAAGGCAAAAGCAAAAGAGGTTGTACAAGTGGTTGCACAAGCAATGAATAATAACTGATGCAAACCGATGTTTTTTTACTTTATAATTACTTTCAAGTTTTCATTCATTTATGTTGTCGTGGATTGTTACTTCAGTTAAAACTAAGACGCGAATTGTTACTCCAGTTAAAAGCTTTGATATGTGGATTTTTAATTGAATAAGGAGTTTAATTGGACTTCAATTTTCCATGTTTTTAAAGTTTGTTCAAGGTTTTCTGTTACAGTTACAAGTTTGTTTAGAAAATGTTATAAAAATAGATACACATGTAAATCACTTGTGATTTTCATGCCAAAATCACTTGTGATTCTCAACACCTCTTAACTGTAAATCATTTGTGATTTTATTAAATTAGTTTAGTTTTGAGGTGTATAGTGAAATCACTTGTGATTTGCAGTAAGTCACGTGTTATTTAGATGCTAGAACATGCAATTACTTCAAATCACATGTGATTTAAAGCAAATCACATGAGTATACCACGAATCACATGTGATTCGGGGTAAATCACATGTGATTTTACCCTAAATCATGTGTGATTTTACCTGCATTTTTAAAAAATAACATGTCATTTTTAACAAATCTTATTAAAACAAACTTCATCCTTGCATATATTTCAGATGTTGTGCCAAATCACTTGCAACAATAAAAAGAATCTATCATTCATTTCTGAAAACTTGGTAACGTAACCAAATTGGTTCACAAACAAAGTTAAATACTTACATAGATGCTAAATTAACGAAATAGACATCATATTTCCATTTATCACTGATCCACTAAATACTTGACCATAACTACACACGACTTTTCATATACCAACAAAATTTAAATAGTCAATTCGTTATCCAACTGCAACTTGCAGTAAATCACAAAATAGTGGTTGAGGCTGCTTCTTAGACCTCTTAGAACTAGGACCAACATTTGCTTTTGATTTAACTCCTTCACATTGTTTTTCGACATTAGCTTGTTTCCTTTTAGAATATCGGGCTTCAGGTAATCAATAAAATAGTCATCTTGATAGATATCTACGAATTGACTATGGAATAATGGAATTCAACAGTCAGTATCTCATAAACACGAGTTTCTTTAAATTCCTTGCAGAAAGTTATTACCTTGTATCTCTCAACACACTACTGAACATAAAAGGATGACGAGTGTTGCGTTAAGTAATCTTGCAACTGCAACAATATTGCAGACCTGTTAAACCAAGAGTGAGGTTGAATACCATAAGAAGCGGAAGAAAAATAGTAAAAAAGTGGTTACAAATGATATATAAACATAACTTACAGTTACTCGCTGCTGGTTTATACCACCATTTGCAGTAACCATAATGTAACCATTGTTTCCTTCTGAAATGGTATCAAACAAAAACCAAATAAAAGACGGTTTCCATACACAACATAACAAACGAAATACATGACCACGATTCTAATTTTATGATTATTTAGGATTATATTATTCAATCTTAAAGAAACAGGTTGCTATAAAAAATGGATATCTGAAGCTACCTAGCAGCTATACTATACCTATACATTTCGGGGGTGTTTGGATGTGCATTTTGAAGTGATTATCTATTATTGCGACTTCAACTCCCACTAATCAACTTGTACTGTTTGGTTAACCTACTTTATTTTATGGTTATCTTATTATTCAGCTCGATAATAGCTTCAACAAGATTGACATTCAAAGGTAGAGTACCATTATTTGCCACACTAGAAAGACACACATCCAAACTTAACTATAATATCAATCACAGTGCCTACTGAATCACAGTGCCTACTGAATCACAGCTTGAGTATGAGTAAACAAAACGCAACACGCTTAAAAATATCAATCAACAAAATCACAGTGTGCCTAAAACATCAACTAACGCAATAACTAAACTAAAACATCAAATAACGCAATGCGCCTAAAACATCAACTAATTCAAACAAAATCACAAAATCAACAACTAACACAATAATCAACCTAATACGTCAATTAAATTATCATAATCCCAAAAGCATCAATCAAAACACAATAATCAACCTAAATACATCATTCAAATCATTCAAATTCAACAACTAACACTATAAGAATCAAAATAGCAATTAATCAAATAACATGAACAATAAACTGATTATATTCAAAAAATTTACCAATATCAACATTTTGATGCTCATTTTGATCGGCGACTTACAATGAAGACGATACAGGCGACGATTCACCTTTAGATAGTGCTACTTCTTCTCATAGGTCCATTATTTAGAAGATATTTGATTAATTATGCATCTGATTTTGATTAAAAAAAAGTTAGGGTTTGATTTGGGGAATGAGGAAATCTGTTGGTGAGAGAGAGAGGAATAAATAAGAAATGAAAATATGAATGATGTTATAAGATGTAGCTGACCCCTAACGGGGTGAATTATTTTTGAGTGTGTAACTACAAAACTGCCCCTTTGCTAGTTAATTAATATAAATAAATGATTAAATCTAGACCATTAGATGAAAGATAATGGATGGTTGGGATCAAACGGTTTGATCTTTAGATAAAATATATTTTGCATTTAACTTTTGTCTTCTTCTTAAATAATCAACCTAACACGTCAATTAACTTATCATAACATCTTTGATGGTGCATCAAGAAGCAACATTCAAACCGTGTGATACCAATAAACTACTCACCAAAGACAACATATGGGTTGCCTAAAACACATCACATAACCATAATTTAAAATCCGAGTGTGTATATATATATATATATATATATATATATATATATATATATATATATATATATATATATATATATATATATATATATATAGTGAGACTTTCATGCGAGAACCATCTTATCTGCGAGAACTGACAGAACCATAAAAAACATACATGCACGCCTTCAATAATTGTATTTTTGCACATATGTTCTAAAAACAACATATATGTTTTAAAAAAAACATGGTTGTTCTAAAGAATTTGATAAGAAATTGGAAATACAAAATTTTTCTTTGAAGGTGTGCATGTATGTTCTTATAAGGCGTGCAATGACAATATTGCGGCCGTGTGTAAGGTTTTTGTGAAAAAAGATGATGAGTTCATGATGATATTGAAGAACATAGGTGGATACTTACGATTATTGATGATTTGCATGTATTTTTATTTTATTTTAAAAGGCGTGCATGTATGTTTTTGGTGGTTCTGTCAGTTCTCGCAGATAAGATGGTTCTCGCAAGAAAGTCTCCCTATATATATATATATATAGGGTACCTTTCTTACGAGAACCATGTTATCTACAAGAACTGCGAGAACCACCTTTTTACAACTAATAATACACAATGTACATCATTTAATGCTCCATATGATTTTGTTATTTTTATTTAATTCAAAAGGGCATATTAGTAAAAGACATTTTCATATTATTTTTGTTTTTTTATATAATTTCCGTTTTTTTTTAAATCTTAAAATTCGGAGGTTTTTTTTTTTTTTTTTTTTTTTTTTTTTTTTTTTTTTTTTTTTTTTTATGGTAACATGTTTTCAAATAGTCATGGTGCATACATGTTTTTTATACCTAATCATTAGTTATTTTAAAATCTCATGGTGCAAGCATTTTTTTTTCCTCAAATAGTCAAGGTGCATACATGTTTTCAGTTAGTCCAAAGTGCATATATGTTTTTTTTTTTCCCTTTCAAGGTGCATATAGCTTTTTTAATATAATGAAATTTATAACAAACCAAGAACATAAATGTTATATACAAACTTCGATATCGATTGAAATACAATTAAAATACAAATTTCTAAAAGCATAAATACATGAATCTAATCGATCTATACACGTGAGCACTAATAGCCGTCAACATTTTTTCAAAAGTCGGACATACATGCACACTTGTAGCCGTGACCATTCTTGTAATTACACCTGATACAAAGAAAAGTACAAAAATTAACAACCATAATATTATTAAAAATTATACATGTACATGAGTATATGTATGTTTTAGGAAACATACTTGTTTGGCAAACACAAAACATATATGTTTTATACGTAAACATATAATCCAAACATAAAACATATATGTTCTATAATCCAAACGCAAAACATATATGTTTTATACGTAAACATATATGTTTTTTTTATAAAACACATATGTTTTTTTTTAAGTCGATATGTTCAAATCCTTTTAACAACGATCTAAGCTTAATCACAAACACATCAACTCATACTAACCTCTATAACGCCTAAATCTACACAATCGCAACGAATTAACTAGTATTAATCAATCAACACTAACTACGATAACACCGAAATCAACGCAACGAATTAACTGATTAAAATAAATGAATTGATGAGACCGAACCATTACGATATCAATTTTATTCGACCGATAATCACGATCGCCAAAAGGCAATATCTACGAAAAAAAGGCAAGATCTACGAAAAAAAAAGTTACAAATATATAAAAAAAACATCACATCTATAAAATACAATACACGGATCTATAACTTTCAAAGATATAGAAAAAACATCAATCTTAATTTTCGATTGAAAATTTCAACTTTCAATTCAAGAGAAAACATACCTTTAGAAAGTTATTTCTTAAAAAACAATTTGTATTTACTCTCGTGCTTCCTGGTCGGAGGTTGATGGTGACGGGTTGTGCGATTGATCAAAACTGATTGACAATGGATTTATACTATCCTTAGAAGAGTTTCGAGGAGGCTAATAATCGTGATGACCAATAGAATTAGTTGTTGATGGAGGCTTCAATGGTGGTTTTGATTAATCAGTAACTTACTCAAGCCAAGAACGCTGTCTCCGGATCCATCATCGGCATCGTCATCTTGTTGGTGGGATCTTCCATTGTCGAACAACAGATCGAGAAGATGGCAGTTTGTAGCTTTTAGAGAGAGGCGGCATAGAGAGGAGGCGGTTTTTAGGTTTTGAGAGGAGAGGGGAAATATTTATTATGATATAAACCTGCATATTTTTTTTGCATTTTTTTAGGAGTGAACAAATGACTAAATTAACCTTACACCAGTTACATCAATCTACCTTATCTTTTATTATTTACATAAATGGCACATTCGTTTTTAACCATTGATCAACTCATCTAATGGCTAAAAAGTGGTTTTTCGCAGTTCTTGCAGTTAAAATGGTTCTCGTTTGAAAGTTACACTATATATATATATTGGTTCTAGGAAAAAAGACACTTTGGTGGAAAAGTGAGAAAATAGTGCAAATCATCATCTCATTCCCCTCCTTTTTTTCACATCAAACTACATGGACCTTATTGTATTTTCCTTCATTCTTTAAGGGAGGTTTTGTATATTCACACCCTACCCCCCCCCCCCCCCCCCCGGGGAAAAAAAGAAAGAAATTCCTGCAAAAAAAAATTTTTTTGGAGGCAAAATTTTTTTTTTCCAGGCCAAAAATTTTCCCGCCAAAATTTTATAACTGTGATGCACCTTTTTATTTTGGTGCATCACAGTTATAAATTTTAGTTATAACTATGATGCACCAAATTTTATGGTGCACCAAAATGAAAAGGTGTTTTTTGGGGGCCAAAATTTTTTTTTCCAGGCCAAAAATTTTCCCGCCAAAATTTTATAACTATGATGCACCTTTTTATTTTGGTGCATCACAGTTATAAATTTTGGTGCATCATAGTTATAACTAAATTTTATAACTGTGATGCACCAAAATAAAAAGGTGCATCATAGTTATAAAATTTTGGCGTGGGAAAAAAAATTCAGGGGGGGGTATATATAGGGTCCGGTTCTAGGGAAAAGTATAATTAGATAGAAAAGTGAGAAAAAAATTTATAGGGTAGAATTTGAAACATCTCAAACTTCAGGGTAAGTTTTGAAACCCACCCCCACCCCCCACCCCTGAAATTTTTTTTCCCACGCCAAAAAATTTTTCCGCCAAAATTTTATAACTATGATGCACCTTTTTATTTTGGTGCATCACAGTTATAAATTTTGGTGCATCATAGTTATAACTAAATTTTATAACTGTGATGCACCAAAATAAAAAGGTGCATCATAGTTATAAAATTTTGGCGGGAAAATTTTTTGGCGTGGGAAAAAAAATTTCAGGGGGGGGGGGGGGTGGGGGGTGGGGGTGGGTTTCAAAACTTACCCTGAAGTTTGAGATGTTTCAAATTCTACCCTATAACTTTTTTTCTCACTTTTCTATCTAATTATACTTTTTCCTAGAACCGGACCCTATATATATATATATATATATATATATATATATATATATATATATATATATATATATATATATATATATATATATATATATATATATAAAATTACATTTATATTGTAAATGTAATGAACAAGAACACAAGAATGAGAGAGGAAGAGAATTCTTATTATTGAGATGTATTCATAATGTTACAATAGGAGGTATTTATAAGGCATAGGAAAACCCTAACTTGTTAATCAAGATTAGGATGAATAGACATAAGCCCATAAGCCCATAATATTTTACAATACTCCTCCTTGGATATTCATCTTTCATTACACTTCATAGACTGCCTCATCAAAAACCTTATCAAGAAAAACCCAATGTGATAAAAAAAACTTGATGAAGGAAAAGAGTGCAATGCGTATAATGCTCCTCCTCCTCAATTTAATGTATATATTTCAAGCATCGCATGCTAATCTTCTAAACGAGTTACTCGTATACTTTTGTTGGTAACAACTTTACAATGAAGTCCATCAAATTGATGATGTTACGAATAAGCCCTGCAAAAAAATGACAAAATATATGTGTAGCTTCCAACCCAATATCAAATCAATTGGTTGGAAAGTATACAATGCATGTACAAATATTAAAAGAGAAAAATACACTCTCGTGATGCATATTAATTACAAAATTGGCATCCAAACCTCAATTGTACTTATGTATGGTACTTGAGGACCAATTATTTCTTTGAGACATGTGCAAAAACAATTTATATAATATGCGTCCAAAATCATTTTGATGCATATACGGATTCATTCAACTTTATCAAATAAAGTTATTGAGAACTTTATTAATCGTATCTAGAAGTTGAAGTTGTAAGCCATGCTTGAGACATTACATATCCTTCATAAAATACGAGAGCTCTAATAAACCCAATTTTAAGGAAAAATAGATACTTATCTCATAAAATATCAATAAGATATTTACATCCACCTCGAGATAATTTGTCTCTCAATAATCAACTTATTGTTTTGTGAATTTATTTATTTCACAATTCAAGTATTAAAACACATAACTTTAGAGCTCTTATTTCGGTTTAGCACAAAAACCGATTTATATCCAATAGATTTTACACATTGACATGTACGAACTTCACGTTTCAAGACTTTTAGTATTTGCAAGATACTAAGTCCTTTTATGTTGGCCAATCATTTCGTTGAGCGCACATTTGGATATTAATTGATATTTGATCTACATCATGTATAATAGCAAGCAATATATTGTATGTAGACAAATTTATCGACGTCGTTTTGTGTCGATTCCATAATAATTCAAAACAAGATAGAATTTACTGAGATCTCATTAGCTATCTGAGGTTCTTTGGAACCTTAATGTCTAGTGTCTCTTTATGAGACTATCATGGGGTCTTTTATACCTCGAACAACCATCTTGTTTTCATGCTCCATATTTTTCATCGAGGATTTTATTTGGAATCGATTTGTCTACCATGCTTGAGGCATGTCATAATAAAATAGTGTCCTTGAGGGACAACTTCTAATTAGAGCATGAGTAGCTGAAATTTTGTTTTTGGCCAATGTTTATTTATGGCTATTAGATTATCCATTGAATAATCAATTCATAAAAAATTTCTTTCGAGGATCAACAGAATATGATAATTCATTCTGAATTTGCAGCTACTTCTCTCCTCCTGAAGGAATTATCCATCTTCTATATCCCATATATGTGGTGGAGTAAAATTTGCACACAAAAAAACAAAAATGGGATATGTTTGGTTTATAACCAAAACCAATTATAAAAGGGAGGATTTATAATAATATATTGGCATGATGCTAATTTTGTTGTTGTGCATATTATAATATGGCCCCATACAACAACACAAGTTTTTCTCTCAGTTTCATTTGATAATTTAGAAGTAATTCATCGCATTTTCATGATGAAATACTTATTCTGGAATGTTAGGCTCGCATTGAACTATTAATCATGCAAACTTGAGGTTGCGATTTAATGACCATTTAGACGATGCATCGATTTTAAACTCTAAATGGTTCATACAATGGATTTGTATTCTTACATATATCCATTTGTTTTCTTTCCTATTAAAATTGAGGAATTTAATCCCCATTCTAGTTGATAGAATAATAATCAACTTTCTTTAAGAGATAATAACATTAGATTGAAGAATCTTATTCTTCTATCACTTTCGCATTATTAATGACTCAGGATGGTGTAACTGGTCATGCCAAAAATTTTATAATTATTATTGCTAATAAACTTAAGTTCATGGCAGTGATTAGCTTTTACTAATCTTTATATAATGCATGTCGAGGAAGATATAAAAGAATATAATGTATATTTAATACTTAACTTCGTTTCTCATGACAATTTTATATTTCTTTTGTGGAGCAAAATGCGCTAGCACAGATTTTTAAATCTATGAATATAGTGTGTAATATCTTTGACACACTTGTATTTCATATACATCACATTGCATTTTTGCATAAATAGCATTTTTGTTTGCTCATTTCTTATTGTATTTTCGCCACTACTAGTGGTTTGTCATTGTCATACTACCTCGACCATAGCATTTACCATGATAAATGATCTTTAACCATTTATCGTTACATTATCACATTCACATGAGGGAATGAGGATCTCATATTGATCATTTTATCTCATTCACTTGAGGGAATGGATATATTTATGTTGCAACTTGAGGTTGCCAACCAGTTTCTTTTAACACGACAATATGGAGCAAATTTAGTAAACGGGTTTATCGTGTTTGTTCAAAAAATGCCCATTTCTTTTATATCAAAGCATCGTTCTCGATATATGAGTATATTCGAGGCATTAACCATCTCATCGCATTTTTTCTTTTCATCATTCAGATGTACTACTTAATATTGCGAAAAATGTGCTCGCATTTGCAAGAATCTCTTGCTTATGATGGGCAAATCTTTCTTTTAGATTTTGACATACATTTAACGGATCTTTCACCGTTATATATTTTCTTTTTAATTCAGATCTAACACTGAAATTGTGAGACCGAACTCACTTATGCCTTTTTTTTAATGCAGCTTGAGGTGCATACAATCATAGCGAGATTTTTTAGAATATTACTTGCTTCAACTGCACTTGACTTTATGTGAAATCTTGGCGCATAAACAACTAGTTTATGACCTCGCGTGCTTCGATTTCACTTGACTTTATATTAAAGTCGAATAATATGGAGAAACTAATGCATCGTCGCATTTATACTTTTGTTTCTCCAATCAAATTATATAAGCACTTTTATGACTTCCACATAATTTAATACAAAGAATTTTTAAGGCTTTAAATATAATATTCACATTAGCCTAAATCATTATTAAAGAAGAAAACATGTTCGATACGAGTGAAGTTGCTCTATTTGCGTAACAATATATTCTCTTAATCAGTTTTATAAGCAAATAAAATAGCATGATAGATAAGTCACATATATAACTATATAAGTCAAACTCAATGTCATAATCTGAGTCAATTAAAACTCCTTATTTACTCACAACCTTAACAACAATATTGCAAAATTCACCATAGTTATGGTCTCTACATCTTTTCTCTACTCCACGAGGGATAATGAATAAACTACATTTAGAGAAAAATGGTTCTCATATTTACAACGAAGATGTATATTTTCAGTGCCAACTTGATCTCTTGCGCGCTATCATTTTTATCTTTTGCCTAATCATGACACTTACATTGATCCTCATATTATCGTATACACTTTGAAGAGTTGAGCATATTCAAAAAATACGGTTTAATAGTAATCTATTAGAGCTCGTTGTTTTACATAATTTGAAGCAATTAAGCATCACTTGTTTACAACATTACTCATACATGACTTCATCTTCGTATAATATAAACACTTATTAAAAATGACAGACGATTAGTGCATCTATTAATGATGATATCTAGGGAGTATCCTAACTTATACTTCATATGGTGTCATGTATTAGTCTGCCTTAACTTATCCAAAGTAGACAACTTTCTTTCTATTATGGAAGCTTGATATTATTCGACCAATTAACTTGCAAAAATTGTAGATGAAAAGAGTACGTCACGTCCAGCCTTTATACCAAGCACATATCACATTCGTCGGCATCAATCACATACACATAGATCACATAGACATTTTAACTTCCGTGAATTTCATAATATAATATGCTAAGCGACAAGCACATGAAATTATCACATTAGAGAATATATGGTGTTGCTAAGTTCTATCACATAAATCAGTTGTCTAATGTTTAACATTGCATCATAAGCAAATATTTTTAAGAGTAAAATGCAGAAATGGTCCCTATGGTTTGCTCAGATTGCATGTTTAGTTTCTGGTCTTTCGAAATTGCAAGCGGCCTCCCTATGGGGAGTTTTTGGTTCGGTTTTGGTCCCTGGCCATTGCAGAAATGGTCCCTGTGGTTTGCTCATAATTGCACGTTTAGTCCCTGGCCAGGGACCAAAACAGAACTAAAAACTCTCCACAGGGAGGCCGCCTGCAATTTCAAAAGACCAGGGACTAAATATGCAATCTGAGCAAACCACATGGACCATTTCTGCAATTTACTCTATTTGTAATATAGCAACTTGCATAAAACTAATCATATAATGAGCATATTATAGTGCTTGCGATAACAAATCATTTGGCAAAAAATTGTTTCAATGAAGAAATTCATATTGATAAACAGGAGCTAATTAACAGTAGACGCACCATGTTATAATTTTAAATATATCGTACAAATTGTAAATGATCATAAACTACAAATAGCTCACCATTATGCTCCACTTTAATACTTAGGCAATTGATTTATTATTAATTTATTTATGTTTTCGCAAAGAAACCACAGTAAATCTTATTAAAAGCAAATTAAGATTTCACAAAACAAAACAAAAGTTCTTAAAAGTTTAATCATCATAATGCATGATAACATTGCGGTCTAAACTTGATGTTGCGGATTAAGATCATATAACAAATTTTCGAAAAACGATTATTTACAAGTTTTATAGATATCATAAAACCAATTATAAAGATAGTATAAAAACCGTGTACTATTCCTCATAGATTTATAGGCATCCATTTCTTTTTTTTTACCCATACCCGGCACATTCGACCCATCTTATTTGGATCTCCCACCTCACACTTTACTCTTCCTCCCTCTCTCATCTTAAGGTCCGACACCGATCCAACACCGGAATTACCCCGATCCGGCCAATTTATATCTACAGTGCATCCTGTGAGTGTTGCTACAGAGCCACCTAAAATAATTTTTAAATGAACGCTTCCCCTCTTATTCGAGAACCCTCCCGCGTTTTCCATATAATCCACAAACCAGAAACACAAAACACACATACCCACAAGGATCCGGTCAAGAAGATCAGGTTTCTTTTGCAAAACGAAATCTTTGTAATTAATATATATATATATATATATATATATATATATATATATATATATATATATATATATATATATATATATATTTAAATCGTTTTGTGTATTTTATCTGATTAGATCTTTTTTTGGCACTAATTTATGTGGTTATTTGATTTTCGGAAACCTACTAAGGGAATCTGGAGAGGTGCTTTTGATTAGGTTTAATTTCTTTATCCTACTAGCACCCTCGAGCAACGGTTGTAAGACAATGTTACTTCGGATGCGCTAACAATCTTTATTGAGGAAAAACTAGGTAAGTAAAAATCCTTGATTTAAAATATATTTGACTCAAGAATATGGGCCAGATGTTTGTTGACGCCATGTGTTTTTGCAGGACTGTTTTCAGTCGAGGAATGTGTGATAAAGGAATTAGTAGTCATAGATATTCAACTGACCAGCAAATGATTTGCTTTTGCTGCAGATATTTAACTGACAAACTGATGAAAATTCAAGTTGTTAATGATGTTAAAAAGGTAACAGATTGATAATCCTGTTTTCGCTAATGTTGCATTGTAGTTATAGAAAGGATGCCTCTGTTTTTTTTAGCGTACCTTTGTTATTTGCTTACTGCGTATAAAGTGTCAACCCGAAGTATATGTACAATTTATGCAAAAACTTATATTTACTTAGTTGGTGTACTAGAATAATCTTAGGCTTTCCGGTAGATTAATTAGCACAATAATTTAATAGTTATAATCGTGTTTATTTCGAGTTGCGTTTTGACCGTTGGAACTGAGCTGAGTGAGATATAAATCTGTCGATCCCATATTTTTAGGATCATCTAAGGGAGGATCATCTAAGGAGTTTTGGGTGGTGTAAATGGGTGTTCAGGGCTGCTGTAAAACCACATCAGTAAATGGCTGTATATATATTTTAAATTGTAAAAAAATTGAGTATGCTCTTATTCATCTAATATAAGACTCCTTTGTCCAATTACATCTGCATCATTTGATGGCTATTGAGTTATGTTTGTGGCTGCAATGCAGCATGTTTGTGTTCTCGATTTGTATGGTAACTAACTCACTCTAACTAGAACTTTTTCTAAAACATCAATTTCCAGAACTTTGGAACCAGAAAGAAAATAGGGAGCCATTGCTGAAAGAGGGAGTTAAGTTTCTTCTCAAGAAATGGAAATATTTTAAAGAACTGCAGCTTCAGTATAATAAAGATTGGGTCCTAACATTTTCAAGATTGAAGAAATTATGTTTTATAGGAAGAGTAATTCATTTCAACCTTTTTTGGAATGAATTACCAATTTCAGGTATTCTCTGTATCAGTTATTTAGTATTCATTTCAACCCTTTTTGAAAATATCTGTGGTTACTTTGGAAACCACACTAAAGGGGTTTGGGTCAAAACAGATATGGGTCCAAAAAGGGTTGAAATGAATTACCAATTTATATTTTCAAGCTATAAATAGAATAATTACCAATTATTTAGTATTCTTTTCAAAGTTCAGCACTCACACATCTCAATTAATATAAAAATTGGTTGTCTGTTTTCTCTGTATCAGATGGTAGATTGCCTGCGTCTGTGGAGGCGGATACAGGGTAAAGGTTATCACACATAGAATCTTCATCAGCTCAGCTTGATAAGCTAAGCCCAAAAAGTAAGCTTATGAGCTTTTCCCATTTCAAGTAAGCTCATAGGTCTTGAAACTAAGGTAATCCAAACACCCACTTAGTATATATAATCAATTTGCAGCTGGGTGGGGAGTAGTTGTCGAAGATGATGGAGAGTAACGGCTCCGAAACAAACAAAAAGGTGCGTGTAATTTGATATAATGTTGCTATGCATGTGGATTAATGTGTGTTCAATCTGAATTTTTATATAATGATCTGATCTAACTTGACAATTATTACTTTGTTGTGTTTATTGTTTAGTTTATGCATTTTTAAAGGAATAAGTGTGTCACTGATTTTTTGTTATTTATGATTGAGTCAGCTGATTACTTAATAAAATTGATTTAATTGATGTGCTTAAATATGGCTGATAAGAGGGTGTTTACATGATTAAATGGGCCTCAAAGGAGGGTTTTTAGGTGCTGAAATTACGGGTAAAAAACGTGGCTGAAATGGGGGCTGAAAGGAGGGTGTTTAGGTGCTTAAATGGGGCTGAAAAGAGGGGTTTTTGGTACTGAAATTGTGGCTAAAGAAGTTGCCTGAAATGGGGGCTGAAAGGAGGGTGTTTACGTGCTTAAATGGGGCTGAAATAGACTAAAGAAGGTGTCTAAAATAGTGGCTGAAAGGAGGTTTTTTTTTGTGCTGAAAGGAGGGCCATTTGCTTCGATGAATTTCAAGTTTCAACCTTTTGGCAGAATGCATATTGGTCAGGTATGTTCTAAGGTTAAAAATATTTATCCACAACAACGCATACATAGTAGGGGCTAAGAGTAGTTTGGGCAATACGCTTTCCATTCTTATCTTTGCTACTGAAACTAGGAGAAAGAAAGTAGGAGATAGTGTTGTTCAATAAAACGGATAAAAAAATGTAGCAATCCTGATTTGAGCTTTGGCTATTATTATTATTTTCCGTTTATAATATGAATAGGAATAAAGAAAATTGAGTAGCTTAAATCTTTCGTAAGTGTAATTTTGCCAAATGGAGACTTTCGTAAATCAAAAGTAAAGGCTCCACAATGTTTACAAGTTTATTGATTGTCAAGATGGGAGGCTAGAACACTCATCTTGAAACATGCTATTTAATTAGTTAGATCTTATCAACAATACATTTTTTACCACTAAAAAAGCTTTTGATACAATACTAATGGCTGGATTATTGTTATTACTTTTTTTTTCCGTATCTGTCATATAGTATGGATTAAAATAGCTATTTAAATCTATTTTGCTACAATTTGAATGTGCAGTATATGCAAACAACATTCACTTTGAGGAAGCAGCAGCAGAAACTGAAACGACTAGCACCCAGCCTGCGAAAAAAATGTTCCAGCAAGTCCAACCACCAAAATTGAAGAAAGAACCATCAACTGCTAACCAAGACAGCAACACCCCACTTTTGCAACTGAAAATGTAAGCCTTATAGCATAGACAAAATACGTAGGTAAAACTGCAGAACATAAAGCAGTCAATTTTAAAATTGCACTACAATATGTAACTTTTCTTTTGGACTATGATGTAACAAACAATAAACCGCACTACTAAAAATACGTATTACTCTGTATCAAAAAATCCCGCGGCAAAGCGCGGGTACAAAACCTCGTTATAATTATAGATTATCAAGCAAAACCTATGCAATATTAAAATAAGTCCTTTTTAATTGTTTAAGTATCTTTAGATTCAAGAACTATAACAAGTCCAATTACTATATATATTAAATGCCAACTAAAACGACGCCGTTCAAACTACAGTACTACAGTACCAAACCGGGCTTTCCCCTTAGCCCATTTTCCCGCCATTTTTTCTGGGCTACAAGTCCTGCCACTGATCCATGCCTCTGGTCCAAATCCATCTTATATGATAATGAAGAAGACGCTAGAATCTCACCGCCTCACTCATACATACCTGCAATCGCATCCACCAAACCCATTCCTAAACCTCCAAATCAGGGTTTCGTTGTTGTGGCCAAGGTCGGCGTATGGCGCCCTAAATTTGCGAACCCACTTCCAGGTAAATTAAATTTTCTGATTTATGGGATTTTGTTCTTCGCTAGATTATTGTGGGTCTATCATAATTTGTTGTATTTTGCACGATTTCTGATGTGGGTTTATGATATCTTGCTGTTTTTTTAATGTTTTGAATGCTATTCCCTTATGTTTCTGTTTAGTTGTAAATTTTGTTGTTAAAAAAAAATAAAAATAAAAAATAAAATAAAAAAACTGT
Organism: Artemisia tridentata subsp. tridentata; assembly: GCA_021014915.2. Lineage (NCBI taxonomy): Eukaryota > Viridiplantae > Streptophyta > Magnoliopsida > Asterales > Asteraceae > Artemisia > Artemisia tridentata. Next base: position 325,935,634 of record CP139503.1, read on the forward strand.
TGATTTGGAATTGTTGTGGGATGTTTGTTTCAGCTTATTTTTAGACTTTAATGTTTTGATGGCTTTTTGGTGCTGCAAGACTGTTTTTGTTTATGCTTGATCTGTGTTCAACCAAAGGTATGTATAAGGTTTTGGTTATAGTTGTTTAGCTCACTTTGTTCGCTATTAGATTTTGTGTTAAATAATTCATGTGGTGTTAGTTTAATGATGGTAATAATTTAAGCGTACGAGCTGAAAGTATTTGGGTTGTTTATAGGCTTATTTGAAACTGAACAAACAGTTAACCGTATAACCACTAAGAATTAACCTTTTTTAGTTTTCCACAAGTATTTTGAGTATCTGATTTTTTGGGGGTCAAATTATTGTATTTTGTGATTAGTGGATGTTTGTGATTGTGTATTTGAGGGGCTTACAAGACGGGTATAGCTTCTGTGTCATAGAGTGACTCGCTTCTTTGTGCTTGGCCATTCTTTATTCATGTTGTGCAATTTTAGCTAATCTATTATTTGTTCCTTTTTTCAGCAGATCTGTGATGTTGCAGCCGTTGCTGGTATTTGACGCTCACCGGTGTGTTCATCTGACTGGTAGTCTTGACGTGTTTTGATTCGCCCCAAAGCGCGGCCATTGACGTTCTTTGGTTATGCAGGTGCTGTTATGATGGTTTAAAGGTTCCGTTTTTACGATTTTGCAGTTGATTTTTTGGTGTTATTTTTCAGCTGCGACTGCTCCACGGGTCAGGTGTACCAGGATGGAGAAAAGGACGTTGTATTGTGCTATCAGTCGTCGCCGGTATCAGTGGTGAGCGAGCTTTGTTTTAATATATATTTGGCATCAATTACATGTTGGATGTACTGTCAATTATAAATTTCACCACTCCTATTTTTTCAATATCAAAAACCGGATATCAACTTCACACGAAGGAACTTTCTTTTACACGACTTACACCCATCCATCCGCCCACATCAATACATTGTCCAGTTAACATACTTCTGGTAGTTGGTCAGAGCATCAGCAAATTCGTGTAACTTTTGGTTTACCTGAAGCCGGTCATTTGCCTCAATCGTTTCATAACAACATATGCAGATTACTCTGGTATGTGTCGGTACTCACACAAAAATTTACAATTTAATTGTTTAAGGCCTTTTTAAAGTACTATTAAGTTAATAAACTTTTCATCATCACAGGTACAGAAAAAGATACAATTGTCTGTGCAGAAACAGCTATCAGCAACAATGAATTGAACCAATATGTAAACCGACGTGTGGGTTCTTTTTTTCTGCTCCTCTAACTTATCATATACACAATGCAAATGGCTATTTGATATACACTTACGGGTGATGAACGGCTTTTGTAGCACATGTAGCTGATGTCTTATATACGCGAATTCAAGTCCAAGTGGGAGCAAATAACACCCACACTGAACATCTCAAGGTACTTTGCATTAGAATTTTCTTTGTGAACGACAATATTTGATCATCAGTTTTCTTTGGTTCAATTGTGTGATCATCAGTTTCATAACCACAATATGAATTTGTTAGTTTGTGAGCCAATTTGAAAATTGCTTGCATTGCATCGTTATTAATAAGCGTGGTATTGCAAATTTTCTATGATATAGGTGTTTGGGTTAGCTCGCTTTTTCAAACATATTGGCTTATTGATATTTCGAAAACTCGATAGGTTCATGTAGCGGAAAATGTTGGCTCGATAAACATATAAAATAACTTAATCCACTATACGGATATTTAAGGTTATAGTGTATTATCTATTATGAAAACTACAAATTACACATTTCCTGAATGGACTGAATAGATAAATACACCATCTAATTTCAGGAAAAAAACAGGCCAGCCCGCAACGCGGCGGCCGGCGCCATTCTCGTTATTTAATATGAATGGTGGTTAAATATCAAACGTGATTAACATATATGACTACACGTAACTTACGGCATCAAGAAGATAAATCAATCATGGTATTATTGTATTATTATAATTATAAAGCAACATAAAAGAGAAAAACTTACCTACCGATCTATGTGAAACAAATTAAGCAATTCATAAAGAAGGCATAGAAGCAAACATGATATGATCAAATGCATGTATTTATTACTGTCAAGATAGTGAGCATAATCGTACATGCATATATGAGCGTGATATTAGTACTATATAAAAAAAAATCATGACATCAAACAGTTTAAGTAAAAGAATATATATCTATAATACTATAAGATTAGGCCCTCTAATTTATTGTGGAGACGTCAAGATTGCATAGAGTACAAGTTACCTAATGCTCGGAATTAAATACAGAAAATAGAGTTTCATTATGCGGAGGCTTCATGCGTAAGTACCTTGATTTAATGTTCATGCTTAAGTGGTAAGTACATATGAGCTATATTTAGTGTTTCAAATGTAAATGATTGAAACCATACGAAGTGTTGCTAGCCTTTATTTTCATTTAATCATTTGCTCCTTTCATTTGCCTTCAAATAAATGTACAAACCCTTCAACCACCATCATTGAATACTATAAATAACACCATTTGGTCTTTGTTACTGATGTGTGTGTGTGTGTGTGTGTGAAACTTTAATTTGTGTGTAGTTTGATGATTTTTTATGAATCACATGTTTGTTGTTAGTTTATTATTGTTTGTGTGTAAATTCAGTGCAACACCAACTAACCAATTTCCTTTTGATCTCTACTTTTTGTTTCTAGGCACATGATGAGAATGAAATGGATCGCATGCTAGCAATTGATGGCATTGAACTCATTGGCATCAATAACCGTAACCTTGGTATGTACCCCATCTGTTTTTATGGCTCAAGATCTGTGAATTAACAAGCTTGCTAATTAGATAAATAGTTTTGAAATAGATATTGACATGATCATATTTTTCAGTCAATAGTTTTTCCATATTTTTTCTTATAGTGTGATAAAGTTCTTTTTGGTGTAGCTTCTCACCTATGGAATTGAATTTAGTTGGTTAATGTAAAATTTCTCCGTCCAATGAAAGTGTACTATCCATATTAATGTTACGTGCAATGGTTCATGTAGAAATATTGACTTGATTAACGCAAGGGGGTATACGTGCAAAGGTAAGCAAATGGTTAACTTGCTTGCATGTGAAGTCGGTTGATAGTCCAGCTTTGAAGTTTATGGAAGACAAATGGATGTGTTGTTGCCTGAGAAGGAACCGAGGGTTAGATCTGCTAACCTATTTTAAAATTTTGGGTTGGTTAGTAGTTTATTAATGTTATTCTTGCAGGTATTGATAAGTGGTTAGTGACGCTAACGAGGTATATCAAGATGTTGATAACAAAACAAAGTGGAAGATGGAGACGGAGTGGATAATATCTCCACATTTATGAAAGAACTGTCAAAAAATTAGGCATGCAAGATAATGAAAATCATATGTAAACAAGGTTTATAATTAGTGTGACAAAGCTTTGATGAATATTAATGGTGGCTTGAATCTTGCTTTTATTTTATTTTTCCTTCTACTTAAGCAGTTTAAGAGGTTGCAATGTATCCACCCCATGACATTAGAAATAATACAAAATCAAAGTTGAATTGATGGAAAGTATAACTAGACAAAATTAATATTTTGAGAATTTATTTTAATCTACGTTATTTTATAGGGATTTGAGGGTCTCTTTACCAATGGTTACTATATGGTATTAATTGAAGTTCACAAATTATTTGTTTTAATTTTGATCTTACAAATATGTATAAAATTTGATGTTGTTATTAATGAAAAGATGAGTTTTGGAATGTTTGTAGGGACATGAAAGTGAGAATGTGTCGTAATTAGTGGGAAGGGGTAATCTTAGGCTCCATTTTTTGTATCGAATTCATTTTAATGTGGAGTAATCAAGATACTCAAGATGGAGTCCCATTGCATATAGTACAAGATAGCTAATACTCGAAATTCAATGCAACCTCATAATAGCTATACAATCATGAAAGGAGATGAAGTGCAAGGGTTGCCCGAATTGATCACATGGCATTTAGTATAGAATTAAAGTCGGCTAGATGAAGTGCAAGGGTTGCGAAAGGTTGCAAGAATAATTAATGATATAACCTAATTCATGCCTATATAAACCGGCCAAAATCACATTTAGTATGTACAGATTCACACATCTTTTAGATCTTTGATTGTTGGTAGCGGTATGTAAATTCTCTTTTGCAACATTTAGGACATGATTCACACATCTTTTAGATCTTTGTAATTAACCCGGCCTTCTTTTTTTCTTAATTTAGTTATCATACGCAGGTACCATGCAACTCACACAAGATAATGCATGCTCAGATAAATGGAACCAAAGACTGGGATACCAACTATTTTCTTTGTTTCATACATATTTAGGTGATCGTTATAGATAAGCATATATATAGATATATGTATTATGTTAATGCATTTTCATATACAAGTAATTTATGTGCGTTTTCTATTGATGTAGCTCACATGTGCGAATTGATTCAAGAAAATGTACACGAGCATGTATGTAAAGCAACATTTAAATAGTTAAATGATACTTTTTAGTGTGATTAGTTTATGTAAGTAGTTGCTTTCGAATGCTCTTTGAGAAATATTAGAATGAATTTATTGTGTGCAATTGAATTATTATTGAAAAGAAGAAGGTTCGCGCATCGCAAAGTGTTTTCTTTTTCTATATGTAGAATCATTAGTAAGAAACCAATATTGACGCCCATTAAATGAGTTTGCCATAATAGCAAAATACAACATATTAAAAATATCACATTGAGTAACGAATAGAAAGGAAAAAATACATAATTTTGACTTAAAGCCATTTGTAAATTATAATATCAAATAAAAAAGTTGAGTTTTAAACATAAGCAAAAGTTCAAACTTTTATCGAAAAACAAAACCAGTGCATTTAATGTGAAGTGTATACAACATCAAGATGGAAGTGCAAGGCTTGCCGGAATTGATCACATGATATTTAGTAATTAGTAGAGAATTAAAAGTTGGTTATTGATTGAGATGAAGTTGAAAATGTTGCAAGAATAATTGATAATTTAACCTAATGCAATATATATAGATATATGTATTATGTTAATGCATTTTCATATACAAGTAATTTATGTGTGTTTTCTATTGATGTAGCTCACATGTGTGAATTGATTCAAGAAAATGTGCACGAGCATATATGTAAAGCAACATTTAAATGGTTAAATGATATTTTTTAGTGTGATTAGTATATGTAAGCATGCAACTTGAATAATGAATATAAAAGGAAAAGTACATAATTTTTGCTCGAACCCATTTGTAAATTAAAAAAATTAAGTTTAAGACATAATAGTGGAGTCCAAAAGGTTTTAGGAATTATTAATAGTGTATTAATTAATATTCATTTGGTTAGCTATTTGGAATTGAGTTTATTGATAAAATTTATTAATATTAGTTAGACTTCAATGTTAATTTCCAATGAAATTAGTTGTACAATAAAATGAGATGAAGCTAACTTTAGTTTTTAATCATAAACTTTATAAATAAATACTAATATGTTATAAAAATATTAAATATAAAAATCACCAAACAACTAATGGCATACTTACAACAGATGTAATACAATCATAACTTACGAACCTAATAAAAAAAATAATTAACGCAAATTACACTATAACAAATAAGAAAAAGCCAGTGTGCTTCGTATTACCATGCAAAAATCATATAATGCAAAATTATTGTTGGGTTACGTAATAGGCCAAAACAATCAAAGGAAATTACATCAAGCGTATGACAATTTAATAACGACAACCCCATTTAGAAAATATAAAGACCAAAAAACCAAAACAATATCAACCATTTTTATATTTTTAAACAAAATAAAAATGTTTCATACAACATACTAAACTAAAAATACAAATTCACTCGACAATACACAAAAACAATACGCGCAATTAACAATTAGATTAAAAGCCTGTGCGTAGCACGGGTTCTGCATGCCTCGTACATATATATAGTCATCGCAATATCAAACAGTTTAGACATATGTAAGCATACAATTATGAAGATAATTACTTATAGGTGTATTAAGTATTGCTAGATAAGTACCACGGGTACAAGAAAAATAATTCTACCGCATATAATTTCATATAGCCATGAACGAGTAACATATCTTTTTCTTATTGAAGCTTCCAAACCATATAACATCTATTAGATCAGGTTTCTTACTTATACAAAATTTATAAGCCCAACTTATTATTATATGACGAATAAAGACACGTCTCACACAAAGATTAAACAAAAGTAAAAATCATATCTTATCTATAAATGACATGAAATCATACATAACTCTATGTATCACTCTTTATCTAAACCTCAAGCATTTATTTTTATTCAAAACTATCATAAGATCTAGAATTCCATTCTTGACACATTTAGCATAATACTAACCGTGGCTTTTTGTTTATGTTTAATTTTTCGTGTGAGATAATATCCAAGTCCATTAAATAATCATATACCAACAAGTAGCATATAAACGCAACATATAACTATGAGATAACATATATTTTAATCGTTTCCATCTTGTTGTGATTTAAAGAATTAATATCAACTTTCAGATCCATAAAAGATAGTCATAACTAATTAATGATGTGACGCTTGTTTTTTCAACATAAACACAAATACGAACAAGTAACTATAATAGAATATTAAAATTTAACTAGGATTATATAATGACCATTCGTATAAATTAAGCTGCTACTTTAAAAACATGAATCCTTATCGAGTATTTTTCCATGTCCTTCACGTCTCCCATTGATGGCTTTGAATAGAGAACTATCGTGCTGATAACGTCTTGTAAATGTAATGAACAATAACACAAAAATTAGAGAGGAAGAGAATTTTTATTATTAAGATGTATTCATAATGTTACAATAGGAGGTATTTATAAGACATAGGAAAACCCTAACTTGTTAATCAAGATTAGGATGAATAGACATAAGCCCATAAGCCCATAATATTTTACAATAATTTAGATGGTTTAGAATTATTGTATAAGGATCCATCACTAAACCAATGTTTTCTTTTGTTCCCCACATTAATACCGCATGGCGGATAACTTGATAGGGAACTCAAAAGAAATGATAATCACGTCGAAGCAAGATTTTTGTACATAGATTTTTGCTGTTATGCAAAAAAGTGAATTGAACATAGATGGAGTATTAGCTTCTTTGCATTGCTTTGTTCTCCAAAAATGACTTGAAAAGTATTAAAGCTTGTCGAGGGCGAAGCAATGGCACCAGATGTCCTGCACCCGTTACTGTCACAAATGTGAGGCCTTTGTATATTTGGCTCCAACCCGCAACCTAAATAAAAAATGACATAAATTATACTCCGTATTTAAAGAGTTATTGAAATACATACACAATATACATGTGTGAGACGAAAGGAAAGAGGAAAGATGTAACTAAAAATGACAAAAAAATCACTACCTTGCTATTATCATACCACGCATACCAATTGGCAACTGTTGTAAGATTTAATGCATCAATCGAGTATCTTGTTGCAGTGACAGGAACAACTGAATCTGTATCACCACTACAAGAGGGAAAAAAAAAAATTTAAAATAAAATAAAATAAAATAAAATAAAAGAAAAAAAAAACTTATATTTTTAATCGTGTTGATATCAAATTCCATTACTGTGATTGAAATTTAAATGTAGACAATGGAGGCAAAATGTGATATGATCTCCACTACAAAATAAAAGCCATTTAGACTGAGAGGAGTGGGGCGATGAAACCGGCGACTCACCCTCGGAACGCCCCTGGTTCGCCTGGAACACCGCCCCCCCTAGGCGATCCATGATCTTGGCGATAAAAATGGGTCGGCGGCTGTTCTATTCGTTCGAGAAAAATATAGCCGTTTTTTTCTCCCCTTTTTTTTAAAAAAAAACCTTTTTAATGTGTGTGTGTTTTTTGAGTGTGTGCGTGTCGACTGTGTATGTGTGTGTGTTTGTAGTGGGAAAGACGAACAAAGAAGAAGGAGATGGAAATGTTTGACTGTTTGTGTATGTTATTTTTTAATAGGAATGTTTGACTTTTTTTTTATCTTCTTTTTTCTCTTATTTTTTGATTTCAACCAACCAAGAATGCCTAAGAATGTTTATATTTTTTTGCAGTTATTCATATATTTTTTGTTGATCAACCGGTATTCCATGCAGTTATTTATTATTTGTTATAATTTGGGAGGAAAAAAAAGAAAAAAAAAAAAACAATCATTACAAGTGACACGTGTCGCGAGTCGCCCCACCCTCCTGGGTAGCCCCACTCCCCCATTTTTTTGAGGCTACCCAACATGCTGACTAGGCGCCACGTGTCGCGAGTCGCCCCTTAGTTGGGTAGCCCCATTCCCTTTAGCCTTAGTGACTAAATTTTTGCTTACTAACGAGGCAAAAGGTTACTTGAAGGGATGGATAACTAAGACTAGTTGTAATAAGGAAATCAAGTGACCTACATTTTCCCTGCCACCCCAGTTTTCTCTCTTCTATACTACTTCATCGACCTACTTGGTGTAATAAGGCAACCTACATCTCAGTTTCTTTCATTTTCAATTTTTTTAACAATAAAGTTAAAACTTCATTCATAATAAAAAAACATTACATAATAATTCAAATAAAATTTAAAAAACATACGAAAATTAAAAAAAGAAAACATTACACGAAAAGAAAAACACAATCGTCCTATTTGTTTTTTAAATGCATCCAAACAATTTTAGCACTTATTTGATTTTGTATTTGTCCCACTATTTTAAACAAATTCGAATGAATATGGTAATCTTTTCAAAATTCTTCTTTTAGAAAAGTCTCAATGAGCACAGCTAAGTCAATAATCGCTTACATACGAATGTTATCCTCATCAATTTGTTTCTGAACACTAGCTTTGACCTCGATGGTATATGGAATAGAACAATCCATAAGATTTTTGGTAGAGAAAAGTAATGTGTTTGAAAGAATATGTTTGAAAGTGTGTACAAAAATAGAGAAGTAATGTGGTATTTATAAGGTAAAAAAATGCTTAAATTTTAAAAGATTTTCTTTTCTTATTTATGCATTTTAAAAGGTCAAAATGTGTAAAGTTGGTTTGAAATGAAAAGGTCGCTCAAACGACTAACATAGCCATTTTTTGCTCGACCGATCGAGTTCTCGTGACCTAGTGTAATAGGCGACCGACTAGGCGACCTACATACCGACTGACCCATTCGGTGTTATTACGAGCAGTCTAGTGCATGTCGTCTAGCATATACTCATGGATGGGTCAGTGCTATTGTTGAATCCGATTCTCGGATTGCCATATCTTTGTCGTCTACAAAAACTATCGCGCTTTGGTTCCTAGGTTCTCTTATAGAAGATATTCGCACATGGTCGAAGAATCTACATCTACATCTTATAGAAGATATTCGCACTAGACTGTTCAATTTTGTTTTTCTTCGAATCAATGTATTATGTGGAATGTTTCTTTTCCTTCTGAACTCACCTCGCTTTCGAGGAGTGATATGTTCAGTTCTTAGGTTTGTTAATGATAAGTTATATTTCGAAAAAAAATAAATAAATAATGTAAATCTCACGTGCAAAGCTCATTCTATCCCATTCTATTTCTAAAGAGGTGTTTACGTTTCTCTTATTCTCTCTTAATGGATATAAATGTGGGCCCACACAAATGTCTCACTTTCCCGATTCACTCTAGCCACATGTACCATCACCCTCTTCATCGTCGGAATTTACCCTAGATTCGTCAAATCTATGAGATTTAATGGTTTGACTGTTGTTTAAGCCACAAATAGATCGATTTGTGTTTAGTTCAGTTTAGAACTTGCGGTCATTTTGTTATTGTGATTCAACGTATAAATTTGCCATTGATTTTTGTCAAGTAGTTATCTTGTCTTTAAAATGATCCTAAACATTTGAAGCTTATGAGTTTGGAATATGTTATATTTTTATGTGCAGCTAAGATGTCTGAAATTGTAGTTTAACTAGTTGTAACTTACAATTATTTAACTATTCACATTTTGCTGCTAAACACAACATTTGTATGATTTTTCACTTTCATACAATATCATGATAATAGAAATCTGATTTGAAATTTTGAATGCTTCATTTTTTGATGTTGTGGTATGATTATCTAGCTTAAATTATACATGAGCATTGTCCCATTATCATAAAGGTTGAATTTCATATTTTTTGTGCAGAATGTTACCTCGCAAGTGTGTGCCTATTTTTACGTGAAAAAATATGTTTAGATAGTCCCATTTCCAGAATGCTTTTTTACATGAAAAAATTTGTTTCTTTATATAGATAGTGCTTTTTTGCGCGGATTAAGTTTTTTTGAAAGGTGAATTTCATTCGACAGCGGGAGGTCTAGCTTACGTTGTCTTAACCAAGTCCGCGCTAGAGAGCTCCCTCGAAGTGGAAAGCCTTATTCAAACCCGATGGGGGAAAACCCCCTACTAATCCGCCCGAAGGCACGACGATTAATAGAAGTAAACCCTGCCCCCTCAGACTTCACCTGAGTATACCCAAGCCACGCCCTCATAGAGGGACTTCCTAATATCTCAAAGTTGGCATTAGTGGGGTTTGAACTTGAGACCTAAAGGTCACCAAGCTAAGTCCATATCAGTAGAGTGAAGTAGTTACTCTTTATTTAGTTTAGTATACTTATTGACTAATTTATAGAGGGGAACGACTCGCTTAAAAGACGCCATCACCGTTATTATCTGCTCTCACTGTTAAGTTTGTTATGTGCAATTCCTCCCCTGTTTTGTGTGAACCGCAACATATATTAAACTTTTATAATTTTTGAATAAACTAGAAATTACTCATTAAAATTTTAAAGTAGCATGTTTGACAGCCTTGTTGTTCCTTATTGTTTTATATTTCACTCATTAATCTGAAAAAGTTTTGATTGATGTTGTTGTTCAATCATGGTGATAGTTTCAAGAGTTCTGTTTTTTCTTACATTGGAGGTTCACTGTTTAGTGTTTGAAACTTAATATAGTTAATTAATCTGCGTAGTTTATGCTACCTTTGTTATATGTGATAACATGTGGAGTGTGTACTAAATATTTTGAGCTGATTTTTGACACATAAATCTGTAGTACCTGAAAACCCATACTCGTAAACCAGCAGCTATAAGTTCTTTGTAAATGGGAAGCATTGATAGAGGAGAGTCTTTCCAATACCCGCTGATAATTTCACTGCAATTGGAAAATAATAATAATAATAATAATAATAATAATAATAAAGTGATTATTATAATATAAAAATAATAATAATAAAAAAATAATAATAATAATAATAATAATAATAATAATAATAATAAAATCTTGTAGATGGTGTAGAGGCTGAACCTTTTTTACAGCTCAAACGCACCTGCAATAATTCCATGGATATGAAAGTTTCGTTATATTGGCATGGAACGCCTTCTGAACTTCTGGTAGGTTAAAGTATTGAATTGCATATTGCCGAGCGCATGGATCATATGCTCTACGCATCCATGGCTGTTCATGTACTAGTTATTAGTAAATTTCACATTTGAATCAATATGTATAAGGAAATTTTAATATTAGTCAACTTACATAACGTCCTCTACGCTTTTGTGATGAACTAACAGCACTGGAATTGCAAGGCTTTGTATAAATGCTTTCCGGGTCAATATTGCCTTGTTCCATTGTGGAAGTATTTAGGGCTCTAATGCACTCAATCGGTAGATGCTGAGTGGAACTTCCTACACATGTTGCTTGGAGAGTTTTATAAGTAGAATCTGAAATTAAACCGTGGGTCCACCAATACTCGAAAGTGCCAACTAGATCATTGTAATCATCAGTAACAGCATTTCCCACCTAAAAAGAAAGATAAAAAGATGTAGATTATGGAATGTTGTATTATGAATTGATAATGTTTGATGTTTATGATTATGATTATAATTCAGCTTATACCATGAAACCTTTGAAGTTAATTGTAGGATTCTTCACTCCTTTGTTTCTTTCGTAAATGAGTTGAGACAATTGAGGTACATAATGACCTGAATTAGACGATTTAGTATTAAAGAGAACATTTAGCATAGAAGATGATTGTAAAGTCGGAAACCATAGAATAACAAGATTAGTTGGTGTGTTGGAACCTGCATAACTGTCACCGACAATGTAAAAATCTCTATGTTTGTATTGAGGGAATCTTTCAAACCAATTGAGAAGGAATGTGTATGAATCTTCAGCTGCAAAATTCATAATCCCAAGGTTCGAAAACATTCAAAGTCAAAATTAACAAAATTTAAGCTAAAAGATCACAAAATTATGCAGCCTACTAATGTAATTTAAGCTATAGACATGGACGAAGTTCAAGCTAAAAGATCATAACTTTATGCAGCCTAATCATGTCTCTAAGCTCGATACATCGAAAGAGGTCAAATTTAACAAAGATTAAGGTAAAAAAATGTAGACTTTATATAAGCAGCCCAATCATGTAAGTTCAATTAAGAACATCCAAAGTAGTCAAATTTAACACAATTTAAGCCAAAAGATCTCAACTTTGTGCAACCCAGTCATGTAAAACATCTAAAATGGTGAAATTTACGAAGTATAAGCTAAAAGATCACAACTTTATGGCCCCTAATCATATTCACAACCAATGGATACTTTGAAAAGTGTCGATGATCAATACAATAAAAAACTTACAGATAACTAGAAAAAAGGGGAAATTAACTTTTTGCAAAGATCATAAAGCTCTTACCTGTTTTTGCATCACCAAAATTATAATAATCTGATGAAGTATTAGAATATGAGAACCCAACTCCTGCTGGTGATTCAAGAAATAACAAATTTGCCACTGCAAAGTTAAACATCAAATCAATCACCCATTCAATAGCAATATATCATACCAATTGCTAAAAATAGCATAATTGAATCACATACATTTGTTCCAAGAATAAGGATTTACATAAAGACTCTTGCCATCAGAGTTTATATGCAAAGGACCAATCTCTTCAGCTGCACCAAAAGCTACCGAAGAACAACCAGGACCACCAGTGAGCCACAACAACAATGGTCTAGTTTCCGGGTTTCTGTTAGCTGGTGACTCAGTCAACCAGTAAAATGTTGGAATTTAGTAACATGACAATCATAAAACTCCATAATCACAAAGTACACATATAGCGGAAGCGTGTAAACACATAAGTATAACATATAAAGAATTAACATAAACATAATAAGAACGTACCTTATTGATTCTAGCCCGAACAAGAATCAAAAGCAATTGTCTTGAATAATGTGAAGAACCCTAATAAGAGTTTATATGGATCAATGATTAACCTCTTACCGTTTTGTTAATCGATCCCTTGATAATTACTATAGTGAGTAATTACCTCGTTCTTGTACACACAAACTAATCACGAATAAAAGGTTTTGCAAGAAACAAGAACACTAATTATTCTTTATGAAAAATTCGATCCACAAAAACCCTAAGGGTGTTTGTACGATCGGTTTGGGCAAGGAAGAAGAAGAAAAAATTTTAGGGATAATTTGTGTGCACAAAAGTTATGAAACAAATAACCCTTGAGTTTGTATATATAGCCTAGCAATCTTGTTCTCCAAGTTTGAGTGGGATTGGGTTTCCCCTCACCCTTGTTCGACCGCCATAAGCCCAAAAGGGGCTTCCGGATCCTTCTTGCTATATATTTTCTTTTCTAGTCCTTTAACTTAACATTTAACGATAGTTAGTACTTACGGTTAATAACTAACGACCGTTAAGTCCTTTAAGTGTTTAAATAATTACATATATACATAACATTTAATATATATATATAATTATTATACTTTTATTCTCGTTTGTATTGTGTGCAATCCCGAGGTCTCGGGTTCGATACTAGACATACGACTATTAATATTTATCCACAAACTCCAACAGCTCCCACTTGGATATCTATTAATAGCGTAATGACATTGGTTAGCGTCTTGCAACACTCCAATGCCCCTAGTTCGACTCGAGCTAGGTTTCCTGGAAAACCTTTAATGATTCATCATTATTATTATCCTTTTGTTTCTAATACCACGTTAATAAAGATATGGATCTTAGTCATTCTTTAATTAACAATTCTGTTTCTCGTTGTTTATGATTGAGCAAGATTACCAAAACATCTGAACGTATTCCAGATAGACTTTGGGCGTGCGCACGCAAACACCTTGTCAACCCTACGAGGGGCCCAGTAGTATTAAACTTCAAAACAAATTTGAAGGAACAAATTCTCTCTTGACTACAAGAATAACCCATAGACTTTGCAACATTTCTGAAAACAATCCGTATGACTCCCAGTTACGGTAAGCGGTAAATTGCTTTACAGAAATGCACTACATCCATGACACTTATCTGGTATCTCAAGTCTGAGGATAACTAAATTCATGATTTACTTACTGACAAGATCCACAAAGTAAAATCATGTAGTTGGGATAAGTCCTATATTCAATTCATTGAATATCATGTGAAATTGGTATGTCAACGCATCAATATACTTTCAAGTATATTCTAACCTATACTCAGATTTGTCTTAGTTCAATGATATTCCCATATCATTAATTGACAACGGACATTTAGAATAACATAAGTTATTCACGGATTTAAACATGCAAATATAGGACACAATTTATTATTAATGAAAACAAACGCACTAAGTACTTTAATTCATTATAAATAATAATTGTTTAATGTCCTTTATCCAAACACTAAATAGATCAATGCATGACATTACTTGTTAATGAATTATGCCTCAAGTCATGTCTATCATACTTGTTGACAAGGCATAAATCAACTAACTTTGATCTATAAAATTTTGAGAATACTTATTTCAAGAATTATTTAAATTCTTGTATGTGTGCAATCAACTATATTGATATTGCCACATATTATTTCATAAATGGTGTGACATCCTCAATCACCAATTTATGACAATTAAACTTTCAAACAATTTTAAAGTTTAAAGTATTCTAATTCTTTAATGTATAATGCAACTATGCTTCTTAGTTAAGCATAACTAGTTCACATGGCCATTATCAAGGATAAAATCCTACCATGACTAGTATTGAGTGTCATCTCAATCAAACAAACACTATTGTATAAAACTACAATATGTCTTCTATTCCGTAAACTTAATATCCATTGGCTATAACAATTACGCAACAACTTGCCATATAGTTTATACTTAGAATTTAGGAGCAATTCCAGGTTGAGGATAGTGTATTCTAAGTCTAAACATATTCCATCAGAATATTCATTACACAATTTATCAAATATCTTTTATTAGATATCAAATGTTGTCAAATCATTTTACATTCAAACATGATACAACAATGATATACATGAAAATCCTAGAATCAATCATAGATTTTATTCATGTTCTAACTTATCAAAAGATATATTTTCATTTAGACTTTCTAAATGATATGTTATGTCTTATTAGATTTAATTACCGCACATGTTTATAATAATAAACATATATCTCAAGGTTGTATGTTTTACTTCTTAAATTCTTCAAGTAAAGT
Organism: Artemisia tridentata subsp. tridentata; assembly: GCA_021014915.2. NCBI lineage: Eukaryota > Viridiplantae > Streptophyta > Magnoliopsida > Asterales > Asteraceae > Artemisia > Artemisia tridentata. Next base: position 325,951,181 of record CP139503.1, read on the forward strand.
TTCATTCCAAGTTAAGACTTAACATTTTAACTTACATGGAATGTTACTTCCCATATGTTATACAACATACATTATTTAAGAAATTAAACATAATACTCCCACTAGCTTTTAGGAATACTTAGAAATTGTCTTATTTCAATTATAAATCAAACAATGGATTTAATAATTAATCATAAGAATATTTCATAGATGCATGCATTAATCCATTCATGGATTTTTACACTTTGTACACTTCCAAGATAATTATGAATTCAAAAGACCTTCCGATTACTTACCGTCCTCGCTCAAGTAATCACTCAAGAAAGAGTTTTTATATTCCATTGTCATCTTTCATATAAATGAAAATAGATATGACAATTATTATCTTTATACATTTAATGTGCTTATGAAAGAGTATTCAATCATAGTTAATTACTTAAGTATGATTAATAATCTTGTCACAAGACATACATTAAATATGTGTACAATATTGTCCATATGATTTCTTCATAAAGATTTAAACCACTAGGGTTTTCTATCTTTAAAAGAAACTCATTTCATTCTCTAGTCTTACTTTAGAATTCAAGATAAACCAAATTTCCAAAATTGATTATCTGGATGGACAACATCTTTAACATTCATAGCATGAGTAATTTTCCAAATTCAATATTTGAAAACTTATCATAATGATTAACAGGCTTACCATAATCCTGTAACTCATAATCCTTAGCATATTAATCAGATATCCAAGGTATCCTTGAGGATCTATGAATGAGAATTCCATCATCTTGAGATCTAACATTTACATGTCTAGCCTCATTATGATATTCGCTAGTGTACATTAGAAGATTATGTATCTTGTAACTTTATCTCTACAAGATAAAACTCCCACTTGCCTTTTGTAATTTATAGACTATCTATAAATAATTAGCAAGTTAAACAACACCAATTTGTTCTTATTTGGGACATTACAAATACACTTTGATAGTTCCTGACATTCGTTTGTTAATATGTAGCTTCATCAGAAGTTTAACAAATTCAGAACTTCAATTAAAGACTTAATGTGATTCATCACATTCCATAATAAATAATGTCTTATAAATCTTCTAGGAGTCTAATTAAGTATATTCAATCCATACTCAATTTCCTAACCTTGATAACTTTTGGAAGAAAAGAAGTTATAGTTATCTTTAACCAAACAATTCAAATAAAGTTTGATTTTCCTAACTGAACACACCACAAATATGTGGTATTTCATTAGAACTCATATTGTGAGATAATCTAACAATATGAAAGATAACTTTGTATTCCTTTTGGCTTACCTATTTCCCAACTAAGTCATCTTAATGGTGAAATAGAATTTCAAGCCTCTTGCATGCATTATAACTCAAGTACTTATTAAATAAGTCACTTCATGTTCATGTCTCAATCAAGAAGACATAAACCGTTATAATCTCACTACACGTTATAAATCATTGATCAACTCAATGACTTCTTGTATATGTCCTTAATAAAGAAGACATAACAAGTTAACGTCTTACTTTAGATTATACTAAGTCTTAAAAGACTTCATATTTATAACTTTACAATAAAGTATAAATATTTATAACTAAAGTAATCATGAACACCATCATTTGGTTTCAATAGTATTTTCAAGTTAACTCATTACTTCATTTATTTATGTCATTTCAAAGAATACATAATTATTGAAGTAGTATTATATTACTTCATTTATTTATGTCATTCCAATAATACATAAATATTAAAGTTGAAGTAATCTTGTTATCACATTGACACAAGTTCTAATAAGTATCTAATTTAGAAACTGTAAATTTTTCCATGTGTGGTCTCACGCACACTTGGGCAAATTTACCTTGTCATTAATTTTGGTCCAGGTCTCACGCATACCCAAAATTAACTCCAAGTGTTTTTAAGAATAGATATGTATAATCATATTAGAACAAGAATCTCTTACCTTGCGGTTAAGGGAATCTACTAAATCATATTCTTATATGTTGTACCTTGCACATAATAAAGATTTCTCCCACTTGTGCATGGAACAACATCATGTACCACATAGACAACACTACACGCGTTTGTTTAATGTGATCAATATGATTTGCGTCATTAGCATAACTAGTAGATATAGAGTTACTCAATCAATCAAGGAAACGCTCATGACTATCCTTGAAAATATTAGTATCTATATTTGGAAAGTAATTATCTTGAGGCATTCAAAAGATAATCTGAGTTATAATCAAGACAATAAATCTTGTAACTCCCACTGAATTAGAGAACTTACAATAACCCCTTATTCAGTAATGAGAACACAAAACTCCCACTGAATTCGACACCATAATAAGTGTTTCATAAACCAGTGAAAGGAAAGAGTGTCCTTGTTACTTTCCTACATCTTTGACAAAACCTATTCGTAACAATTACTTAGGTTTAAAAAGATTGTATTCTACTACGTAATTGATGGACTATCCACATTTACATCAAATGTGATTCATCACATTGCTTACTATTAACTTGAAAAATTGACATGCAATTTCTTCCTTAATAGGTCTACAATTCCAACAATTGTATGTAGTACCTTCAAATGGATAAAACAAAACAAACAGATATACTAGCTTGTCTTTTACCATTATGTGGTAATTAGTCTAGCTTCTAATTTAATAACTCATAAATTCGCAATAACCTTAACGATTTAAAACTTGCTATGAGTTATGTATTTAGAATTTAGACAATTCTAATTTTCCCATCATACCTTTCTCATTCATGAAAAGGAATAGAATTTAGTCTCACGCTTCACATATGAAAGGAGACTTGGTTTATTCTTTTTATGAAATTGACTCTAACCAAACAACCCCTACGGGTGTAGATCAATTTACTAATAAAGAATAACCCATGTTTACGGTTTATCGTTGCATTAATACAATTAAAAGAATTTACAAAATTCAGTTTAGTATTTTCGATAATAGCTCTTTAAGAAAATAAAATACCCATTGGTAAATATTCATATTAACCATAGTATTTTCTTAAAGCTAGGATCCTAATTGACATAGTACCATTACATCAGTTGATCTGCTAGTAATGATAGTATTCAACTAGGTAATCTGTCGAACAATAATTGGCAAACAATTTTCCAATTCCTAGATCATTATGGGATTTACATCAAATTGATTCATCAATTTGCAATGTAAGCATGTTTCATCCCATCTCATGCCTTAAGCTCTAGGTCTCACGCATCAGCTTAATTAAGTTATCTAACTTAGAAACAGTAAATTCATCCATGTGTGGTCTCACACACACTCGGAAATTTACCTTGTCATTAATTTTGGTCCAGGTCTCACGCATACCCAAACTTAACTTCAAGTGTTCCTTATAGTTAGATGGCATGTAACTTAAATTTTAGGGTATTTAGTTTTTGGTGTGACAAAAACATGTACAAAGACGCATGCACTCATCTTTGTATCATTAGTTTTCAAAACAATTTTTATTAACCAATTAGTTAAGAGTAAACCAAAAACTGTGTACTTGAGGTATTGGGTTCACCAATTAAAGAAGTACCAACAATTATCGCCCACATATCCTACTCTTACATGTTATTCGGATATTTGCCACAAAAGTGGCGCGTGGAATTGAGGTAAATCACCCTTAAGATGATAGTATACCACGTTGCACATAACCGATTCATTAATTTAATATCTTAGGTCTTCCCTAATTTTAGATTTATCTAAACATGTGGAAACAACTAAACAATTTAATTCAAGTAATTATCCGTGACTAACATGCATGTTTTGTCACGGACTCATGCATATCACATAGCAATTAGGTCACAAGATTCATAACACAACAACTTGTTCAAAACCTAGGGTTTCTAATTAATCATGATTAATTATGAAAACCACAAACCCTAATTAGGGTTTATGGACAAAATCGACACCCCCCCCCCCCAATTAGGGTTAGGGTTTCGACTTGTATTAAAAAAAACAATTTTTTTTTTAATAATAAAACCCTAGAAAAATAAAACATGTATAATCTAAACAATTTAAAGATACGTTTTTTATTGTTTAAGTAATTAATTACATGTTATACATGGCTCTTGATGCCACTGTTGGAATTTAGTAACCATGACAATCATAAAACTCCATAATCACAAAGTACACATATAGCGGAAGCGTGTAAACACATAAGTATAACATATAAAGAATTAACATAAACATAATAAGAACGTACCTTATTGATTCTAGCCCGAACAAGAATCAAAAGCAATTGTCTTGAATAATGTGAAGAACCCTAATAAGGGTTTATATGGATCAATGATTAACCCCTTACCGTTTTGTTAATCGATCCCTTGATAATTACTATAGTGAGTAATTACCTCGTTCTTGTACACACAAACTAATCACGAATAAAAGGTTTTGCAAGAAACAGGAACACTAATTATTCTTTATGAAAAATTCGATCCACAAAACCCTAAGGGTGTTTGTACGATCGGTTTGGGCAAGGAAGAAGAAGAAAAACTTTTAGGGATAATTTGTGTGCACAAAAGTTATGAAACAAATAACCCTTGAGTTTGTATATATAGCCTAGCAATCTTGTTCTCCAAGTTTGAGTGGGATTGGGTTTCCCCTCACCCTTGTTCGACCGGCCATAAGCCCAAAAGGGGCTTCCGGATCCTTCTTGCTATATATTTTCTTCTCTAGTCCTTTAACTTAACATTTAACGATAGTTAGTACTTACGGTTAATAACTAACGACCGTTAAGTCCTTTAAGTGTTTAAATAATTACATATATACATAACATTGAATATATATATATAATTATTATACTTTTATTCTCGTTTGTATTGTGTGCAATCCCGAGGTCTCGGGTTCGATACTAGACATACGACTATTAATATTTATCCACAAACTCCAACATAAAACAATGACCTCCCAGCTGATTCTTTATTCACATTAACATAACCTGAATACTGATCAAAATCTACATTTGCTGGCTGTCCAGGTAGCTTATCAATCTTATCCTACAAATAAGTACTACTTCCAAGAACAACGAATGACAAACATAAAACAACACAAAAAATGAAGTAGTACCCATGAATCTTAATGAGGTATTGGAACCAACACTGATCCCAAAAAGTACTTACGGGTTGTTATCTAAACAATAAACACATACATTATATATAAAAATGGGCATGATGTTTCCGGGCGGACGCCGTTAAACAATCCCCATTACGCCAGTGTGGGTCCGGTTAAGACAACATAGTCTGGGTATGTGATGGATAAGGGCCTGCCGATGTGACGGGCGCGACTCCAATCCAAAAAATGAAAGTCGCCGTTCAAAAAAAGAACAGAAGGACATAGGAGTGAAAAAGATAGATGACATGTGGCATGATCATACTTAGTTACATGACTATCAATAGTGTAATCATACTGTTTTAGTATTTTACATGGGTTCTCATTAATCAAAAGATGGTGAAAGAAAAGTACCCTTTGGACTCTTGCTAATGTCACATTTTCTTGATTGTGTTAGTTGATTCATTTTAAACCATATGAACATAGCTTTGCAACCATGACTATTAGAATTAGTGCTAATGTCACATTTTCTTGATTGTGTTAGTTGATTCATTTTAAACCATATGAACATAGCTTTGCAACCATGACTATTAGAATTAGTTGTCGAGTTTCTAGATGAAAAGTTAATAACACAATATCATCAAAAACTATAAAAATGATATGATCATTTTCGTTTTCAACAACCCACTAGCGATTATTATACGTTAAGAGCATCAGGTGTGGTGCATCCGTGTTTACCCACGCCTTTATCGTCATTTCTACGCTACCTCACTTTTCATCCACCACCTCATTGAACCTCCAGCGCAACCCACGCCGACTCCAGAAGCATACCACACCATATTTATGGCAAAAGTTCAATATAGATCTCATATTTGTCATATATCTAATAAACCAATACTAACTATTCATTTTTTTATCAAAATAAAAAATATAAACTTTCACCATTTTTTTAAAAAATTAAATATCTCGCAAACCGTTAATCGTTACGCAAAAAAATCATACCATCGCGACGAGAATTAAATTATCTTTCTATAGATATGTATTATTATATACTTTTGACAATCTTTTTTTTTCAAAATTTCCGCCCAGAAAAATCACTCGTGATTTGATTTTTACGAATCACATATGATTTTTACAAATTACATGTGATTTTTCTGGGCGCAAATTAAAAAATAAAAAATAAAAAAAAAAATGATCGAAAGTATAGAGAAATGCATATCTATAGATAGATAATTTAATTCTCGTCGCGATGGTGTATTTTTTGTAGCTTGAATATTTATCGTTTGCAAGATATATTGTTTTTAAAAAAAAATTGTGAAAAATGGTTTTTTATTAATATAGATAAAAAATGAAAAATGTATGGCTAAGATTGATTCTTTTGATATATGACAAATATGAGATCTATATTGATCTTAACTCATGCTCTCAGTATATTAACCATGGCTAAAGTTTATCATTAGCAAAATCTATAATAAAAATATAAACTTAGGGTCCGTTTGGTTCGTAAGTGGGATTATAATCGGATTTGGATTTGGATTTGTTTTTAAAGAAATGAGGAGAGAAAATTATTTATTAGATTTTAAAAATATATTTATTGTATTAAAAAATTATAATAAAATATATTATTTAAATACAAATATATTTTTTGAAATAAAATAATTTATTCTACCGACAAGTTTTCTTGAAAGCCATTGAATGAGTGTGAAATGAAGTTTTGGTATCAAAAATTGCTTGACACCTATTTATGTGAACCAAACAACTAATTTAGAAATTGAATGATTCTATTCCTCTTAAAACCCTCAAACCAAAAGATTCTTTTCCAAGTTAATGTCTTTAGGCTTGCCCTTAATAGTAAGTGAGCTTAAATGCATTGATCAGTTAGTAAACCAACTTGGTTGTCACTTTTAATGGTCCTCATATAAGGCTACAAGGAGTGGGATTCGGGTTGAATTGCGAGCTCAAGAGGTTGGATGCGGGCTTGGATGCCGCCTCTGCGGGCTTGGAACGCGGGCTGGGATTGCGAGTATTAAACTCGCTGCGAGTTGAAACGAAAGGAACGGTCATTTGACCGTTGAAGGGAGTGAAGTGAAAAGAAAAAAAATCCGAACGTTTGAGGAGCGGGCAAAAAAAAAAAAAAAAACAATTTCAACACGTTTCAAGATTTTAAACGGCCCTATAAACCGCGGACTTAATTTTCCCCTGTTTTTGAACCTAAAAACGCCTTTCCACGGAGAAACTTTTAGCATAACCAAATCACCTACCTCGAATTCAATTGGCCTTCTTCGATTATCGGCATAACTTTTCCACCTATCTTGTGCCGCCTTAAGTCTTGCTCGAATCATTTCAATCTTTTCCGTCGTCGCCAACACTATATCCGTGCTAGCCAATTCCCTCCTTCCAACTTCTTCCCAACATACGGGGGTCCTGCACTTTCTACCATAGAGCATCTCATAGGGTGGCATGCCTATACTTGCATGATAACTATTATTGTAGGCGAATTCAACTAGAGGCAAATGATCATCCCAGTTACCTCCAAAGTCAATCATGCAAGCTCGTAGCATATCTTCTAACGTTTGGATCGTTCTCTCGCTTTGTCCATCGGTTTGAGGATGAAAAGTTGTGCTCATATGTAACCTCGTACCAAGTTCGTCTTGAAAACTTTGCCAAAAGTTTGAAGTGAAGCGTCCGTCTCGATCAGAAACTATAGAAATAGGTACCCCATGACGCGCGACTATCTCGTTAACATAAATCTTTGCTAACTTATGAACAGGCATATTCTCCCTAATCGGGATAAAGTGTGCACTCTTAGTCAAGCGATCGACTACTACCCAAATTGTATCGTTCTTCTTTTTCGTCTTTGGCAATTTCGTAATGAAGTCCATAGTAATCTTCTCCCACTTCCAAACTGGAATATCTAAGGGTTGAACCTTTCCATATGGCTTTTGATGTTCGGCTTTCACCTTCAAGCAAGTTAAACATCTTTCTACGTACTTCACACAATCTCTCTTCATACCCGGCCACCAATAGTTTCTTTTTAAACCAAGATACATCTTCGTAGCTCCCGGATGAATAGAATACTTCGATTTATGCGCTTCTTCCAAGAGTAATTTCTTAATGTCGCTTCGAAAAGGAATATAAACTCTTCCATACCGTGTCTTAACCCCTCGGCTATCTTCTTCAAGATGAGGAATGTGAGAAGTGATACGTTCTTTTTCTCGATTCTCTTCTTTCAACGCTTCCTCTTGAGCTATCTTAATTCTATCGAAAAGATCTGATGTGATAATCATCCGTAAGGAGTGAATCCGTGTAACGTCACTTCGGCCCTGGCGACTTAGCGCGTCTGCCACAACATTCACCTTATCAGGGTGGTAGCGAATTTCACAATCATAATCTTTCAGCAAGTCTAACCACCTACGTTGCCTCATATTCGGATCCTTCTTTTCAAGAAAATACTGAAGACTTCTATGATCAGTGTAGATTACGAACTTCACACCATATAGATAATGCCTCCAAATTTTCAAAGCAAAGACTACGACCGCAAACTCGAGATCATGAGTCGGGTATTTCTCTTCACGCTTCTTTAGTTGTCTTGAAGCATAAGCAATCACTTTACCTCTTTACATAAGTACACATCCAAGACCGGAATAAGATGCATCACTATAGACTACCATGTCTTCGGTTCCTTCCGGTAACACTAGAATCGGTGCTTCACACAACCTCTTTGTTAGTGCAAGCAGTCTCGTTGGGGAGATTGCTAGTGCAAGCCGTCTCGTTTGTTTTGAGTGATGACAAACATGTAACTTGATACATAGCGTAAAATGTACAAGTTACTTGTAATCATATCTTGTCTCAACATACATTCAACTCCTCTCAAGTCCTCGTATGATACAACACAAGTTCGTACATGTTTGTTATGTAGCATTATGATCAAACCCGTAACAAACCCTTTAGAATGTTTAAAATGCGGTTAGGTAATTAAGTATTTTAAAAAGACTAATCATTCTACTTAGAATCTCATTCTACATGATCACTAGGATACATGTTACATACATATACATATTAAAAAGTTCACTAGGAATAACATATACAAGTTTACATGTTTATTTCTTAAAATGGAAACTTTATTAGTTAAATATTAGGATGACATCATGGCATACATCACAAATGAAATCTTGGAAAGATTATGTGATATCTTGTTTAGATCTTCAAGTAAGATAGTTGACATTGGAAGATCTTGAAATGACTTGACAAAGATATGGAATGATATGGCAAGATATGGTAAGATTTGCTAGCTGTCTGGTTCGGCGGATCCCGCGGATCCCTTTGCTAATCCGCGGATCCCTTTGGTATAAAGAACGGATCCCTTTAGTATAAAGCGCGGATCCCTTTGTTATTCCGCGGATCCCTTTTTCAGGATCCTCCAAAACAGTGAGCTGGTTTTACATTTTGCCTATAAATACTAGCCCATTGTTTACCCATTGTTCAAGCATTAGAACACACATTCCCTCACTCATTTCACACACTTAGATCAGTAGCAAACCATGTAGATTCATACATTAATCACCCATTACATAATGATCATAATGTTACTAACTCTCATTATGTTGTAAGCATACATTGTTAATGATCCTGTGAAGCAAGCTCAAGATCATGAGTCATCATCCATAGCATACTTCCTGATCTACCATGAAGGTTAGAAGATCTTGAAGCCACCATCCACCATAGCATTCCAACATATGAAGATTCAAGGACACTTGACATCCTCAATGATTGAAGACTTCCCGTCAATGGAAGTTCATGTAGATTAGGCATCCATATCCATGATACACTTATGTCATGGATCATTGTTGTAAACATCATTTGTATCAGTGAGTGTGGTTAGTTTTTTAGTCCTCAAAACACAAAGAGTGTCGGGAGTGGTTGTACCCGTGTAAAGAACTCGGTATCTAGCTTAGTACCGGAAAAAGGTTAAGCGACGTAGGGAGTGGTTGTACCTTTGTAAAGAACTCGACATCTAGCTTAGTGTCGGTAATTGTATAAGCGACGTTGGGTTGGTTATGCCCTGAAGTAGAACTCGGTGTTTAGCTTAGTACCGGAAAAGGAAGTAAGCGACGTGTAAAGGTTTTCTCCGCCTAAGAAAGGGAGCTTGTTGATCTAGTGAAGTAACTCTCGAGTTGGGTATCGGGGAGTGGAGTAGGACGGAGAGAAGCTCCGTAGCCGAACCACTATAAATCATCGTGTTCGGTTTGCGCTTTCTTTTACTTATCTCTTTACTTTAATGTTTGCATTATGTGATTGCTTGTGTTGTGATTATTTGATAATACTCATGTGACAACTTGGTAATCATAAACTACAACAAACATCTTTCATATTAGAACTAGCCAAATTGGAAATTTGATACAACAAGTTTTAAGTTTTAAAACAGTAAACGTATTCACCCCCCCCCCCTCTACGTTTCCACAATTGGTATCAGAGCGGGTTGGCTCTCATTTTCAAAACAAATGGTTTTTAAAATAGAGTAAGATCCATGTATCAAATTACCTCTGAAGCAGAACATAATATGAAAAATGTTTCGCTAAGTATACTTTGAAATTTTGTTGTTAAATATTACTTTGTATACAAGCTTGAAGATGTCTTTGGAAAATCAAAAGAGAAGATTTCTTAAAAAGGTTTAAGTGTCAAATTGTGTGCGTAAAGCTAATTTACGAAAAACTCGGGTTTTAAGGGAGTGTTTGGAATAACCATTAAGTTAGTTGAAAAATCACCTCCGTAATATTTAGATAAGTCACATAGGTAGAAATGTTGTTAAATATTTGTAATATATGCTTAAGATTAAGTCTAGCAAGTCCCACACACTTTCGCTATGTCAAAATACGAGTTTAGGAGAATCTGTCACAGGTCTCGGCGGATCCAAATCTCAAAAAGGATCCGTCGGATCCGTCCATGCAGTATGCAGTTTTTTGTCAAACTTCAAAAATTCATAACTAATTAACCGTAAGTCCGTAGGAGTCGCGCCACCTATCATTTTGAAGGGAATTAAGTCTACTTTCATTTAAAAATAATATCATGGCCTGAATCTAAATTGAAATAGGTAAAACAAATCAAAAGGTACAACCTGTCCAAAATATTTGGTTTTATTTTGACACAGTAACGTAAATTTTTGAGTCAAGCAATGTATGTTGGTATCCTTTAAACATTGATATGATTTCTATTGAAACTAAAGAATTTGGTAATATAAAGGAAACAAATCAAGCTTGGCATACATCGTCATATTTAAACGCAAAGTGACGAAAAGTATCTTTTCACTTATGCCATGCTATGTGACTATCTGTTCTAAGTTATTTGCATACATGTGATTTGTCTGTTGGTAATTGTGATTGCATTTGTTGATAGGATATACATAAGTGTTTTGCCATCACAATTATTTGCTTGTTTAGCAATTGCATGTTTGATGCACAATAGGTCTTTTGCTAGATCTTGTACACTAAGTTGATAAACTGTGTTTGTTTTAGATATTTTTGTTTGCATGTGTTATGTGAAAACCTTGCATAACTTGCTTAGGAATGAGAACTAAGTGTAACTAGTTTAATGTCTTGAATAGTATTGTCTTGCACAAACTCTTGCTCTAATGTTAAAACGTGTAAACATATACTAACTTTGTAAAAGAGTGTTTGGTACAAACAATTTGAAACTATGGTATGTTCAATTGTTATGCCTTTAGGATATTATCTTTTTGTTAAAACTTTTATGTGTACTAACCATGTCTTGCAGGATGATAACACACGTTGTTATCAAATTTCCATGTTTAAGCCACCGTTTGGCTTAACCACTTTTATGGTAAGTTATTATCATCAAATTAATTCATGTGTAAAAATAAGTTAGAACTTGTGTTTTTAGTTTCATTCCATCATATATTAGTTGTTACATATGTTTTAGGAGAACTTCTGAGATTTGAGCGAGTAAAGTAAAATATGCATATCTCTCTGTTAAGAATTAGAACTTCCACATGGCGGATATGACGGATCCCAAATTTTGGTTCCGTCTGTTATACAATTTGGCTCCGCCATTCCAAACCCTGCGGATTCTGCGAAACCCAAATATGGGATCCGCACCTGTTGTCGATTGGATCCGTCAGTCTCAACAGTAACTTTTTCAAAATTCCCGACTAATCACGATCCTTAAATTATTGATTCTAGTTCTTAGGATTCTTATCACTAATGTTCACTCAAATAAGGATTAGGACATCTCACCAAACACCAAATAGGATAATCATATCTAATCACAGTTTCAAATTTCATGAAAATGCTCCAAGGTACCTTTTCGGTAAACCATTGAGTATTTGTGATCATTACACACATTCACTGCATCCTCCCGTACTTTACTCATTCACTAGCTTGACTTGTAAATTGACAACTTCCAAACTAATCCAGACTCACTATTTGCAAATATATCATAGATTACAAACCCAACTCATGACTGTGGATATTGTCCAGTTTCCACATATGTTGCCTTACTTGGTTAACATGTCATTCTTCAAGACGATTAAGATTTACATCGAGTCATAACTCACACTTAGGTTATAGATGTATTATCAAGTCTTATCTCAACAAAGTAGGATTGACAACTTAAGTATTTCATCTGAAATATTCAAGTAAATCTGACTTACGATTGTAGTCATTAAAAAGTCATATCCGAAATAATCAAACTCCCAAGTATTTTAACAACGTATGTTAAAACACTTATCCTATCATAACTAGAACATTTGTTCTTCATCCCATCACATTCATCCCCTAGGTTTCACAAACATAACCATGCACTTCATCCACTAGTGAATCACAAGAATCAATATCTATTCTTTTCATCTTCAACACTTGTACTTTCACCATCATCCCATCGCATTCACTTTTTGTGATATGTCTCAAACCTTAAGCTTTAAATCACTCACTAGTTATACCAACCAATGGATCATAAGAATTAGTCTTCATCCTTGTCCATAGGTCAACAAATCCCTACAACACCACGATCCTTACCATCATTGAGTGCATTACTTAAAAATCCCTTAGTCCAACACTCATACCAAATCAAATACACGTTGAATCAACTTAACAATACCTTGCCACCTATAGAATTAGAACTTCAATCATCAAATGAGCATGATATTCACATTCAGTGTTTATCAATTTCCACTAGTAGTACCACTTTCACAAGTAATCAAATTATTAGTAATACTTTGTCACCAAGCTTCTGAATAAGTCTCGTTAACCCTTAAATCAGTATTTTAACAACATGCAATGACAACCTCATACACCCCAAGCAACAATGACACTTGAGAAGTATATATAAGAAACTCAAAGTGAATTCATCCAGTAAACTTAGGATAGGTCTATCCAAACAATTAAGCTTCATATCTTCATTTATGATGTTTCGGAAAAACATTATGTATTTGGTTTTCATAAAAGGATAACATATATCCTATGCATCATTCTCTCCTTGCAACATGATCGGTTGTGTTACAAGAAATTTCATTACACCTCGTTAGGCAAATGATCTTAAATAAACATCTGCAAGTTCTATTAACTAGAGCTTCCCCCTCATCTTGTCATTCTTATTTTCATAAGCATAATGACTCTATCTTACTTGTTGAAAGATACCATACGTATCTATTTCCTTTCAGCGTACATTAAACCATGGTCAAACTTTGTGCATATCCACATCTCTGGAGCATACACAAGACCTATTAAAGTTGGTAACTTTATTTAGATTCTTGTTCCAAAGAACTTTCTTCAGAACGTTCATGACATATCCCATTACCACACACAAACATATGTCTTGATCTTAGATCACTTGCATAACTCATACTTAAACTCAACTCAAAAGATGTCACCCTTTAGATCATTCACCCTTTATTCCAAACACAATGATTAAAATCTGTTGACACATATTTACGTGTATAACATGACTAGTTTTAATAGAAATAGTTGAGTGTCATTAAGTCATGTATTGGTAAATTATCTTGTCTTAGGAATAATTAATAAAATCACTTGCATTACATATACATGTATTGATTACATGATATTTGTTTGATATCTTAATGTTATAATAATTATTTGATTGATTGTCAAATGTGTAAACCTTGAAAAGGTTTTTGTCTGCATGATTATATGCTTCATGTTAACATGATTTAAATAATATGTTCATTCTTTCGTTATATGATATTTTGCAAGATTAATGTATTACTTGTTAACTCATGATATGTCATTCTTATATGATATTTCTATATTTGAAAGCTCGTGTCTTTTGTTGACATTCGTTGAGTCTTTTTCATAGGATAGTCTAAATAATGCATGTTTCTAAAATGTAGGAATTGTTTGCATGAACCTGTCGTTTCATTACTTTTGTGACCATGTCACACTATTTGTTTGCCATGTGTGCACCTAAGTGCTTTTTGGTATGATAAACACTTAGAAGTTGTTTTATTAATCATATAGATCATTGTGTTAATTAATGGGTAAGTATGCTTAAGTAACTAAGCCTAACTTCAAAACAATTTCACAATGTAATATCAAAAACAATGTCATGTCATCTTACAATATGATTATTTGTCTTGATGCCATGTGATAGCTTTTTGTCTGGTAGATGAATATTTGTTTTTGTTTACATAAGATGTTATGATTTCTATAATATTCACATCTTTTGTCATTAGGACTTTTGTCTTGTAGATTGATAACAAATTATTTGTTATTTCTCCTTGTTATACTTATTTTGCATAATTGTTATCTCATTATTGCTACTTAGATTAGTAATATGTTTATGGGATCCATTTTCTTGCATATAGCTTTAAAAGCTAATAGGATTAAGTTTTAGAGGTTTGAAATTTGTGTTTGGATATCTTTCAATATACATCTCTCCAAATCGTATTGTTGCTTCCGCTTTCCTAACAATATCTTCATCATCTTTTAGTTAAAACAATACACCTCCCATAAGGAAAACCACATACCTCGTCGTGCGATCATCTTGCATTGATAGAGAAGAGCTACGTAACTTCAAGGATGAAGTTCTTTGTATGCTAACCAATATCCACAAAAACATTGCTAAGCTCATCGCTTTCATTAATCTGCAACATCCTAAACACTTTACCTTCATTCTTCATAGATTATGTTGAATGTCCACCAATTAAGGAGGAGAGAAATTCATTCACATAATTGTCTTTTCGCATTAAAGAACATGTACTCATGTTTCTTACATTATCAAATACCGACATGTAGGTTCAAATCACTCAGTTAAATCAGTTCACAAAAGACACAAGTGTGTCAAACCTCCTTAGATCAACATCACAGTTATGCACCAATACCTCGTCAAAAACACATCATGTGTTTGACATACCTCTTAAACAAGAAGCATTAAGTCTCCTTAGACTTTGACTAGGATTAGTGAAACCAAGTCATTAATTATAAGTAAATAGACCTTAGCTTGAACCTTCGTTTGACCAAAAACGACAAAACATAACCAAATCCATTTTGGTCTCACGGAACCCTTCGTTAAGAAGTACGGAACCAAAATTTTGGTTTCGCCAGTTCCGCAGGTACCAAGTTCTGTTTTTAAACATTCATAACTGACAACCTTTTCACAGCCAACGATTATAGGATTTACTTTCACATCATAATTCTCTAGAACAACTTCATTGTCTAGAACATCTTCAGTGTCTAGAACACCATCATAGGATCTCATCCTTTCATTCTTGATTCGTATCAAGCAAGTCATTGTCAGTGCAAACAGAACCATCACTCTCAACACATTGATTCCAACCAACACTCTCATCATATAGGTATCTAGTATTTCTAATTGTTGCATATGGAATTTCTATTCCTAAGTGATCATTGTCGTCACTTCCTCTTATTTCCATTCGAGCATTTATTATGACACATCATCTTTGGTAGATGATAATATCATTACCTTAACCGTCTTCAATAGTCTTATAGCATTTGCTATACATTAGAGTTTCTGAATTCATTCCATTCATTATAACCACAACCTTCCATCACCTTTTTCACTAATCATCAACCCCATGGATTAGCGAAAAACCTACTTGCATCAACCTCTAGTTATCACCAGCAAACTAACACCAACACTAGCATCACTAACTTTAACTCCACTTCATATCCTCATCATAGGCATTGTTTTATATATTCTTGTAAATGTAACTCTTATTAGAAGATTACACTCTTATAACATGATTTACTAGTTAATCAAGATTGATATCACAATTAGTATGTTGCATCATACTTTTCTTTGATTAGACAATCACAATTGGTAAGTTGTTTTTAATTAGATATGTTGCATATATTTTTCCTTGAGATAAAATATATTGCACTAACCATTTCATTATAGGTTCATCATCATATACGCTCGATCGTATATAGCATACTCATCATAGGATGTAGTTTGCATCGATTATTTTTATTCTTTTATAAGGTGCTGCTTAACGCTCTCAAACCAGGAGGATTATCAGTCTAGCACTCATATTGCATCGTCTATACACATTGGTCGTATATGACTTAAGACATAGCTTCCAGTGCACTAATCTTTTGTTTTGTAGGTTCATCTTGACGCCCTAGAGCAAGGGGGAGTTTTCGTCAAGCAATTTTTTTTGGATGCATCATATATACGCATTGGTGTATATCACATACTTGTCCTTGGACAAATATTGTTTTATACTAATCTTTATTTTGTAGGATTCTTCACACCTTGAACCGTATACGTTGGTACTCTAGCAATGAGGAGTATACATCAAGGGGGAGCATATAATAGTCTAACTATTTGTTTTGTAGGATCATGCATAATCATACATCATATCCTTGTCACTCCATTTAGGGAGAGTATTAATCAAGGGGGAGCTTTAAAGTTCTCAAAATCGCATTCCGCTACGCATATCTTCTTTTTGCTTCGACAAAAAGGAGGAGATAGGTCAACATAGTCCAACATTGCTTACTCACGTGTATCGTTGGCTATATGCATTTCATTCATCATGCATTTTTCATATATATTCTTTTTATGTTGCACACCACTAACCTTGATGTAGGTTAAGAGTCTAGTTTGATCCATGGATCCGCTAACAACCTAGGGGACGCAACAACCATAGGAGATTGGAGTAGTATATTTAACTTCACTAGGGATGATGCAAGCTCGCCATTTCGGGGAGAAATGAAGTTAACTCCAAGGACACACCCTTTTTGCTTCGACAA
Source organism: Artemisia tridentata subsp. tridentata (assembly GCA_021014915.2). Taxonomy (NCBI): domain Eukaryota; kingdom Viridiplantae; phylum Streptophyta; class Magnoliopsida; order Asterales; family Asteraceae; genus Artemisia; species Artemisia tridentata. Next base: position 325,968,486 of record CP139503.1, read on the forward strand.
AAGGGGAGAAAGGTGTAAACGGAGAAGGTAATGTTAAAGGTAGTACAGACACAAGTAACTTTTTACATTTTACTTTCTATCACGTTTACATATTTTGTCATCATCAAAAAGGGGGAGATTGTTAGTGCAAGCAGTCTCGTTGGGGAGATTGCTAGTGCAAGCAGTCTCGTTTGTTTTGAGTGATGACAAACATGTAACTTGATACATAGCGTAAAATGTACAAGTTACTTGTAATCATATCTTGTCTCAACATACATTCAACTCCTCTCAAGTCCTCGTATGATACAACACAGGTTCGTACATGTTTGTTATGTAGCATTATGATCAAACCCGTAACAAACCCTTTAGAATGTTTAAAATACGGTTAAGTAATTAAGTATTTTAAAAAGACTAATCATTCTACTTAGAATCTCATTCTAAATGATCACTAGGATACATGTTACATACATATACATATTACAAAGTTCACTAGGAATAACATATACAAGTTTACATGTTTATTTCTTAAAATGGAAACTTTATTAGTTAAATATTAGGATGACATCATGACATACATCACAAATGAAATCTTGGAAAGATTATGTGATATCTTGTTTAGATCTTCAAGTAAGATAGTTGACATTGGAAGATCTCGAAATGACTTGACAAAGATATGGAATGATATGGCAAGATATGGTAAGATTTGCTAGCTGTCTGGTTCGGCGGATCCCGCGGATCCCTTTGCTAATCCGCGGATCCCTTTGGTATAAAGGGCGGATCCCTTTAGTATAAAGCGCGGATCCCTTTGTTATTCCGCGGATCCCTTTTTCAGGATCCTCCAAAACAGTGAGCTGGTTTTACATTTTGCCTATAAATACTAGCCCATTGTTTACCCATTGTTCAAGCATTAGAACACACATTCCCTCACTCATTTCACACACTTAGATCAGTAGCAAACCATGTAGATTCATACATTAATCACCCATTACATAATGATCATAATGTTACTAACTCTCATTATGTTGTAAGCATACATTGTTAATGATCCTGTGAAGCAAGCTCAAGATCATGAGTCATCATCCATAGCATACTTCCTGATCTACCATGAAGGTTAGAAGATCTTGAAGCCACCATCCACCATAGCATTCCAACATATGAAGATTCAAGGACACTTGACATCCTCAATGATTGAAGACTTCCCATCAATGGAAGTTCATATAGATTAGGCATCCATATCCATGATACACTTATGTCATGGATCATTGTTGTAAACATCATTTGTATCAGTGAGTGTGGTTAGTGTTTTAGTCCTCAAAACACAAAGAGTGTCGGGAGTGGTTGTACCCGTGTAAAGAACTCGGTATCTAGCTTAGTACCGGAAAAAGGTTAAGCGACGTAGGGAGTGGTTGTACCTTTGTAAAGAACTCGACATCTAGCTTAGTGTCGGTAATTGTACAAGCGACGTTGGGTTGGTTCTGCCCTAAAGTAGAACTCGGTGTTTAGCTTAGTACCGGAAAAGGAAGTAAGCGACGTGTAAAGGTTTTCTCCGCCTAAGAAAGGGAGCTTGTTGATCTAGTGAAGTAACTCTCGAGTTGGGTACTCGGGGAGTGGAGTAGGACGGAGAGAAGCTCCGTAGCCGAACCACTATAAATCATCGTGTTCGGTTTGCGCTTTCTTTTACTTATCTCTTTACTTTAATGTTTGCATTATGTGATTGCTTGTGTTGTGATTATTTGATAATACTCATGTGACAACTTGGTAATCATAAACTACAACAAACATCTTCCGTAAGGAGTGAATCCGTGTAACGTCACTTCGGCCCTGGCGACTTAGCGCGTCTGCCACAACATTCGCCTTATCAGGGTGGTAGCGAATTTCACAATCATAATCTTTCAGCAAGTCTAACCACCTACGTTGCCTCATATTCGGATCCTTCTTTTCAAGAAAATACTGAAGACTTCTATGATCAGTGTAGATTACGAACTTCACACCATATAGATAATGCCTCCAAATTTTCAAAGCAAAGACTACGACCGCAAACACGAGATCATGAGTCGGGTATTTCTCTTCACGCTTCTTTAGTTGTCTTGAAGCATAAGCAATCACTTTACCTCTTTGCATAAGTACACATCCAAGACCGGAATAAGATGCATCACTATAGACTACCATGTCTTCGGTTCCTTCCGGTAACACTAGAATCGGTGCTTCACACAACCTCTTTCGTAAAGTACGGAAGGCTTCTTCTTGCTTCTCGCCCCACACAAAAGGAACGTTCTTCTTGGTGAGTTCGGTTAACGAAGATGAAATTTTGGAGAAGTCCTAAATGAACCGTCGATAATAACCCGCGAGTCCTAGAAAACTTCGAATTTCTCCAACGTTTTTCAGCGCTTGCCAATTCATCACGGCCTCGACCTTTGACGAGTCAACTTTAATACCATCGGGATTAATAACGTGACCAAGGAACTGAACTTCTTGCAACCAGAATTCACACTTTGAGAACTTAGCATACAACCTTTCTTTTCTCAACGTTTCAAGGATTCCCCGAAATGTAGTTCATGTTCTTCTTTGCTCTTAGAATAGATAAGGATATCATCGATGAACACTATAACGAATTTATCCAACATCGGTCTACATACACGGTTCATGAGATCCATGAAAACCGCAGGCGCGTTCGTGAGACCAAAGGGCATAACCGTAAACTCGTAATGTCCATAACGGGTCCTAAAAGCCGTCTTAGGAATATCTTCTTCTCGAACCTTCAACTGATGATAGCCCGAACGAAGATCGATCTTTGAAAACCACTTTGCACCTTGAAGCTGATCAAATAGATCATCAATTCTTGGTAACGGGTACACATTTTTCACCGTGACCTTATTCAATTCACGGTAATCAATGCACATCCGCATACTACCGTCTTTCTTTTTAACGAACAGAATCAGAGCTCCCCATGGTGAGCTACTAGGGCGAATAAAACCCTTGTCAAGTAACTCTTGGAGTTGGCTCTTTAGCTCTTTCATTTCAGAAGGAGCAAGGCGATAAGGAGTTTTGGCGATAGGAGTAGCACCCGGAACAAGATCAATACGGAACTCAACCTGTCTGTCGGGTGGAATACCCGACAAATCTTCCGGGAATACATCACGGAATTCATTAACAATCGGAACATCATCGATACTTTTCTTCTCAAAACTCGTATCTACCACGTGCGCCATAAAAGCGAGACAACCACGTAATAAGTATCTCCTAGCCTTCATTACGGAACATAATTTTAACTCGCCTTTCCTTTTATCACCGTAGATCATCATTTCTCGACCGCTAGGATTCACAACTCGAACGATCTTTTGTCTACATAGGATGGCAGCATGGTGTTTGCCAAGCCAATCCATACCAACGATAATATCAAACTCTCCTAGCATTATGGGAATTAGATCAATCCTAAAGATACTATCGGCAATTTCAACTTCTACGGGTGTCGAAAGTTTATCTAGGGGAGTGGACAATTCCTTACTGAAACTATAAGATACAAAGGACACGCTTGCGCCCGAGTCATACAAAACACGAGCGGGCTTGGAATTAACGAGAATTATACCTGTGACGACATCTGAACCCGACTTCGCTTCTTCGGCACTCATTTGATAAACACGAGCTTTAGGTTTCGGAACCTCAACCTTTTCTCCTTTGATTGGAATGAACGTCTTCGCTTGCTTAGGATTTGCCTTAGGACACTCACTTAACCTGTGTCCTTCTTCATTGCACCCATAACATATCACCAAGGGCTTGGTGCAATCCTTACTAATATGGTTTAGATCTCCACATCTATAACACCCCTTTTTCCCAACTCTACATTCCCTCGGGTGACTTTTTCCACACTTAGTACACCGAGGTGGTAACTTTCCCGTGTTGTCCTTCTTTGTGAAATCGAACCTGCCCCGTTTACCGAACGTCGTTGGTTGCTCTTGCTTTCTTTTTAAATCCTTCTTTTCCTTACTCTTCATCCTATCCAAATCGCCCTCCCGAGTACGTGCCCTACCTAGAAGGTCCTCCATAGTGGTGCACTTGAAAGGTGATACTATAGTACGAATTTCATCCTTGAGCATCCTTTGGAATTTATCGACCTTAAGCTTCTCATTGTCAAGATACTCCGGGCAATATTGCACCATGTCACAAAACTTTTCCCACAACTCATTTACCGATTCATTAGTTTGCACAAGGTTATGAAATGCTTCCCTTATTTTATCAATTTCCTCCGCGGGAGCATATTCCTTCATAAATACCTCCTTAAATTGTTCCCAAGTGCATGCTTCTCTCCAAGCACTACCTTTCTCATTCGCCTTACCTTCCCACCATATTTTAGCCCTTTCACGAAGGTAGTTGGTAGCAAAGTTTACCTAATCTTCTGCCGCACAACGACTAGTGCGAAAAGCCCCTTCAATATCGGTAATCCACCTAGAACTCTTCAACGGATCAATGGATCCCATAAATGTAGGTGGAGCACAAGCGGTGAGGTCACAATAAGTGGATTTCTCCTTCCCTACTCCGGGTCTAGCATTTGATTCACTCACTAATTCCCCACTCTTCTTGAGCTTCTCTATCTCCTCTTGAAATATCTTTCACAAGTTCTCGGTGGTCTTGTTTACGTAAAAGGGCATAGCCTTCTCGATGGCCCTTCCCCTTCTATCCGTCACCAAAGTATCCAATTCTTTCAATTCCGCCCTAGAAAAACTTCTAGGATTAAGGTTTTTCGGCATTGATATTGAAGTGTCACTATTAGAGTCTCCATCATTATGTTCATCACTTTCAAGGCGGGAGGAGGTCGCTCTCAACACCTCCTTATTCCGAATTGCCGCCATCTTTTCTACTATACTGAAATTTAACAATTCACACTATTAAGCAAAATCATATACATAGTCGATGCATGAATGACATATCTATTCCCATACTAAACACCCTAGAGTTTATCATCCATGTATAGCTTAAATGATTTCAATCTCACATATGTATCATATTTTTATCACTACGGTGGCCAAGCGTAGTCATAAAAATACTTAACGTATGTGTTCTCGAGATCACCCAAACAATACACAAATAATAAACACCGATACTAAACGCATCTACACAAGGCCTAAGTCTAGGAAATCCTAAGGGTAAATCCTAAATCTCTTATACCGAAGCTCTGATACCAAGTTGTAACGCCCCGTGACCAAACATGACCAAAAACGTGAAAATTTTTCGCAAAAGAACACCCGGAAACTGACCCGCTGTTACTCTTTTACAATCTGACAAAAGTATATAAACATTCATGCCTTGAGACTATTTTTAAATGAAACTAGACTCAATTACCTTCAAAACGACGGGTGGCATGACCCGTGAAGACTTACGGTTTAAAAGATATGATTTTTCAAAGTTTACCAAAATCTGTCCAAATTAAACCGAAATTTCGTGTCCCAAACCGAAATTTCATGTCCCAAACCGAAATTTCACCCCAAACTCACTCAAAGCCATTAACATCTAATACTAGATCGTTTACATAATCAATCAACCCGTTTGCTACCCAAAATGGGTAGAAACACACTTAACCCAAACACCCCTTTAACTGCATAACCCTTTTATACATCTTTTGACCCATTTCTCGAAAAGACAACTTCTATGACCCGATGATTAACGAAACTTTCCAGATTTACTTCTTATATCATTAGACTCCTTTTCATATAAAAACATTCACCGTTAGACACTTCGGAATAGTACTTTTAAAAATGGACGGGTTATGCATAAAACCCATTTCAACCCATTGACACTCCAAACCACTTAAAACCACTTCATTTACCCACCATACCTAACCAACATACATAACTCGTCATACAAAACTTGACCTATGCACTCATAACTCGCTCATATACCAAAATGGGTGGAAACCCGCTTATTCCAAACACCCCCTTAAGAACTCATTTCAACTACACACTTTTACCCAATACACCTATCCACAACATATCCATTTGAAAGCATACATTCTTTGACATTTCTAATATATTGAAAAGTTGTTAGTACAAAGTTTTGACCTGTAGCTTTCCAAAATGGGTGAGTTTGGCTAACCGCCAAACACCCTTCTAAATACCACCATAACCACATAGCATAAAGACTTCTTGACATTTACACCTACTTAACCCATGACCTACACATGAACAAAAGACCTTGTTTGACGACTAGACCATAGAATAACAAAACGACCACATAAGTTGAAATATACCAAAGCACAAAAAGGACACTTCGGGGCTTCCAACTTCAACACGCTTGGTCCAAAAGAATACGGTCTTCTACTAAAACTTCCTCTAGCATGAACTTCAACTACTTACTCACTTAAATCTTATCCTTACCTTTGCTCGATCCTTCGGTATCTATCAAGAAAACATCACAACTAAACATGTAAGTGAGACGCTTAGAAAGTACATGGTATAACAACTATACAATGTATGATAAAATCATACCATAACCATAACTAGTCTAACCATAAGTTAAACTAGCGATATAGGGGCACATACCTCACGCCAACATAGTCGGCCTATACACGATCAACCCATAAGGTTGAACCTCATTCCATAGTTAGCCCAACGACTAACTAAGCTATATCATATCTAGTAGTGGATCCAAAACTAGCTAACGCACCCTATATCCTATCACTTTCCATTACCATGTAATAATACATGATAAAACTATAAAACATACATAATTATCATACAATAAATATGATAAAACTATAAAAACATGTTAAACCATATACTTACCTCAATTCTCTATAACAATCTCACTAATAAAAGCTTTCCACTTCCTACTTGATTCCTATATCACAATTATCATGAATTATCAACCTTAAATCATTATGATCAAAATCATAACATGAACCCTAATTTCATAAATTAGGGAAAGTACTTACCTGAGGTGGGGATTTACAATTAAGGCTTCCTAATAACTTGATAACACTTGAAGATGATTAGAATGGCTTGATTTGTGAAAATGAAGTTTCCCTCCTCTTCTCTTGCTAATATACGACACACACTCACACTCTTCTATCTTCTTGACTTTTCCCCATCTTTCTATAATTTAGATACTTATTAATTAAACTTTACTCATTTGGCAAGACTAGTCCCTCGAATATCATTCTCTCTATATGGACCACTTAATTACTTACTACTTATATCATAACACATAATACATAACTTATTAAATACATATATAGTACCTCATCGAGATATGGGTGTAACAGTTTGGCAGGAAAGATTTGTACTGGTTGTTAAAAATAACAGATGCATGCAGGTACATAAGAAGCAATTTGTTTAGTCACTTATGTAATTTAGCGTTTATGCTTTGCACATATTTTGTTAGATCAGAGACTAAGCTGAAAACAACCATAAAGTAGGATTCTGTTTTTGGATTATAGGTATTAGTCATTGAGTGACGCGTTTGTAATTCTGCCAGCTTATAGTTACTGTAAGAATTATAACTTTATCCTCGGATCATCGCCTGAAGCCTCACTAATTCTCTCAATCCAATCAATGCTTTCCATGCCTGTGTCATTCCCGGGAAAATGTTGAAAACAAATCGGAGATGTTCATAGATACAAATTTCCATACCTCAAAGTTGGATGACCATGTATTTAGTTTTGTACATAATCTTAACTACATATAATGTAAAAATGGTCAAATGTGAAAAATGGAATAGTCAAGAAGTGGAATGTTGAAAAATCTATATTCGGTAACTATATCAAATGAATGAAACTATTTTAGTTGACATCTCTTTACACAAAAACACCCACAAACATAATGATTTAGCACTGAATGATTTAGTAACTCTGAATGAATTTGGTTCTGAATGAAAATATGACGTTTGACAAATTTTCTGAACCGGTAACTCACCCATATAAAATTACCATATTAACCTTTTGTATAAATATCAATTTTTCCATTATAAGTTATTTTTAATATAATATATGTTTGTTGAATTAAACTGTTACTCATCATGTTTATTCTTGTGAATTTTCGGTATGTTAAAATTGCTATTTGATCGTATGTATGCCATGCTTAATGTTTGAAAATGCCAATATGCCTTCCACTTTAACGAAAATGAATAAAAGATCGAATGAAAAATATTGATTTATGAAGTTGTACTTATGATGATGTAGTCCTTTCATAAATTAATAATTAAAAGTATAAAGAGACATGCAATAGGGCACAACATATTTCACTGCTGAATGAATTTGTATGGCCTTGGGTGCTGCTCCATTCAAAGCCAATTAGAATGATAAAGAGGCAGAAAAAAATTTAACAAAAACAAACACTCTCTCACCTTTGACCGATTCAATAGATGGCTCTGAATGACCAATTAAGAGGCTATCAAACAACCCCTAAACTATTCGTGTTTTTTTGCTTAATGCACTTTGACTGATCATTTTTAGACTAATTGCAAGCATGGTTGATTTTAAAAGACTTTACACATTTGGTGTTAATGTTAACAAAAAGGGACATTTTAACCAAAAAGCTATTGATTTCTATAATTTTTGAACAAGCCACGTATATTATTAGTAACTTGCTATATGTTCTATAACAAGGAGGAAGGATCCCGCCGCGTTGCGGCGGGGCTTTCGATATTGTTTGTGTAACGCTCCGTGACCAAACATGACCAAAAACGTGAAAAATTTTCGCAAAAGAACACCCGGAAACTGACCTTCTGTTACTCTTTTACAATCTGACAAAAATATATAAACATTCATGCCCTGAGACTATTTTTAAATGAAACTAGACTCAATTACATTCAAAACGACGGATGGCACGACCCGTGACGACTTACGGTTTAAAAGATATGATTTTTCAAAGTTTACCAAAATCTGTCCAAATTAAACCAAAATTTGGAACCGACATTTGGTGTCCCAAACCGAAATTTCATGTCCCAAACCGAAATTTCACCCCAAACTCACTCAAAGCTATTAACATCTCATACTAGATCGTTTACATAATCAATCAACCCGTTTTCTACCCAAAATGGGTAGAAACACACTTAACCGAAACACCCCTTTAACTGCATAACCCTTTTATACGTCGTTTGACCCATTTCTCGAAAAGACAACTTCTATGACCCGATGATTAACGAAACTTTCCAGATTTACTTCTTATATCATTAGACTCATTTTCATATAAAAACATTCACCGTTAGACACTTCGGAATCATACTTTAAAAAATGGACGGGCTATGCATAAAACCCATTTCAACCCATTGACACTCCAAACCACTTAAAACCACTTCATTTACCCACCATACCTAACCAACACACATAACTCGTCATACAAAACTTGACCTATTGATGCGCGTGTGTGTCGTTGCGGTTTAGCAGTATTAATGCCTAATCAAGTTTTAAATTTATATTTAGCCGACTTATCAATAACACACACACTTAACGAGCAGTGTACCCGATCAGTATGAATATAATGGTAAGTAGAGTGTCGATCACTAAGAGTGGAACGTATTATCTAGTTATTCTAATCAGTATTTTAATATCCTAAGTTAGCTATACAACATAATCTAACGCAAGGGGGTTCAGCCTGAGAGACTGGCACGGTTTGGTTATAATTAAATAGTAAACTAAACTAATGAGCACGAATCAGCGATTAGCACACACGTACACAGATAGATACTTGAGACAATAAGAAGACCTGTCCTGATAATTAAGTAGCTTGTCACTTGTTTTATTGCTAGTTTTATATGAAGTGTATATAATTAAACCTTTCTCGTTGGCTCTAATCTTATCGGCGAGTAAACCCTTAATGATTACTTATGTCTATCCTTCTTTTCTAGAGTATTGGGCATTTGTGATGCCCACGTCTCGTATACGCTAGAATAGATAGGCGAGGAAGGGGCATGGCGACCCAAGCAAGACTCAGCTAGACACAGAGGTTATCAATGCACTAATAAAAGTCACCAAAGACATCAACATATAAACTTTAATTAATGGGAAAGCAATATTAAGGGGAGTGCATGATCTTCCGTAGTCACATGACACAAGCCCATCAATCCTGATGAATTAAAGCGTACTAATACAATAAAACAAAACTACTTAATGAATTGAATACATGCAGGACCTTCTTACAGCTCTTGTATCTTCGTTTAAGGTGTGTCTTGTGCTGCTTGGTCGTCTGAATTCGGCTCTAGGGTTATTTCTTCACACTGTCCAAGACTCTTAAATTCGTCTGACCTTGGGGTATTTATAGTTTCTGTCTGAGGGATCGATGCGGCACATTGAGTTATTAAATGCGGCGCATTGACTTAACTTCGCGTGGGGTCCAAGATTAATATATTCAGGAATATTCGTACACCGTTTTCAGATGCGGCGTATCTTGATCTTTGTATGCGGCGCATGTACTTTAGCTGTCTTGGATTGTAACTTGTGAAATCTTGATAGTGATACGCCGTATGTTAGAAGTATATTGCGGCGTATCTGGAGTAGAACGAGCTTGATCTTCTGGATTTCAGTAGGCTTTTGACATCTTGCTTGTTTTGCACCATAATTAGTCCAAAATCGCCAAGTTTCACATAATGCTTGTTTTTACCTGAGAATCACTAAAGTAAACATTAATGTATCAATTCTCATATATAATATAATAAAACAAGTCAAATAAATAGGATAAATGATGATAATAAAATGTACTTATTTGAGTTCATCAAATATCCCCCCACTTGAACTTTACTTGTCCCCAAGTAAACCTTAGAATTAATCGTATGAAAATGTATCCTAAAAGATATTAGGATTTATTTTTATATTTAAGCACGTATTCGTTTTGTCATAATCACACAACCAAACACTTAACGAAGTAGAAACCAAAATAATTTTTAATGTAAAACAATTCTAAATCGTTTAGTTGCTTAGTCGTGACGAATATTCTATCATAGGCTTGGCAAGTATACGCATCTCCCCCACTAAAGCCAAGGAGTAACAAATCTAAAGCGGTAAAAAGGGTTTGTTGGTTAAGGGTTGATCATCCTTTTTAATCTCTATCGATCTCACATTCCAGAAAAGGCGACAAAATTACAAATACATGATCGAATCCATGACCACGATACTTGAAATTGCTCAAATCCTTAACTCGAATGGGCTAAAGATAGGACCTAGTAATCTTCACCAATAATATTATATCAAAAAGGGCGACAAAATCATAAATACATAGCCGAATACACGACTACGATACTTAAGATTGCTCAAATCCCTAATCTCAATAAATCAAAGGTTTGGATGAAGAATGATATAGGGTATGGATAATATTTGGGATACAAATTGGTGTAAAATGAAAAATAAACAAAACAGATGTAGGAAATACCCATCTTGATTGTGTGGATCTATTCGGGTGGTCTTGGATCTTGAAAGATCAAGAAACCCATTTGAGTTAGTTTGTAGAGAGAAGTTTAGAGAGAGAGGGAACTATGTGAAAATCTGGAATGTTAGATTAATGTGACAAGAGTTCCAACCCTTCCCAAGTGTGGGAAGGGGTATTTATACTTCTACATATTGGTGCCCCTAGTGGGCTGTGGAGTGAGCTGACAGTGGGGAAAGCCCCGACCCACTCCACAAATATAGATACGACTAATCTAATAAAACTAATAATACTAATAATACTAAGCTAATATAAATAAGCCTACGAGCTATATAAATGCTAATTAGATGCTCGGGGTGACCGAACCTTCATATGAATATTTATATTCCTAACAATCTCCCCCTAAGGGAGGTCACCCCGGAAATAATAACTTGAATTCTAGCATTTTATCTTTTGATCTTGACTTCATAGCTCGTAGTCTTCGATTCTTCAATGTCTTGTATCTTTGTGCCTTTAGCAGTGATCTTGTGATGACCTTTCTTTGTCTTGGATGATCTTTGAGTATTCTTCGACTTTATCATCCAACATTTGTTTCCAAGTCATCTTTCAGGAGTATGTTTCCATGTGATGTATAAATCTTTGAGCCAACATGCTCACACTATTTGGTGTCATGATCTTTAGTATCAGAGTTTGCAGAAGCCGTGTAAAAGGTCTTTTAGGTTGATCATGACATTCTTGAGTTACAATGATGATGTAGTGTGAACATGTGGTAGAGGATTGGCATCTTTACTGCAACCAGCTACAACCGCATTCAGCTGCAACTTCAATCAGCTACAACCGCAAACAGCTGCAACAGCAATCAGCTACAATCGCCAGAAGTTCCTGCATACGACAGTTAGCAATAAAACGTCCGGTACTTACAAGTTCGGACTTCGAGATTGTTAACAGCATAGTGTGAAAACTCTCTCTAATCCTTACCAAGACCGTTCCTAATCGAAAACCCACAGAGGGCTTTTTAAGATCGAACCGTAGCACATCAACGATTAGGTGAGTCGCTGGAGATCACTCCACGACTGTAGACCGTTAGAAACCGCCGCGACCACTAAGCGTAATCCATGAGGAATTACCGAAGTGACCTGCTTTCAGGGCTGCTTGATGTTGACCCTGGCAGGAATTTCCATTCAATCATTGAGAATTACATTTGTAAATTCTCTCATAAATGTTCTGGCAGATTGCTAAGATCTGCGTAGGACTCATAAGTTTACAACTGGTGTCCTTAATGTTGAACACCCAGTGTAGAACTAATTCGTGTCCCTATGAGATCTTATTGTGCATCTCGTGGCTCTAGACTCTATAGTGCGTTTTGATTTAGTGAGCGGAGGCTGGAGAGAACTGCCACCTTTTCAATATCATCTAACTCGGAGTGAGAGAGACGATAGAAATGAATTGATCTCCGTGACAATTGAAACAAGAATCCTTTGAGGGACCTTGAGTGGCTAGGGAGGGTTGTGCAGCGTATCACTGGGTCCATGATACTTTGTCTTCAATGCCAGCAATCAACTAAGTGATTCTGACAGCATATGTATTGACCCGGTTTCTGCCTAAGTTGTAAGGAGGGCTATTTCTTTTCACCCTTTCTCTTTACAATTCTTTTTCATTCTTCAACCCCTTCAGTGCTTACCGAGACTTCATAACTAACACCTTGTTGGGTTTGTTCCAGTGTTAGCTCCATCTCAGTCGACACTCTTCCCTCATTCACTTTTCTCCTTTTAAATCATACCTAAGGACTTCTACACTAACTAGTGTATTGTCCCTGGGTAGATCCCTCCGGCTCTGGCGGGATCGTGGGAACTTGAGCCTAACCTAACCATCCTTATAACTCCATACATTAATTAAAATGGTCGGTCTTTGGTATTCATCCACGATTGCCAAACCAAATCTTTGAAAAATCTCTCAAAGTGTTCATGATTCTGAAACACATTTTTGCAAACACTTGAGAGTTTTATATTTTTCAAATGCTCCCCCTCAACATGTGCTCGGTAGATTGTTTTATAAATTTGCACATGTTAGGTAGAGCTCGCACTTTTTGAATTGATCAACTTTCAGTGAACATGACCGATTCGAGACACGCTTACATCACTAGTTAGACTAGCTTGAAATTATTACCCGGCCTGGTCAAGTCCACAGAAAGTTTCTCGAAACGGTACACTCTACTCAGACACATCCTTTTCGAGACACGCTTACATCACTGGTTAGACCAGCTTGAAATTATTACCCGGCCAGGATATGCCCTTTCGATAGATGACAGTTTTGTTTCGTCAATTCTTTTGTGAAGTCTGAGTCACGATCTCATGCAATGCCAAATCCTTTTTGTTTCCACAAAACATTTGCTCCCCCTCAATGTGTGCATCGATATATAAAGTAGTTTAGCACACATGGGAGAGCTTACTTTTATGTCCAAAACATTTTGCTCTCCCTCAATATGTGCCTTGGTATACAAAAGAGTTTAGCACATATGGGAGAGCTTACACTTAAGTCCAAAACATCACATTTTCATCAGGTTTCATATTTAAATCACATTCTCTCCCCCGATCAAAAATTTCAAACCTTTTGAGATTTGTGATCCCAATTGATTTAAATAATTTAGAAAAACATGGGAGAAAATGTGGTCAGGTTTAACATGTTCTGATGATGAAACATACTTTGCTCCCCCTTAATCTAAGAGGGAGATTCACTGCTCATTTTGCACAAGATAACATTTATGACACAATTGATATTGACCTTTTGCGCAGATGATGTGATCATCCGCTTTTCTGAAGGAGTCATTGGTCAACATCGATTATCCATCCACCAACAAGAACGTCCAAGAATTGTAGATCCCCACTTGGCGAGATCGGAACAAATATTGCTTTGTTTCACTGAAGGTGGTGGTGGTGATGACGGTGTTGTTGTTGTTGTTGCCGCCGATGTTGTTGTCATGGTGAATTCCGAGCTAATCAATAGAGTTTGAACGTCTGATCAAATGGTTAGAATGGGAACTGGTACATTCATTTTGGCTATGGAATCTGCATAAGAATATCAACACAGATATACATACATACAGATACACTATTCCTTAATAGCTACCCTTCAGCAGCTTGCCACATTATAATACCAAGTTCATCTTATAATCAAACCCCAATCAGGAACTACGTCAAACCACTATCTAGCATGAAGAGCAATTAGCAATCATGAACATGGCAATTCACACAGATTTCAATATTTAATTCAGGATCTTAGGAACATGATTCTAACATAATAGCAATCTACCTAAGCGAATCCTGAGAACATATGCAGAATATCAACAACAATTAAGCAGCAGAGACAAACAACATTTGAAACTCATTCACTTAGTTCATACAAATGTCAGTGGAGTATTCAAAAACATCAAACACAACTGGTTTTCTAACTTCTTTTAGGTTTTGAGTCTTAAAGCATTTTGGGGATTATACGAGGATTCCAAAGTAACACAAATGAACCTTCTAGATACATAAAGCTAGGAAACTATAAGCAAATTGCACATAATGTCCTAAACTTTCTAGCAACTAACACACTTGGTCATTTGATATATTTAAGCAAGATCCTCTTCAACTAATTCCCCATTAACTACAAAACCATTTCTAACAAGTATGATTTAACCAATAAATCCGTTTGATGATATAAAATTTGAATTCACTCTCCCCCTCAATCAATGACTCGTATTCTAGTTGAACCTCAACTAAAATCACGCTTAACCCCACAACTCATCAAACAAGAACTGTCATGAGGTTTTGTAGTCGTTGATTGAGTGACAAATTTTATGCATAATCCAAGTATAAACAAATTTCATACAACACATATTCACCAAGTGTCTCACAAATAATTTTCAGAAGAATCATAGAGTGAAAACTATTTGTTATACAAAGAAGACTTCTCTTCTTTTTCAAGAAATGATGCACTGAAACGTACATCAAATCAGGAAACATGGATATGAAGTAATCCATGCCCAGGTGAACATCACCCAGTTGGAGGAACAGCCGTCTTTTTGGCGACGTGCTTTCCCCAATATGAAGCGCGGGTTGCTATCTAAAGTAATAGCAAGCCATTTTGACATGTTTTAACCGGTTTGTATAACTTCTGCTCGAGCTTCATTTAAAGACCCGTGCCATTATTGAATGACATTTCTAAGTCCGTAAATGTTATCGATAAACAGAAGACATGCCTAGGTGAAACTATTTTTGGTATTTTCTATTTTTCAATTTTTTATGGTTTTTCTGGTTTTACGTTTCTCTATTTACAATTAGCATGAATTCTATGTATCTATTTACAAAATGGTATAAGATGTGAAAAAGAATGTAAGAAGCAAAATATATACAAGGATACGAACCAGAAACCATTACTCCTCAGCATTCTGAATCTTTTCCGCATTCATCACTTGACTTGCTGAAGAGCAATGTTAGCACTTTCAATCAGGGAATGATTCTGGCTTAACACTCTCCCCTAATTAGTGCACTCCCCCAATCTGACAACCTCTGACGATTACCCATAATAGGAAGAAGACTTTGGATGAACGCCCGAAATATGAAGAAGACTTTTGATAACCAAATGCATGCCGTCTTTAATCTTCTAACACTCCCGTCCTAGAGTGACTACGTCAAAAACCTTAGGCAACTTTTCGGTAGTTTAAGTTGAGCCTCAACTGACATCTAGCTTAACCTCACAACTCATCAAACAAGAACTGTCATGAGATTAGGTTAACATCAAGTTGGACTTATCCTTAAACTACGGAACAACTTGAACCTAACTTAACTCCACAACTCATCAAACAAGAACTGTCATGGGATTAAGTTAAATATCAAGTTGTAAGAAAAGAGCTCAACATTCTTGAATGTAGAGAAGACTGAAGACTCGACCTTCTTCAAGATTGCCCAATGTGGAGGAATAGAATACCAATCATCTTCATCTCACCAAATGCCTTCCAGAAACCTTACATATAACCCATCAGCCCGCAGCATACACATGAGATGATAACACCCAACAGAGAATGAAGAGTAGACTGACGACTCGACCTTCTTCAGTCTTAAGTATAACACCAAAGTAACAAGTTGAACCACTGATCATATATAGTATGTATCCATCCTTGGATATTAAGCCCTGATCACGTGAACCTGTTGTGCGTCCTTGATGTACACATTCTCTCTCCCCTGATGGTTACGATTAATCAGCCCATGACGTAACAGTGAAACGTAAATACCAAGGTAACAAGTTGAACCACTGATCATCTCTGCGGTTCTCAACACCGGAATATATGATTAAGCCCAATCATGTGAACCTGTTGTGCGTCCTTGGTGTACACATTTCTCTCCCCCATGATGGTTACGATTAATCGGAATCATCATCATGATGTGTACATGTAGCCTGATGACGTGTACTTGAAGCATTGACTAGAAACCCATTGTTGTTGATTGTACCAACCCGTGAGACTATGTCGATTAGCATTCCATGACCATGTTCTTCAACACCTTGAAAGACGAAGGAAGAAGCAGTGTTGGAGAACCATGGTTTGCACGACTCCTGAACAGACGTATTCAGGAGTCGTATGACCAATTCTTAATCATCAACTAACATGTAGATTAATATTCACCCTTTCTCCCCCTCAAAAATTGCATATGCCTGCCAACTGCAATTTTTGATGATTGAACTAGTGAATATGAATACCATCAACGGTAATTAGCTCCACTTGACGGTTCTTGACGACTGACATGTTATTTATTCACCATTTCCCCCCTTCAAAAATTGCATATGCTTGTCAACTGCAATTTTTGGTTGAACAAGTGAATAAGAATATACTCCAATGTGCGCCGATCCACTTGAAGACTGAATAAGCACGGAAAGAGCATGAAACTTGTTGATGAGAATGGCCATAAATAAGAAGACTCCTCTTCTTTTGAAGATAAAGTGCACTCAAGCGTTCACTTTTCTTTTCTTTGATGAACGAGGCCTGAACTGATGTGAACAGACATCATTATGATGAAGAGCGAGGCCTGCACTGACTTGTACAGACGTCATCTGATGAAGAACGAGGCCTGCACTGAAGTGTACAGACGTCATAATGATGAAGAGCGAGGCCTGCACTGACTTGTACAGACGTCATCCTGATGAAGAGCGAGGCCTGCACTGAGGTGTACAGACGTCATCATTCTCTCTCTTTACTTCTTCTCTCATCTAACTCGTTACCAACCCCATTATCATTTTGTCGGCTTGATGTAGTGACCACTGATGGAGAAAACCCAATATGATGAACTTGATACTGAAGTAATATAACCCGAACTTGTGACTTAAACTTGTACTAGTGCGTGACAAAGAGCGGTGTAGAGACTTCGTGCAACATCGAATCCCCAAGTACTCTATACTCTTCAACCAACCAACCATCAAGTATAAGACGTACATCACCTCTTGGATATCCACAACTTCGTGTGACACTGAGCACTACAACGTGACTCCTTAAAGTGATAGTTATTTTGCAATAGAGAGAAAGAAGAAATAACTAGATATCCAAGTCTTCGTCATTGTAAATGATGAAAGCTCGAACAAGGATCTCGAAGAATCTTCATCCAACCTCCCCGATATCTTCAGATACTAAGTACACGCACCCATGAAATTTCACTTCAGCCTCAAATAAATAATAATGAATTCACGCCGTAGTCACCTTGTGGTCGTTTAAATGCCCCGATCAAGTCCTTCATGATGCATTAACTGAACATTGATAATGGTTTTAACCCGATCATGGTTAAGAGCGCATAGTCCATTGTCACGGGATTTTACAAATCTATGATTTAAACCGAGAAATAAGTTCTTTCGCGGGATTTTACAAAACCAAGAAGAAACCGTGAGGCAGTAACAGATTGAATGTGGCATGTCTGATTTTGATTTTTGGTGAACATCAGTTTGGGTAAAGAATATCTTGTGAAGAATTACAGATCACATCACAACTTTTAAAACCTTTGGCCAACTAACCAACCTTGTACAAAGATTAGTGACCACTCGATGAAGAAAACCCGATATACCAATACTGAAAACTGAAGTAGAAGTCCCCAAATTTGTTACTTAAGCTTGCACTAATGTTGGAAGAACGGTGTAGAGAATTAATGCTCCAAGCAAATCTCTAAGTGCTCAATACCCAACCAAAGTATGAGACATTAACACCTCTTGCGATTATCGACATCGTCATTGACGTGTGACACTGAGTACTCCAATAACTCTTAAGTGATAGTTACCCCAACTACTGGTAACTAGATAACCCAAGTCTTCAACTTAAATTTTTACGCACGAGCAAGTTATCATTGAAGGTCATGCATCCAACCAACCCCGACTTCAAGATAAAATAAGTAGACGCCTTCGTGAAATTCAACTTCAATCACAAATAAAGAATACCAGATTAACTTCGTGATCATCTTGTGCTGTTGACTAGCCAAAAAGAGAAGAAGCATGCGCTAATTCTTAGAAGTGCCCATGACTCATAGTCAGTCCTATCAAACAAAGCTGTCTGACCCAGCTACTTGGATGTGGAATAGTTGTCGTACTGTGTACAGGATTTTACAGTTCTTGAGATTTATCTGAGAAATAAATTCAAGAACTAACTGCACAACAGTAAGCATCAAACTGCTGTAGACTGAACCACTGAATCCTGAATCGCTACGATCTGACCCGCTGTAACCGGAACCGCTAAAATTCACATCGCTGGGGACGGAACTTCTAGGAAACTTGCGATAATTCTCCCCCTCAAAAAGGACATGAAATGACCTTTTTGCCAAAGCTGAGAGTCCGTGATGTTTGTGAATTTGACAGGCACAAAACATGGAAAGAGACAAATGAAACTACTGCAACGAAGATGGTGATTAAGACTCTCTTGTAGTAACCCCTTGCTTTCTTCATCATCAATGGTTTAGTAGATTAACAATTCATTGAAGCTCGTAATATGCCAAAACCGCTTGATGAAATGCATATGACTCTAAAGTGAGTAAAAGGTTAAAACATGTCTCCAAACAAATCACCTCTTGTCTTTAAGCCTGACTACCTCTTGAGAAGATCTTGAACAACAATCCCATTAGAAGCTTGAGAAGCAACAATCACTTGATGAAGCTTGATAAAGAACAAGTCCGCCACTTAAACTTGCACTAAATTATGATTTAGAACCTATATTGAGCACAACAACGTAACTCCTTTAAATATAGGTAGTGATATATACCCAACCTTCCATCCTTAATTGTATATATCCACTTCGTGAACATCCAAGTCTAATCACCTTAAATTGCAAATTGTGATTTAGAACCTATATTGAGCACAACAACGTAACTCCTTTAAATATAGGTAGTGATATATACCCAACCTTCCATCCTTTATTGTATATATCCACTTCTTGAACATCCAGGTCTAATCACCTTAAATACGCTTGAGCAAGGGTCAACAAACATCGTGCATCCATCCACCCCGAGATGTTTGTGACACTAAGTACACCAACCCGTGAATTAACAAACCAACCAAGTTACCATAATTTCCCAATTCCTGCTGATCTTGAAGCACAAACTTATCCCGAAAAATTAGTCACACCCCGTAAGTTTCATTATTTCTAAACCCAAGTCCAGCCTACTTGTCCAAAATTAATTTCACGGGATTTTACAGCTCTTGAGATTTAAACCGAGAAATCGAATCTTTCGCGGGATTTTCTAAAACCTACAAGAGAAACCGTGAAATCAACCAGAATACCCAAGAGTGAGGTGCAATACCAATCTTCGAAATTCAAGTCACAGAAGTCAAATCACAACATGATCAAATTGCAACAGGCCAAGTCACAGATTGTCAATTTGCACCAAGACAGATTGCAATCAACCAAATCACAATAAGTCGAATCGCAAGTGTTGACTCGCAACGTCATATCGTAACTGGTCAAATAGCAATCCGTCAAGTTGCAATAAGACAAACACGCAACTTGACAAATCACAATTAATCACATTGCAATTTGTCAACTGTAACTCAACTCGTAAACATCAAATTGCAGACTCACTTAAATCGTAGGCACTAATAGGACCGTGCAGCCAAATCCACTATTCTGCAGTCACGTAGACATTCATATACCCCACGGATTTGATACTGTCATGAATATGAAAATCTTAACCAAAATTCGTCCTTGTGTTGAAAGTTCAACGATTATCCCAACCAAAAACTATCCAAATCATCCATGCGATCACAGTCCAAATTCACAGCCTACTTAGTAATTAGACCAATATAGCCACTATATATATCCGGTCCAACTTGAACTTTACAACCCGATCCAAGTATTAGACAATTCATCAATTGATAATAACCAAAGAGAACTTGACAAACATTCGACCATGTGTGAAACATTCTGAAGTTATAGCCCAATGACAAAAATTTGGAGTCTCTCTAGCAGTCCAATACACACGGCCCAAAACTATCCCCTAATCTTCCACCTGTTAACCCTAATATTCGGTATATATATAAGCCACTTAAACTCTAATCAATCCAACCCTAATTATTAACTAATCCGCCCCCATTCTCATCCCTTTTCTCCTCCAACCTCACAAACCCTAATCCCAAATCAGGCAAACACAAATCATACAATCACCGCAGTCAATCAATCCAACTTATCTCTCCATCAAAAATTGTTACGACACCACTCACACGAGTAACAACCAACCATCTCCCAACCATACCTCTCCATAACCATCGAATACCACACCTTTTCAGTCACAACCCCTTTTTAATAGTCATTAAGCTCAAATCCGGCTGGCAAACACAAACCGAAGCACGTTTATACCACAAACAAGCCGCATCTTCAAGATCTCCAAGAGGAGGTCTCGGGTAGGTTCATTTGATGTAATCTTGTATTGTTGTAAAAATTAGTTTGCTACAAACCGAACTGGAGACTGAAGTCACGATTGAGAGAGGTAGGTTAGATTTTAGGATTTGTTGTGATAATGTAGTTTTGAATTAGTTGTTGTAAAATGATTCGAGCATTATATGGTTGTATATAATCAGTGAGTGTAATAGAAGATGGATTTGATCTTGTACGATTTGTATTCGGGTTGGAGTTGATTTAGATGTTGTACTTGAGTTTTGTTGCAGTAATCTTAGAGCATTTTGTGATTGTTTGGATTTATGTTGTAATGTTGTTTGTTAGGTCTGGGTCTGTTTTACTGCTTCTCTCCTTCTTTATCTATGATTCGGTTTGACTTTACTGGTTTGGTAGACAAACCGCATCCACGAACAGATAGACAAACCGAGTTCATAAGTATATAGACAAACCGCGTTTGTGATTAAACAGACAAACCGAGTCCATGATAACCCGAGTTCATGGTTAAAGAGACAAACCGAGTCCGTGGTTAAGTGGACAAACCGAGTTCATGACAGTATGGACAAACCGAGTTCATGACTGTATGGACAAACCGAGTCCATGACTGTATGGACAAACCGAGTCCAGGACAAACCGCCTCGGAGACAAATTGCAACTTTGACCGGTCAACGCTGTCACTTTCGTACTTTCCTTAAAAACCGGATCTGTGTTTTTCTCTTTCATAACAAACTGCATTCAAGAACATCACAAATTTGACACCAGCAGCTGCTAAGAACATCACCTTTACAACCAAGCTTATACCATCACAAATGAGCCACAACACCCTTTTAAGTGCAAAACAGCCAACACGCAAGTAAGCAGTTTCCTTTTTGAACATATCAGTGGGCTTGTAAACCGAAAGCAGAACCAAAAGAAAAGTTTAAGCAAACCATACAAATCTTTAAACTTGTTAGTGCTTGTAAACTGAAAGTTGTACAAACGAACCAAACCTTTTTTAAACATATTAGTGGGCTTGTAAACCAAAAATAAAACCAAAAGAAGAAGGTTAAATCTGATTAAACACGCTTGTAAACACGCTTACTTCTTGAGATAAAATAGAACCAAAACATATTTGTGGGCTTGTAAACACGCTTACGTCTTGAGATAAAATCAGTTAAAGGCCCACATGAAGAGTTTAAAAAATCAAGTCATTGACCACAAAAAGAATTATAGCAACCTTAACCACAGATCTGAGTTAGATGAAACCAACCGAATATACAGCCATTGACCACAGATCTGACCAAGATGAAACCATGGCTCTTGATACCAATTGTAGGAAATACCCATCATGATTGTGTGGATCTATTCGGGTGGTCTTGGATCTTGAAAGATCAAGAAACCCATTTGAGTTAGTTTGTAGAGAGAAGTTTAGAGAGAGAGGGAACTATGTGAAAATCTGGAAGTTAGATTAATGTGACAAGAGTTCCAACCCTTCCCAAGTGTGGGAAGGGGTATTTATACTTCTACATATTTGTGCCCCTAGTGGGCTGTGGAGTGAGCTGACAGTGGGGAAAGCCCCGACCCACTCCACAAATATAGATACGACTAATCTAATAAAACTAATAATACTAATAATACTAAGCTAATATAAATAAGCCTACGAGCTATATAAATGCTAATTAGATGCTCGGGGTGACCGAACCTTCATATGAATATTTATATTCCTAACAACAGATAAATTAAAATCCTAAGTGTGGTTAATCACTTTCCCAACCATCCCATGAATAAGACTCATATCATTGAATAACTCACGCTTTAACACTTGAAACACACGCTTTATGTAGACACGAATTATACTCAACAAGATCTCAATCAAATAATAACCTTAGTTGGCGTTCCCATAACGGTCAACTCCCGTTCAATCCATAAATATAATATACAACAAAAAATAGTGGTGATATCTCCCACTTAATACAAAACTTTACATAAGTTGGTTAAAACAAACTTTCAACTTTTCCTTTTTCTTTTTCTTTTTCTTTTCTATTTTTTTCCTTTTTTTTTTTTTTTTTTTTTGATGTGTAAAATTTCACAACTTTTCTATCACTATTTTTCCGGATAATTTTTCATACTCTTCATACTTTCAGAAATAACTGTAATAGTGAAAGTAGCAAACACACGAAAAATAAACTAAAAGTTATACAATATTTACTTTCATACCAATTGCATTGTGCAATTTCCCGACCTAACCAAAGATAATGAATTACGCACGCGAACACAGGTAATGTAAGGAAACACACTTTGCCTAAAGCAATTAACCACGGATTTTAATCTACAGGGTAGGCTAAGGTGTAAGGGTGTATCGAAACATTATAACAAAGGTGTAAGAAACGAAAGGAATGGCTCTGAGGGTTTTTCTAGGGGTATCTTACTCTAAAAGTGAGAGTAACAAAGGGTTTATACGGGGGTTAACTAACCAGTGTAGTTAGTTAATATCACATAACATATAAAGGCTATTTGGGTGTAATCCTAGAAATTTACCAATTTAGACAAGTCACTCCAATTATATAGATAATACTCATTATGGTGGTCTCGAATAGTATACAAGCCAAGTTCTAAAGTTTACAAGTCACCAGCACACTAAAGTTTTAATATTTTTGAAAGAATAGAGTTATGTGTGCGGTTATGTAATTTAGACTTTAAACAAAAACATGCTAAAAAATTTTAAATTTTGATATATTAAGCGCATTTTAAGCATATTTTGAAAAAGTTTAGGACAAGTAAGTGTTCTAATTCTCCATCCCCCACTTAAGTTAAACAACGTCCTCGTTGTTTGTGTCAAAGGTTAAAAACTGGAAAATAAAAGAATTAGAACAGAAAAACTCCCCTGAGATTTGCTCGGTATGATCCTCCATTATTCGTATAAGAGCAAAAATCAACTTTCTTGTGGATTAGAACGTTTAAGCTTCATAGATGATGTATCCACAAAAATGCAGGAATCTATAATACCATTTAGACTTTAACACACCTGAGTTAAGAAGGTTCAAACTTGCATAATACATTAGTAGTTAGTAAAAATAAAACCTAAAAAATTAAACTGTAAATCATCAGGTCAGTCGATACGCCGTATCTTATGGAAGAAGATACGCCGTATCGAGCCTGGAATAAATACGAATCAGAATAAAAGATGCGTCGCATCCTTAACCAGGGATGCGCCGCATTAAATAAACTGACAGAAAGTTTTAAAGTCAAAAATAAAAATGCAGAAAATGAAATAAGATATGACCAGTGCAGGTGATGCGTCGCATCTTATGATGGAGATGCGCCGCATCTTCTGCAGGTCTGACAGACTCGACACAGAACAGAAAAGTAAAAAAATTTTCTTCCGGGTTGTCTCCCGGTCAGCACTTGTCTTTATTGTATCGCTCCGCAACATTTTCTTCCGTTCGACTTAATCTAATATATTCTTTGGTCTTCGTCGCAACATATTCCTCATATGGTCCCAAAGAGTATTTGATGACTTCAAATTTTTCAGAAATTATCATGGGTGGGTTATTATAAGTGATCCCAAGTAGTCGACATTTTCTCTCGATGAATTCTTCTTCGTCTTTATCAACAAACTTGAAATAAGGATCCTTATTCAAATAGTCATCAAGTTCATCAATTAATGACTCATCGTTATTATCATAGGGATAATAATTAACCAAGTTAATGGATTGATAATAATCTTGAGTCTCGTCCCACTTTCTTTTCAATTCCCATTGTAAGCGTCGATTAAGCCTTGTGTAATCATCACATTTTCTATGCACCCATTCCCAGAAAGTAGTATTCGATGCTCCCTTTAGTTCTTTTAAGTATTCGATTCTACCTTTTTCTTGCAAAGCCTCTGCTCTACGTGGGGAGTCTTCAATTTTTTCATACCAATCATAGTCTTCAAAGTATATATCGTTTCCAACTCGTTTCATTCCAATTATACTTCCCCCATTGCAGGTTCCATCATTCTTCCAATCACAGGTTGGCCATTCACTACTTCCATCCTTGAAACGGAAAGGTTTACAAGTGTGATTAATATGCCCAAATTCCCATGGTTTATCCCAAACCCATGGTATCTGGTCATTCCATTCGTAGTACCAGGTGTTTTTGAACTCATCATAAGTTTTGAATCTTGGTAGATCTCCAGTTAGCACGTCAGCGTCGATTTCAAGAAGGTAATTAAATTCTTTGAATTGTTTGCACAAGGGTGTCTCATAATTGAACACATCAATGTCTATGCTGAATAATTCTTCAATGCCTTCCTTGATCGTTGGATCGTCATGTGATGATCCATTGCTGCTCTCTACTTCCTCATCTTCCCCTCTCATCCAATATACCCATAACACATCTTTAGTAGCTCGGTCCATGGTCTTATGGTTATTGAACTTACTAGCTAACCAATCTGAAAAATTAGCATTATTAGGATCGTAGTTAACGTCAAAGCTAGTATTACCAATCATTATCCTCCTTGTCTCCATGAACTCATTAAATTGTTCTTTAAAACTTCGTGTCAACCATGAGGTCACAATCTGTTTGACTTCATTCGTAGGAGCAAATTTGGGATCACCGTATTTAAGTTCAAGCCATTCTTCTAAAGAGATATCCATCAACCTTACTAACTTTTTATGAAACAGTATTTCCGATTCAGCATAAATTCTTTCATCATCCAGATTGCTTTTATCTAATCCCCAATACTGTTCGGAATGAGGCATATAAGGAGTTTGTATAGGTTGGATATTTCCTCTACCATAGCTTTTGTTGCTCGATTTGTTGACTGCATTTGCTGAGTTCATGTATTCAATTT
Organism: Artemisia tridentata subsp. tridentata; assembly: GCA_021014915.2. Lineage (NCBI taxonomy): Eukaryota > Viridiplantae > Streptophyta > Magnoliopsida > Asterales > Asteraceae > Artemisia > Artemisia tridentata. Next base: position 325,994,518 of record CP139503.1, read on the forward strand.
GGAATTTCCCATATTTTTCTTCGATAGTCGTCCAAGTTAATCCTTTAGATTCAATGATAGGCCATAAGAGTAACAATTCATCTTCAGTGTAGCTCATTAGTAAATCATAAGAGAATATCCCATCTTCAATATTGCATAAGCGTTTGAATTCCATATAAGTAGCTTCAAGAGGGGTTTTCCCAAGAAAATAAATCGGCATCAATCGTGAGTACATTGAAGTTGACGTCTTCATAAACTTCCACTGAGTAGAAAGGCATGTTGGTTTGAGATACATATTTGAGTAAAGCATCGATCGTAGGTAAGTTGCTAATAACAGCATCGAAATATTCGAATGAATCCGAAAGCAAGAGTTCCTTTTCCAATTCTGAGCTTTTAGTAATGCTTAATGCTGGGAACTTGCTCAAGCTAACTTCATAGTTATCACACTCGTCATCACTTTCCAGAATTAACGGCTTTTTGGTGCGGGACTTTTCATTGTGCTTATCTTTCATAAGTTCCTTAGCAAGATATCCGTTCATTGACATATCTTCCATAGCAAAACCTGTCATCATAGGTAAAATCGTCAGTAGGATCTGTTTGCTAGAAGACAAATTAATGAATTTAGAAACGAATATAAAGAATAAAAATGACTGATATCTGCAAACGATGCGTCGTATCCAGAAAGTTGGATACGCCGTATCTGATTTCGTTAAAATTTAATCAGACTTTTATTCAGAAAACAAATACACCGCTTATGAATTAGAATGCGCCGTATCAAGTTTAAATTATCAAAAATCGATTATATTTATTAAAATTAAATGCGTCGTATTAACAAAAGCTAATGCGTCGTATTTTCGTTACGTTTCAAAATACAAGATTTTTAATTTAGTAGATGCGCCGTATCGATAAAAATCGATGTGTCGCTTCTGTTTAAAAATTCGAAAAAACTGTTTTTAATTTAAATAGAAAATACGCCGTATCTGTTAAAACAGATGCGTCATATGGCGTTAGGGTTTAGAAAAATTTCTTATTAAAAACAGAATACGCCGTATCTTGGGGAAAGATGCGTCGTACTTGAATTTATTAAACGCGTTGTATTTTATAAAAATTAAACGCAATACGCCGTATCTGTGAAAACAGATGCGCCGTATCGTTTGTATCAGCACAATACAACGATAGCAGAATGCGGAAAAATAGAAAAAAGAAAAACAAAAATAAGAACAAACAAAAAGAAACAAAAATTACAGAAAACAAAAACACACAAAAACAGAAAATATGCAAATTATACAATGAATGCAATTTTACTAATATATAACAGGGTTAGTGGTTAGAATCTAAAAAAAACTAAAAAGAAAAACCTAATTAAAATACTAAATTAAATTAACAGATAATAACAATTCATTCCCCGGCAGCGGCGCCAAAAACTTGATGCGCGTGTGTGTCGTTGCGGTTTAGCAGTATTAATGCCTACTCAAGTTTTAAATTTATATTTAGCCGACTTATCAATAACACACACACTTAACGAGCAGTGTACCCGGTCAGTATGAATATAATGGTAAGTAGAGTGTCGATCACTAAGAGTGGAACGTATTATCTAGTTATTCTAATCAGTATTTTAATATCCTAAGTTAGTTATACAACCTAATCTAACGCAAGGGGGTTCAGCCTGAGAGACTGGCACGGTTTGGTTATAATTAAATAGTAAACTAAACTAATGAGCACGAATCAGCGATTAGCACACACGTACACAGATAGATACTTGAGACAATAAGAAGACCTGTCCTGATAATTAAGTAGCTTGTCACTTGTTTTATTGCTAGTTTTATATGAAGTGTATATAATTAAACCTTTCTCGTTGGCTCTAATCTTATCGGCGAGTAAATCCTTAATGATTACTTATGTCTATCCTTCTTTTCTAGAGTATTGGGCATTTGTGATGCCCACGTCTCGTATACGCTAGAATAGATAGGCGAGGAAGGGGCATGGCGACCCAAGCAAGACTCAGCTAGACACAGAGGTTATCAATGCACTAATAAAAGTCACCAAAGACATCAACATATAAACTTTAATTAATGGGAAAGCAATATTAAGGGGAGTGCATGATCTTCCGTAGTCACATGACACAAGCCCATCAATCCTGATGAATTAAAGCGTACTAATACAATAAAACAAAACTACTTAATGAATTGAATACATGCAGGACCTTCTTACAGCTCTTGTATCTTCGTTTAAGGTGTGTCTTGTGCTGCTTGGTCGTCTGAATTCGGCTCTAGGGTTATTTCTTCACACTGTCCAAGACTCTTAAATTCGTCTGACCTTGGGGTATTTAAAGTTTCTGTCTGAGGGATCGATGCGGCGCATTGAGTTATTAGATGCGGCGCATTGACTTAACTTCACGTGGGGTCCAAGATTAATATATTCAGGAATATTCGTACACCGTCTTCAGATGCGGCGTATCTTGATCTTTGTATGCGGCGCATGTACTTTAGCTGTCTTGGATTGTAACTTGTGAAATCTTGATAGTGATACGCCGTATGTTAGAAGTATATTGCGGCGTATCTGGAGTAGAACGAGCTTGATCATCTGGATTTCAGTAGGCTTTTGACATCTTGCTTGTTTTGCTTCATAATTAGTCCAAAATCGCCAAGTTTCACATAATGCTTGTTTTTACCTGAGAATCACTAAAGTAAACATTAATGTATCAATTCTCATATATAATATAATAAAACAAGTCAAATAAATAGGATAAATGATGATAATAAAATGTACTTATTTGAGTTCATCACCTATGCACTCATAACTCGCTCATATACCAAAATGGGTGGAAACCCGCTTATTCCAAACACCCCCTTAAGAACTCATTTCAACTACACACTTTTACCCAATACACCTATCCACAACATATCCATTTGAAAGCATACATTCTTTGACATTTCTAATATATTGAAAAGTTGTTAGTACAAAGTTTTGACCCGTAGCTTTCCAAAATGGGTGAGTTTGGCTAAATGCCAAACACCCTTCTAAATACCACCATAACCACATAGCATAAAGACTTCTTGACATTTACACCTACTTAACCCATGACCTACACATGAACAAAAGACCTTGTTTGACGACTAGACCATAGAATAACAAAACGACCACATAATTTGAAATATACCATAGCACAAAAAGGACACTTCGGGGCTTCCAACTTCAACACGCTTGGTCCAAAAGAATACGGTCTTCTACTACAACTTCCTCTAGCATGAACTTCAACTACTTACTCACTTAAATCTTATCCTTACATTTGCTCGATCCTTCGGTACCTATCAAGAAAACATCACAACTAAACATTTAAGTGAGACGCTTAGTAAGTACATGGTATAACAACTATACAATGTATGATAAAATCATACCATAACCATAACTAGTCTAACCATAAGTTAAACTAGCGATATAGGGGCACATACCTCACGCCAACATAGACGGCCTATACACGATCAACCCATAAGGTTGAACCTCATTCCATAGTTAGCCCAACGACTAACTAAGCTATATCATATCTAGTAGTGGATCCAAAACTAGCTAACGCACCCTATATCCTATCACTTTCCATTACCATGTAATAATACATGATAAAACTATAAAACATACATAATTATCATACAATAAATATGATAAAACTATAAAAACATGTTAAACCATATACTTACCTCAATTCTCTATAACAATCTCACTAATAAAAGCTTTCCACTTCCTACTTGATTCCTATATCACAATTATCATGAATTATCAACCTTAAATCATTATGATCAAAATCATAACATGAACCCTAATTTCATAAATTAGGGAAAGTACATACTTGAGGTGGGGATTTACAATTAAGGATTCTTAATAACTTGATAACACTTGAAGATGATTAGAATGGCTTGATTTGTGAAAATGAAGTTTCCCTCCTCTTCTCTTGCTAATATACGACACACACTCACACTCTTCTATCTTCTGGACTTTTCCCCATCTTTCTATAATTTAGATACTTATTAATTAAACTTTACTCATTTGGCAAGACTAGTCCTTAAAATATCATTCTCTCTATATGGACCACTTAATTACTTACTACTTATATCATAACACATAATACATAACTTATTAAATACATATATAGTACCTCATCGAGATATGGGTGTAACAGTTTGGCAGGAAAGATTTGTACTGGTTGTTAAAAATAACAGATGCGTGCAGGTACATAAGAAGCAATTTGTTTAGTCACTTATGTAGTTTAGCGTTTATGCTTTGCACATATTTTGTTAGATCAGATATTAATCTGAAAACAACCATAAAGTAGGATTCTGTTTTTGGATTATAGGTATTAGTCATTGAGTGACGCGTTTGTAATTCTGCCAGCTTATAGTTACCGTAAGAATTATAACTTTATCCTCGGATCATCGCCTGAAGCCTCACTAATTCTCTCAATCCAATCAATGCTTTCCATGCCTGTGTCATTCCCGGGAAAATGTTGAAAATAAATCGGAGATGTTCATAGATACAAATTTCCATACCTCAAAGTTGGATGACCATGTATTTAGTTTTGTACATAATCTTAACTACATATAATGTAAAAATGTTCAAATGTGAAAAGTGGAATAGTCAAGAAGTGGAATGTTGAAAAATATATATTCGGTAACTATATCAAATGAATGAAACTATTTTAGTTGACATCTCTTTACACAAAAACACACACAAACATAATGATTTAGCACTGAATGATTCAAATCCCTGAATGATTTAGTAACTCTGAATGAATTTGGTTCTGAATGAAAATATGACGTTTGACAAATTTTCTGAACCGGTAACTCACCCATATAAAATTACCATATTAACCTTTTGTATAAATATCAATTTTTCCATTATAAGTTATTTTTAATATAATATATGTTTGTTGAATTAAACTATTACTCATCATGTTTATTCTTGTGAATTTTCGGTATGTTAAAATTGCTATTTGATCGTATGTATGCCATGCTTAATGTTTGAAAATACCAATATGCCTTCCACTTTAACGAAAATGAATAAAAGATCGAATGAAAAATATTGATTTATGAAGTTGTACTTATGATGATGTAGTCCTTTCATAAATTAATAATTAAAAGTATAAAGAGACATGCAAGAGGGCACAACATATTTCATTGCTGAATGAATTTGTATGGCCTTGGGTGCTGCTCCATTCAAAGCCAATTAGAATGATACAGAGGCATAAAAAAATTTAACAAAAACAAACACTCTCTCACCTTTGACCGATTCAATAGACGGCTCTGAATGACCAATTAAGAGGCTATCAAACAACCCCTAAACTATTCGTGTTTTTTTGCTTAGTGCACTTTGACTGATCATTTTTTGACTAATTGCAAGCATGGTTGATTTTAAAAGACTTAACACATTTGGTGTTAATGTTAACAAAAAGGGACATTTTAACCAAAAAGCTATTGATTTCTATAATTTTTTAACAAGCCACGTATATTATTGGTAACTTGCTATATGTTCTATAACAAGGAGGAAGGATCCCGCCGCGTTGCGGCAGGGCTTTCAATATTGTTTGTGTAACGCTCCGTGACCAAACATGACCAAAAACGTGAAAATTTTTCGCAAAAGAACACCCGAAAACTGACCCGCTGTTACTCTTTTACAATCTTACAAAAATCTATAAACATTCAAGCCTTGGGACTATTTTTAAATGAAACTAGACTCAATTACCTTCAAAACGACGGGTGGCACGACCCGTGACGACTTACGGTTTAAAAGATATGATTTTTCAAAGTTTACCAAAATCTGTCCAAATTAAACCGAAATTTGGTGTCCCAAACCGAAATTTCATGTCCCAAACCGAAATTTCACCCCAAACTCACTCAAAGCCATTAACATCTCATACTAGATCGTTTACATAATCAAACAACCCGTTTGCTACCCAAAATGGGTAGAAACACACTTAACCCAAACACCCCTTTAATTGCATAACCCTTTTATACATCTTTTGACCCATTTCTCGAAAAGACAACTTCTATGACCCGATGATTAACGAAACTTTCCAGATTTACTTCTTATATCATTAGGCTCATTTTCATTGATGCGTGGTTTTGCGACCTTACAACAGGTTTTACCTCTCGAGGGATCTCAAGAGGCTTGCAATCCCCACCAGGCAGTGTACCTGACCGATGTAGTATAGTGAAGTGGCAAGTACCGGGGGATTGATCGTTCTCTAAGGGAATAGTGTCGTTAGGATTGAAAAACTATTCTAATAGGTCTAAGGGTGAGGGAAGATTCTTTTTGTATTTTTATATTTTATGAAAGCAAATAAAATCTCGGATTTGAAGGAGTGGGCGGAATTAGTTGCTAGTCAACTAACCCAAATAACTACAATTGCAAATAAAATAAAATAACTGAAAATGAAAAGGTTGTGAAACTTATGTGGAGAGAAATGTGTTTACTTAGATTTCCTTACTCCCTAACTATCTTTTACCGGTTGATTAGTGTGTATTAATTGCGTGGATGACGGGTGTATTCCTTAATACCAATCGTGGGGTGGCGTACGTACTTCCCCAACTCTACAAGCTCCTACTTCACTCCTATGTCGAGCCGGCTAGGAAACTCCTAACATGGGATCACTAGAATTCGCTCATGCATTAAATACATCCATAAAAACCTTAGTACGCATTGGTTCATGTTTCTTAAGACGTTCAAGCAAGTTACCGTATAGGAAGTTAGCCAGTTTTCTTAAGCCTAACATCGATAAACAATCATCCAATACAATTAATAACACACTAATAACCGATAATCAATAGTTAGGTTTCATTAGATCTAAGCAAACACAAGATAAATCTAGCCTAGCATGTTAATTAAAAGACAAGAACGAGATATAATCAAACAACACATAGACATATTGATAGATTAAATGATTACTTATCTTCAATTAAACATGGGAGATATAAGGGTATAAAAACCCTTAAAAATGGCAGAAATTCGTCTTAGGGTTTCTCCTCACAAAGTTGCACACTAATGACAAAAAATTGCAAAACTATATATAGAACTTAGTGACTGACGGCGTCACGTTATAGATCTTGACGCCGTCACCTCGCCGTGTCTAGGGTTCCCGGATGGTCTTCCTGACGCCGTCCCTCTTTAGTCCTCCAAAATCCTCCCTGGCTTATCAAGGCTTGACGCCGTCAGAATAAAGCTTGACGCCGTCTCTCTTTAGCTTAAACCGTGACGACCTTGATCACTTCAAAGGGTGACGCCGTCAGACTTCCTTTGTAAAACTCCCTGGCTTATCATGTGTATTTTTCATATCCACCTTTTTTACCAAGCCGTGACGCCGTCAAGAGCAATACTTGACGCCGTCAAGTGTACTTTTCCAGCAGCTTTGGAGACTTTGTCGTTTTCTTCACTTTTATGCTCCAAAAACGTCCAAAATGCTTCCTTTTCCAGATTTCTTCTCCAAAGTACCTAAAATGACAAAAGGAACGATTTAGGGCAATATTTGATCAAATAAATACGATTTAGGGCTTAAATGACCCCCTAAAAGCGGTATACTTTTCGCTTCATCAAATACCCTTACACTTGAGATTTGCTTGTCCTCAAGCAAATGCGCTTTTATTCTAATCAAAATACAAGTTAGGGGTCATTTAACACTAATATAAAAGTAATTACAACAAATAGTCGTTCCACTTTAATCATAATAAGCACGGAGATTACAAACTAGCACCTCACAAGTAGTGTTTAGATACTCACATCTCTCAGGTGTCATCAAAAAAATCTCATAAATGAAAACGGATAATATCTCTCACTACCTGTCATAGCAAATAGATTACCATAGGCTTGGGGAAGGATCAAAAACCTTCTCCACTAGGCGTAAGCACCTAAGATAAACTATCAAAGAGGGCTTTTAAACGGGTTATAACGTTAGGTGTAGGGATATGTTAAACACGGTTTTGTTGGATAAGGGATATTTTACTGGTGGCGAGTTAAAGATCTTGATTAATTACATGTACAATATGGCGTTGCTAAGCCAAGACTAGACTCGACTTAAGCTAAAAACAAAATAACAAAAACATAAAATAAATATAAAATGAAACGGGATGGTAGTCCGTATGTTTTTTCTACTTTTCTTTTTCTCATTTTTTTTGTATTTTTCTTGATTTTTTCGATTTTTTTTTTTTTTTTTTTTTTTTTTTCATACACTCTTGCCCTACCATCCAAAATAATACATCACAGGGGCGTTGCATCCCCTTACACTTGAACTTTTACATAACTTTACAATTAACTATTCTAATGACTCGAATTAAGATAATCGAAACACTTGGAGTACTTTTAAAATATTTAGCACATATGGGGGTAATAATGTTGTTCTTCCCCATTACTCCATTACACTAGTACTTTACCCATGAGTCCCAACCATCCTAAAACAATATGTACAAGGATATGACTCGACTTAGCAACCATGTAATCAATTAGATAATTAACTTGGGGTTTAAACAAATGTTGTCACAATAATGCACTAAAAATGAGTGCATACAAGGTAGGCTAAGGCGATTTGGGTGTACATTTAAGTGGGGTGTAACAAATTCTTCCTTTAAGTAAAATGCTTAAAGGTCGAAACGAAAAGATAGGCTCTGAGGGGTGTACTAGGGGTATCGTGTACTAAAAATGAGTACAACGCAAAGGGTGTGGGAGAATTACTTGACCATTGTAGACAATGTAATTATAACAAAAACACATGTGTAAAACAATGGGTTAATCCTAATGCCTCTTATCATGTAGTAAATCTAACTACACGAATGTAGTCTCACTTGTGGCCTCGGAATGGTCCTAACGCAAGTTTTAGAATCTAAGTGCTACCGGTACACACATCATAGCATAAATGCTTTTCCTACCAATTCTAGGGGCGAACCTCACATATTTGGGGGTGGAAAATTTTTTTAGTGGTACGGTTTTGTGCTAGTCATATAACTCCTATCCATGAGACGCTCATTAAGATCAAAGTTTCACTCCTATATGTTGTAAAAAATTTTAAATTTGGCACTAAAATTGCCCTAACAGGTATTTCTCTCAGTTTTATTACACATCTACCATCAAACAAACGAAAAATCAAGCGTAATAGCATTCTCTAAAGTATCGTACTTTACCCCCCCCCCCCTTACACTTAAGATGAACATTGTCCCCAATGTTCAAATAACAAGATGTAAAAGTAAATAAGGTAAAAGAATGAAATCAAATACTCCCCTGATTCGTTTGGTGGATAAAGAGGTGACATGGTTAGATCTACTTCCAAGAGAAAGTAGAAGCTCCAAGACTAATGCATCGCCATAAGCTTGATTCCCCATACATCTCCTTGTCTAAAATAACCTGTTAAACCTGAGAAAACAAACACGAAAACCTGCATAACATCGGCGGGATAAATTCTATATAAGGATATAATGCTTGTGGAATGATTATTTTGCAGATTCCTGGAGATTATAAGTTAGAGATTTAATAAAAACTTTTTATGAAAACAAAACTTTCAAAAATTTCAGAAAATTAAAACCTGACGCCGTCAGGTTGTAAAGCCTGACGCCGTCAGAAATGATCTGACAGAATTCTCATGTTAAGTTTCCGGAAAATTTCTGGAAAAAACTTTTACCTTACTTCCTGGAATTCCTGCAAAACATCATTATGACTCGATACAAGCATTTGACTCAAACAAATACGAATATGTATGTTAATTTATTATTATTACGATTCATGTTCATTTGTTCTAATAAACCTATTTGGATTTCCCTTACACTTAAATTTTTTTTGCAAAATACCTTTATATGTAGTTAAGACGAAGTTAAAAACAAAATAAAGCATTTTCACAATTTAGTTTTGAACATGAATAAATAATAATAAAAATTAAACATACATACGGAAACAAATAAAATCAAACAAACAAATAAATAAACACACAGAGCAAATAAAGCTTGGGTTGCCTCCCAAGAAGCGCTTTTCTTTATTAACGAGTCTTGTAGCTAGACTCAAAGTCCTTCTACCCTATGTAAGTGAGTTCGTCATCGAGGACGTCTTTAGGGTTAAGCTTGGATTGAAGTTTCCTATTGGTCCGCTTAGTACAATATATCTTTTCAAACTTCTCTCCATCCGGGTCATACAATGTCATCTTAATATGCCATGACTCATCTCCATCTTTGGGTGGTTTGTCCCAATCCCACTTATGATCATCGTCCTCACAAGTCCACTTATTCATCCCTAGGTTAATTGGCAAAACTCCTAGGAACTCAATCATCTTCCTAAAAACTAGAGGGTCTTCAAATGGATCCAATTCGGTGTCCCTAGCCAAGAGTTGCTCTACCGTATGTGTTCGGTTCACAAAGTCCTATTCTAGGTAAAATGGGCGTTGGGGTCCTATGAAGTCTCTATCGATCCAAGGTCCATATCTAGATGGTCTCCTATTTAATTCTAACCAATGGGGTGTTGGTTCCTCACTAGTATCATAGGCATGTTTCTTCACATCATAGACTGACCAAGTATCTCCTTCTCCTACCGCTATCTTAGATTCCTTACAATCAATCATAGCACTAGCGGTCGCCAAAAATCCTCTACCTATCAACAAGGGGCATGTAGGGTCGCTAACCATATCAAGGACGTGGAAATCGGCTAAAATGGTTAGTTTTCCAATGTGTACTAACACGTCTTTGACTACTCAAACCGGGTAAGCAACACTCCCATCCGCTAAGCCTATTATCACCTCGGTTTCTTCAAGTTTTCCTAGTTTTAGAGAGGTGTAGAGAGGTAACGGAAGTAGGTTAAGGCTTGATCCAAGATCGGCTAATGTGTCATAAGCCTCCGAATTACCGATCTTGCATGGTAGAACAAATAAGCCCGGATCATCTAACTTCTTAGGTAGCTTGTTTTGAACAAAGGCGGTCCCTTTTTCGCCTAACTTGAGCTTCTTCTCATCCAACACATCAATAACCGGACTTTCAAGGTGGAGTTCCTTGAATTCATTGTCAAGGTTTTGAGTGGGAGGTGTTTCAACTATGTTATTGACCAATTTGGATATCATAACTTCTTGGTCATTTTGAACGACTTGGGTTTGTTTGAAACACGTGCTCATGGAATTGACCGAATAATATTGTGGACAAGAACTAGGAGACGAAACTGACGAGATGGCGTTGACGTTTAGTTTCGGGTTCTTGACTGTGTCGCTAGGGAGTGCTCCCATTTCTCGGTCATTGAGGGCTTTCAACAAAGTGTCAATCTTATTGGTCATCTCGCTTTGTTTTTGTTTGAAATCGGCTTCAAACTTGGCCAAACGAGCTTCTTGAGATGCCATAAATTGAGACATCAATCCTTCAAAGTTATTGGTACTACCATTGCTGGAAGGATTGTTGTTGAAAGTACGGTTCGAGTTGGAACCGCTTGATTGGAAATGATTAGGTGGGTTGGAAGAATTGGTTTGTTGTGCGTTTTGGTTTTGTTTCCACCTAAGGTTTGGGTGATTTTTCCATGAGGGGTTGTATGAATCACCGTAGGGGTTTGGCTCGGGTTTGAAAGTGTACCACTTGTCTCCCGCTCCGTCGGTACGCGAGGATGCGTAGTCCGCAAAAGCTTGTTCGGGGAGTTCCATGCAATCACGAGTGTCGTGGGGACCACTACATAATTCACATAAAGAAGTGATTTTGTTCACTTGGCTTGAAGGTTTAGGAGCCTCGTAGGATTTCATAAGAAACTTGACTTGGTCTTCAAGTTCTATGATCCTACGGTCGGAAGTGCTTGAATTGTTCGAAGGCAAAGATATTGCCTTGACCGTTTTATTCAAATCACGGGAATCACTCCAACTTTCGTTGTCATAAAGAGCAAGATCTTCTAGGAGAGCCCATGATTGTTCCGCACTTAGATCACGCAGCTTACCACCGACCGATTGGTCAATGGTTTGCCTCGTGGAGAGATTGATATGGTCATAAAAGATTTGGACTTGGAGCCAAAGTTCTATGCCATGGTGAGGGACTTTTTGGAGTAAGTCCTTGAATCGAGTCCATGCCTCGTAGAGGGTTTCGCCTTGACGTTGTTGGAACATCAAGATATCATTCCTTAGCTTGGTAGTTCTTCCTAGTGGGAAAAACTGAGCAAGGAAACGAGTGGTGAGATCATCCCAAGAGGTGATGGATCCTGCGGGTAGACGCTCTAGCCATTGACTAGCTTGGTCCCGCAGAGAGAATTGAAAGAGACGCAGTCGGGTCGTCTCTCGAGTGGCAACATCAAGGTCTATGGAATCAACGATTTTGAGAAAGTCCTTGAGATGTTGATTAGGATCTTCGGAACGAAGTCCATGGAATGCGCATCCGCTTTGCACCAACAGGATGGTGTCGGATCGCAAGGGAGTGACATTGGCTCCTTGAGTGAGCTCAATGGTGTTTCGATAGCCATGGTGGCTAGGACGGGAGTAGTCTCCTAAGGTACGGGCTCTAGGAGGTAGGTGTTGTTGTGGTGGTGGGTTGTTGGGATCGAGGATATTACCACCTTCCATGATGTCGGATGGTAATGGTTACGAACAAAGAAACGAAGAAGAAAGATAGACTAAAGAAATCCTAGAAAAATAAAATAAAAATCTCACTAGAAAGGAATCTAGTGAGTAGACCTAATAAAATAAAATTCAACCTAAACAATAACTATTCCCCGGCAGCGGCGCCAAAAACTTGATGCGTGGTTTTGCGACCTTACAACAGGTTTTACCTCTCGAGGGATCTCAAGAGGCTTGCAATCCCCACCAGGCAGTGTACCTGACCGATGTAGTATAGTGAAGTGGCAAGTACCGGGGGATTGATCGTTCTCTAGGAGAATAGTGTCGTTAGGATTGAAAAACTATTCTAATAGGTCTAAGGGTGAGGGAAGATTCTTTTTGTATTTTTATATTTTATGAAAGCAAATAAAATCTCGGGTTTGAAGGAGTGGGCGGAATTAGTTGCTAGTCAACTAACCCAAATAACTACAATTGCAAATAAAATAAAATAACTGAAAATGAAAAGGTTGTGAAACTTATGTGGAGAGAAATGTGTTTACTTAGATTTCCTTACTCCCTAACTATCTTTTACCGGTTGATTAGTGTGTATTAATTGCGTGGATGACGGGTGTATTCCTTAATACCAATCGTGGGGTGGCGTACGTATTTCCCCAACTCTACAAGCTCCTACTTCACTCCTATGTCGAGCCGGCTAGGAAGCTCCTAACATGGGATCACTAGAATTCGCTCATGCATTAAATACATCCATAAAAACCTTAGTACGCATTGGTTCATGTTTCTTAAGACGTTCAAGCAAGTTACCGTATAGGAAGTTAGCCAGTTTTCTTAAGCCTAACATCGATAAACAATCATCCAATACAATTAATAACACACTAATAACCGATAATCAATAGTTAAGTTTCATTAGATCTAAGCAAACACAAGATAAATCTAGCCTAACATGTTAATTAAAAGACAAGAACGAGATATAATCAAACAACACATAGACATATTGATAGATTAAATGATTACTTATCTTCAATTAAACATGGGAGATCCAAGGGTATAAAAACCCTTAAAAATGGCAGAAATTCGTCTTAGGGTTTCTCCTCACAAAGTTGCACACTAATGATAAAAAAATTGCAAAACTATATATAGAACTTAGTGACTGACGGCGTCACGTTATAGATCTTGACGCCGTCACCTCGCCGTTTCTAGGGTTCCCGGATGGTCTTCCTGACGCCGTCCCTCTTTAGTCCTCCAAAATCCTCCCTGGCTTATCAAGGCTTGACGCCGTCAGAATAAAGCTTGACGCCGTCTCTCTTTAGCTTAAACCGTGACGACCTTGATCACTTCAAAGGGTGACGCCGTCAGACTTCCTTTGTAAAACTCCCTGGCGTATCATGTGTATTTTTCATATCCACCTTTTTTGCCAAGCCGTGACGCCGTCAAGAGCAATACTTGACGCCGTCAAGTGTACTTTTCCAGCAGCTTTGGAGACTTTGTCGTTTTCTTCACTTTTATGCTCCAAAAACGTCCAAAATGCTTCCTTTTCCAGATTTCTTCTCCAAAGTACCTAAAATGACAAAAGGAACGACTTAGGGCAATATTTGATCAAATAAATACGATTTAGGGCTTAAATGACCCCCTAAAAGCGGTACACTTTTCGCTTCATCATTCATATAAAAACATTCACCGTTAGACACTTCGGAATAGTACTTTTAAAAATGGACGGGTTATGCATAAAACCCATTTCAACCCATTGACACTCCAAACCACTTAAAACCACTTCATTTACCCACCATACCTAACCAACATACATAACTCGTCATACAAAACTTGACCTATGCACTCATAACTCGCTCATATACCAAAATGGGTGGAAACCCGCTTATTCCAAACACCCCCTTAAGAACTCATTTCAACTACACACTTTTACCCAATACACCTATCCACAACATATCCATTTGAAAGCATACATTCTTTGACATTTCTAATATATTGAAAAGTTGTTAGTACAAAGTTTTGACCCGTAGCTTTCCAAAATGGGTGAGTTTGGCTAAATGCCAAACACCTTTCTAAATACCACCATAACTACATAGCATAAAGACTTCTTGACATTTACACCTACTTAACCCATGACCTACACATGAACAAAAGACCTTGTTTGACGACTAGACCATAGAATAACAAAACGACCACATAAGTTGAAATATACCAAAGCACAAAAAGGACACTTCGGGGCTTCCAACTTCAACACGCTTGGTCCAAAAGAATACAGTCTTCTACTACAACTTCCTCTAGCATGAACTTCAACTACTTACTCACTTAAATCTTATCCTTACCTTTGCTCGATCCTTCGGTACCTATCAAGAAAACATCACAACTAAACATGTAAGCGAGACGCTTAGTAAGTACATGGTATAACAACTATACAATGTATGATAAAATCATACCATAACCATAACTAGTCTAACCATAAGTTAAACTAGCGATATAGGGGCACATACCTCACGCCAACATAGTCGGCCTATACACGATCAACCCATAAGGTTGAACCTCATTCCATAGTTAGCCCAACGACTAACTAAGCTATATCATATCTAGTAGTGGATCCAAAACTAGCTAACGCACCCTATATCCTATCACTTTCCATTACCATGTAATAATACATGATAAAACTATAAAACATACATAATTATCATACAATAAATATGATAAAACTATAAAAATATGTTAAACCATATACTTACCTCAATTCTCTATAACAATCTCACTAATAAAAGCTTTCAACTTCCTACTTGATTCCTATATCACAATTATCATGAATTATCAACCTTAAATCATTATGATCAAAATCATAACATGAACCCTAATTTCATAAATTAGGGAAAGTACTTACTTGAGGTGGGGATTTACAATTAAGGATTCCTAATAACTTGATAACACTTGAAGATGATTAGAATGGCTTGATTTGTGAAAATGAAGTTTCCCTCCTCTTCTCTTGCTAATATACGACACACACTCACACTCTTCTATCTTCTGGACTTTTCCCCATCTTTCTATAATTTAGATACTTATTAATTAAACTTTACTCATTTGGCAAGACTTGTCCCTCAAATATCATTCTCTCTATATGGACCACTTAATTACTTACTACTTATATCATAACACATAATACATAACTTATTAAATACATATATAGTACCTCATCGAGATATGGGTGTAACAATTCTCCCCTCCTTAAAATAAGATTTCGTCCTCGAAATCTATTCTTGAAATAAATGAGGATACTCATTCTTCATCTTCTCTTCTAGCTCCCATCTAATACTTTTACCCTTACGATGTCTCCATTGCACTTTTACTAACAGAATTTCTTTGTTTCGAAGTTGCCTCACTTTCCTTCCTAATATCGCTTCTGGTTCATCCTTTTGTGAAATCAAATCCGGATCAATTTCGATATCATCTAAAGTGACCACACTAGCCTCATCCGCTAAACATTTTCTCAAGTAAGAGAAATGAAAGGTATTATGAATACCTCTTATTTCTTCAGGCAATTCCAACACATATGCTACTTCGCCAACATGTTTCAAGATTTTAAACGGCCCTATAAACCGCGGACTTAATTTTCTCCTATTTTTGAACCTAAAAACGCCTTTCCACGGAGAAACTTTTAGCATAACCAAATCACCTACCTCGAATTCAATTGGCCTTCTTCGATTATCGGCATAACTTTTCCACCTATCTTGTGCCACCTTAAGTCTTGCTCGAATCATTTCAATCTTTTCCGTCGTCGCCAACACTATATCCGTGCTAGCCAATTCCCTCCTTCCAATTTCTTCCCAACATACGGGGGTCCTGCACTTTCTACCATAGAGCATCTCATAGGGTGGCATGCCTATACTTGCATGATAACTATTATTGTAGGCGAATTCAACTAGAGGCAAATGATCATCCCAGTTACCTCCAAAGTCAATCATGCAAGCTCGTAGCATATCTTCTAACGTTTGGATCGTTCTCTCGCTTTGTCCATCGGTTTGAGGATGAAAAGCTGTGCTCATATGTAACCTTGTACCAAGTTCGTCTTGAAAACTTTGCCAAAAGTTTGAAGTGAAGCGTCCGTCTCGATCGAAAACTATAGAAATAGGTACCCCATGACGCGCGACTATCTCGTTAACATAAATCTTTGCTAACTTATGAACAGGCATATTCTCCCTAATCGGGATAAAGTGTGCACTCTTAGTCAAGCGATCGACTACTACCCAAGTTGTATCGTTCTTCTTTTTCGTCTTTGGCAATTTCGTAATGAAGTCCATAGTAATCTTCTCCCACTTCCAAACTGGAATATCTAAGGGTTGAACCTTTCCATATGGCTTTTGGTGTTCGGCTTTCACCTTCAAGCAAGTTAAACATCTTTCTACGTACTTCACACAATCTCTCTTCATACCCGGCCACCAATAGTTTCTTTTTAAACCAAGATACATCTTCGTAGCTCCCGGATGAATAGAATACTTCGATTTATGCGCTTCTTCCAAGAGTAATTTCTTAATGTCGCTTCGAAAAGGAATATAAACTCTTCCATACCGTGTCTTAACCCCTCGGCTATCTTCTTCAAGATGAGGAATGTGAGAAGTGATACGTTCTTTTTCTCGATTCTCTTCTTTCAACGCTTCCTCTTGAGCTATCTTAATTCTATCGAAAAGATCTGATGTGATAATCATCCGTAAGGAGTGAATCCGTGTAACGTCACTTCGGCCCTGGCGACTTAGCGCGTCTGCCACAACATTCGCCTTACCAGGGTGGTAGCGAATTTCACAATCATAATCTTTCAGCAAGTCTAACCACCTACGTTGCCTCATATTCGGATCCTTCTTTTCAAGAAAATACTGAAGACTTCTATGATCAGTGTAGATTACGAACTTCATACCATATAGATAATGCCTCCAAATTTTCAAAGCAAAGACTACGACCGCAAACTCGAGATCATGAGTCGGGTATTTCTCTTCACGCTTCTTTAGTTGTCTTGAAGCATAAGCAATCACTTTACCTCTTTGCATAAGTACACATCCAAGACCGGAATAAGATGCATCACTATAGACTACCATGTCTTCGGTTCCTTCCGGTAACACTAGAATCGGTGCTTCACACAACCTCTTTCGTAAAGTACGGAAGGCTTCTTCTTGCTTCTCGCCCCACACAAAAGGAACGTTCTTCTTGGTGAGTTCGGTTAACGAAGATGAAATTTTGGAGAAGTCCTGAATGAACCGTCGATAATAACCCGCGAGTCCTAGAAAACTTCGAATTTCTCCAACGTTTTTTGGCGCTTGCCAATTCATCACGGCCTCGACCTTTGACGAGTCAACTTTAATACCATCGGGATTAATAACATGACCAAGGAACTGAACTTCTTGCAACCAGAATTCACACTTTGAGAACTTAGCATACAACCTTTCTTTTCTCAACGTTTCAAGGATTCCCCGAAGATGTAGTTCATGTTCTTCTTTGCTCTTAGAATAGATAAGGATATCATCGATGAACACTATAACGAATTTATCCAACATCGGTCTACATACACGGTTCATGAGATCCATGAAAACCGCAGGCGCGTTCGTGAGACCAAAGGGCATAACCGTAAACTCGTAATGTCCATAACGGGTCCTAAAAGCCGTCTTAGGAATATCTTCTTCTCGAACCTTCAACTGATGATAGCCCGAACGAAGATCGATCTTTGAAAACCACTTTGCACCTTGAAGCTGATCAAATAGATCATCAATTCTTGGTAACGGGTACACATTTTTCACCGTGACCTTATTCAATTCACGGTAATCAATGCACATCCGCATACTACCGTCTTTCTTTTTAACGAACAGAATCGGAGCTCCCCATGGTGAGCTACTAGGGCGAATAAAACCCTTGTCAAGTAACTCTTGGAGTTGGCTCATTAGCTCTTTCATTTCAGAAGGAGCAAGGCGATAAGGAGTTTTGGCGATAGGAGTAGCACCCGGAACAAGATCAATACGGAACTCAACCTGTCTGTCGGGTGGAATACCCGACAAATCTTTCGGGAATACATCACGGAATTCATTACCAATCGGAACATCATAGATACTTTTCTTCTCAAAACTCGTATCTACCACGTGCGCCATAAAAGCGAGACAACCACGTAATAAGTATCTCCTAGCCTTCATTACGGAACATAATTTTAACTCGCCTTTCCTTTTATCACCGTAGATCATCATTTCTCGACCGCTAGGATTCACAACTCAAACGATCTTTTGTCTACATAGGATGGCAGCATGGTGTTTGCCAAGCCAATCCATACCAACGATAATATCAAACTCTCCTAGCATTATGGGAATTAGATAATTCCTAAAGATACTCTCATCGATCTCTATCTCTACATTACGATACACATTTGACACCACAACAACTTTACTATCGGCAATTTTAACTTCTACGGGTGTCGAAAGTTTATCTAGGGGAGTGGACAATTCCTTACTGAAACTATAAGATACAAAGGACGTGCTTGCGCCCGAGTCATACAAAACACGAGCGGGCTTGGAATTAACAAGAATTATACCTGTGACGACATCTGAACCCGACTTCGCTTCTTCAGCACTCATTTGATAAACACGAGCTTTAGGTTTCAGAACCTCAACCTTTTCTCCTTTGATTGGAATGAACGTCTTCGCTTGCTTAGGATTTGCCTTAGGACACTCACTTAACCTGTGTCCTTCTTCATTGCACCCATAACATATCACCAAGGGCTTGGTGCAATCCTTACTAATATGGTTTAGATCTCCACATCTATAACACCCCTTTTTCCCAACTCTACATTCCCCCGGGTGACTTTTTCCACACTTAGTACACCGAGGTGGTAACTTTCCTGTGTTGTCCTTCTTTGTGAAATCGAACCTGCCCCGTTTACCGAACGTCGTTGGTTGCTCTTGCTTTCTTTTTAAATCCTTCTTTTCCTTACTCTTCATCCTATCCAAATCGGCCTCCCGAGTACGTGCCCTACCTAGAAGGTCCTCCATAGTGGTGCACTTGAAAGGTGATACTATAGTACGAATTTCATCCTTGAGCATCCTTTGGAATTTATCGACCTTAAGCTTCTCATTGTCAAGATACTCCGGGCAATATTGCACCGTGTCACAAAACTTTTCCCACAACTCATTTACCGATTCATTAGTTTGCACAAGGTTATGAAATGCTTCCCTTATTTTATCAATTTCCTCCGCGGGAGCATATTCCTTCATAAATACCTCCTTAAATTGTTCCCATGTGCATGCTTCTCTCCAAGCACTACCTTTCTCATTCGCCTTACCTTCCCACCATATTTTAGCCCTTTCACGAAGGTTGTTGGTAGCAAAGTTTACCTAATCTTCTGCCGCACAACGACTAGTGCGAAAAGCCCCTTCAATATCGGTAATCCACCTAGAACTCTTCAACGGATCAAGGGATCCCGTAAATGTAGGTGGAGCACAAGCGGTGAGGTCACGATAAGTGGATTTCTCCTTCCATACTCCGGGTCTAGCATTTGATTCACTCACTAATTCCCCACTCTTCTTGAGCTTCTCTATCTCCTCTTGAAATATCTTTCACAATTTCTCGGTGGTCTTGTTTACGTAAAAGGGCATAGCCTTCTCGATGGCCCTTCACACTCTATCCGTCACCAAAGTATCAAATTCTTTCAATTCCGCCCTAGAAAAACTTCTAGGATTAAGGTTTTTCGGCATTGATATTGAAGTGTCACTATTAGAGTCTCCATCATTATGTTCATCACTTTCAAGGCGGGAGGATGTCGCTCTCAACACTTCCTTATTCCGAATTGCCGCCATCTTTTCTACTATACTGAAATTTAACAATTCACACTATTAAGCAAAATCATATACATAGTCGATGCATGAATGACATATCTATTCTCATACTAAACACCCTAGAGTTTATCATCCATGTATAGCTTAAATGATTTCAATCTCACATATGTATCATATTTTTATCACTACGGTGGTCAGGCGTAGTCATAAAAATACTTAACGTATGTGTTCTCGAAATCACCCAAACAATACACAAATAACAAACACTGATACTAAACGCATCTACACAAGGCCTAAGTCTAGGAAATCCTAAGGGGAAATCCTAAATCTCTTAGACCGAAGCTCTGATACCAAGTTGTAACGCCCCGTGACCAAACATGACCAAAAACGTGAAAATTTTTCGCAAAAGAACACCCGGAAACTGACCCGCTGTTACTCTTTTACAATCTGACAAAAATATATAAACATTCATGCCTTGAGGCTATTTTTAAATGAAACTAGACTCAGGCTGCGTTTCTTTTTCTGTTTGAACATCTGTGTGGGAAACATGGGTGGGTCCCTCATATATATTAATGTTTTTTTTTTGTTGGGGTCCACACAATTGGTTAGATCGTCTGTATCTTAAGGACATATTTGTGCTTGCTCCTCCCCATCCAGAGGCATTAACAGAATTGGCCCCACATGGACCCACATATACTTATAACCTTCTGAATCTAGAAAATAAAAAGAAACGCGCCCTCAATTACCTTCAAAACGTCGGGTGGCATGACCCGTGACGACTTACGGTTTAAAAGATATGATTTTTCAAAGTTTACCAAAATCTGTCCAAATTAAACCGAAATTTCGTGTCCCAAACCGAAATTTCACCCCAAACTCACTCAAAGCCATTAACATCTCATACTAGATCGTTTACATAATCAATCAACCCGTTTGCTACCCAAAATGGGTAGAAACACACTTAACCCAAACACCCCTTTAACTGCATAACCCTTTTATACATCTTTTGACCCATTTCTCGAAAAGACAACTTCTATGACCCGATGATTAACGAAACTTTTCAGATTTACTTCTTATATCATTAGGCTCATTTTCATATAAAAACATTCACCGTTAGACACTTCGGAATAGTACTTTTAAAAATGGACGGGTTATGCATAAAACCCATTTCAACCCATTGACACTCCAAACCACTTAAAACCACTTCATTTACCCACCATACCTAACCAACATACATAACTCGTCATACAAAACTTGACCTATGCACTCATAACTCGCTCATATACCAAAATGGGTGGAAACCCACTTATTCCAAAAACCCCCTTAAGAACTCATTTCAACTACACACTTTTACCCAATACACCTATCCACAACATATCCATTTGAAAGCATACATTCTTTGACATTTCTAATATATTGAAAAGTTGTTAAAACAAAGTTTTGACCCGTAGCTTTCCAAAATGGGTGAGTTTGGCTAAATGCCAAACACCCTTCTAAATACCACCATAACCACATAGCATAAAGACTTCTTGACATTTACACCTACTTAACCCATGACCTACACATGAACAAAAGACCTTGTTTGACGACTAGACCATAGAATAACAAAACGACCACATAAGTTGAAATATACCAAAGCACAAAAAGGACACTTCGGGGCTTCCAACTTCAACACGCTTGGTCCAAAAGAATACGGTCTTCTACTACAACTTCCTCTAGCATGAACTTCAACTACTTACTCACTTAAATCTTATCCTTACCTTTGCTCGATCCTTCGGTACCTATCAAGAAAACATCACAACTAAACATGTAAGCGAGACGCTTAGTAAGTACATGGTATAACAACTATACAATGTATGATAAAATCATACCATAACCATAACTAGTCTAACCATAAGTTAAACTAGCGATATAGGGGCACATACCTCACGCCAACATAGTCGGCCTATACACGATCAACCCATAAGGTTGAACCTCATTCCATAGTTAGCCAACGACTAACTAAGCTATATCATATCTAGTAGTGGATCCAAAACTAGCTAACGCACCCTATATCCTATCACTTTCCATTACCATGTAATAATACATGATAAAACTATAAAACATACATAATTATCATACAATAAATATGATAAAACTATAAAAACATGTTAAACCATATACTTACCTCAATTCTCTATAACAATCTCACTAATAAAAGCTTTCCACTTCCTACTTGATTCCTATATCACAATTATCATGAATTATCAACCTTAAATCATTATGATCAAAATCATAACATGAACCCTAATTTCATAAATTAGGGAAAGTACTTACTTGAGGTGGGGATTTACAATTAAGGATTCCTAATAACTTGATAACACTTGAAGATGATTAGAATGGCTTGATTTGTGAAAATGAAGTTTCCCTCCTCTTCTCTTGCTAATATACGACACACACTCACACTCTTCTATCTTCTGGACTTTTACCCATCTTTCTATAATTTAGATACTTATTAATTAAACTTTACTCATTTGGCAAGACTAGTCCCTCAAATATCATTCTCTCTATATGGACCACTTAATTACTTACTACTTATATCATAACACATAATACATAACTTATTAAATACATATATAGTACCTCATCGAGATATGGGTATAACAGTTTGGCAGGAAAGATTTGTAGTGGTTGTTAAAAATAACAGATGCGTGCAGGTACATAAGAAGCAATTTGTTTAGTCACTTATGTAGTTTAGCGTTTATGCTTTGTACATATTTTGTTAGATCAGAGATTAAGCTGAAAACAACCATAAAGTAGGATTCTGTTTTTGGATTATAGGTATTAGTCATTGAGTGACGCGTTTGTAATTCTGCCAGCTTATAGTTACTGTAAGAATTATAACTTTATTCTCGGATCATCGCCTGAAGCCTCACTAATTCTCTCAATCCAATCAATGCTTTCCATGCCTGTGTCATTCCCGGGAAAATGTTGAAAATAAATCGAAGATGTTCATAGATACAAATTTCCATACCTCAAAGTTGGATGACCATGTATTTAGTTTTGTACATAATCTTAACTACATATAATGTAAAAATGGTCAAATGTGAAAAGTGGAATAGTCAAGAAGTGGAATGTTGAAAAATCTATATTCGGTAACTATATCAAATGAATGAAACTATTTTAGTTGACATCTCTTTACACAAAAACACACACAAACACACTCATCTCTTTCACCACCACACAAACACGACCACCATCTGACGCCACCACCACCTGACTCCACCACCACCGGACTCCACCACCACAAAAACCAACACACCATCGAAATCCACCATCCACCATTCCTCCGCCGCCGGAACTGCCACGACCCACGACTACTAAACGGGTTTTTCATGTTTTGAGGTATTTTTATGAGTTTTTTTAATAGATCTACGTATATTAAACATGTTTTGAAGATTTTTTTTTATAGATATATAGATTTTATTTATAGATCTATAGATTCTATGTGTAAGTCTTTAGGGTTTTTTTTTAGATCTATGTATATTAATATTTTTCATTAATTTTTTGTTAGTGCCGCCGCTTACCATCATTGTAGCCGCTGCTATCTCGCTGAAAAAAGTCGTCGTTGCCGCCACCGCTGTCGCCGGATATTGTTGATGCCGCCGCCGGAATTCGTTGCTATCGCTGGACAGCCCACTACCATGCACGATTTTTAAGGTTTTTTGAGGTACCCTTTGAAAATTTTAATAGATCTATATTTTTTGGTCGAACGATTAATAGATCTATATGATTCGGTAAGTTTTGAGGGTTTTTTTCTCTTAGATCTATATTTTTTGAAAGGATGACTAATAGATTCCACCATTGTCGCTGCCAACCTATGCCGGAATCTGTTGCCCCCGCCGCATTTATGCCGGAACTTGTATGGTTTGTATAAAATTTGTTGTTTGAATTTGATTGTATAAACTTTGTTTGTATAAATTTATTTTTGTTAATTTGTTTGAATTTGATGTGAAAAAGTGAAAAGTCAAAGTTCGTGAAATGTTGAAAAACTAATTTGAAAAACTTAAACACATGGTTCTATAAGAGTTGACTTCATTCGTGATTAAGGAACATTGAAACTGATTTGTGATTGTGAAAAGAAAACAATAATTTTTATTTAGGCAACCGTTTGACAAATAGTTTATGCTTGCTGTGTTTCCTTAAACCACTTAAAATCGTGCATTAACTAGGAAGGGATGCTTGCTGTGTTTCCTTAAATAAATTAGTTTCATTTAGGCAACCGTTTGACAAATAGTTTATGAGTATTAGAGGTATTAAATCATTTGCACGTTTTATTTTAGTTAATATTGATAAGTTTGTAAAGATTTTAATTAGTCCATGTATGATTACGGAATTGATTGAAAAGGGTCATTTGAAAATGGATTGATATATACCGGATATCCTTCTTAAACGCATATCCTTCTTAAACACTCTCTAATTTGATATGTTCATCATATCATGCGTAAATATATAACGCATATCCTGTCCTCTCAGTCATCTAATTCATCAAAATCATTTTCTCGAAAACAATTAACAAATAAGTCATAAATGGAAAAATAAAAGATCCTATGAATCAACCTTCTTATACGATATTCGTTTTGATTTATTATTTTAATAAAGTTTCGATGAGATGTAATCATTCTTCTACTCTTGCAGATTCCCCCATGATCTATTGATCCATCCAATTTCTTTGTGCTATATGTAGTAACTCATTGTTTGTCACATATATTGCAAGGTAAAATCTTGATTTTTATAATATTTCATTTGAATCTTGATATCAATTTGGTTTTTTTTATGGTTTCTACTTGGTTAATGTGAGGTTACATGCACAGATTCTTGGCATGAGAGAGAACTCAAAGTTTATTTCTAGCTCGATTAGCTTTGGAGGTAACCAGGACAAGTTTTTTACATGTTTAGTTATGATTTCAATCTTTATTTTTGTTATTCTATCTTATAGTATGTGATTTATGTATTTTCTTTAATCTCCAATAAATGTAATCATGTGGTCAACCGATTTTATATACAATATATATCACTTTTGTATAACATCTCATGTAGTTGAAAAAGTTCAGTGTATTTGTTGTAAAGATTATTCATGTCTTCAAGATATATCGTTTCTTATTGTGCATCATGAATTCTTGGTGACATAGTTTAATATGATGAGTTTTTTATATTTAATTTACAGAAGGGTAAAAAAAGGAAAAGAGATAACAAAAAATTGAATATAATCATTCATGGTTATTCGAAATTTGATGGCATCTCATGGTGCATAGTACTTTGTCACAAAAGGTGGACAAAATTTGATAGTATCTCATGGCCATTCAAAATTTGATAGTATTCAAGTATAATTGGTTTCCATATCTTTATTATAGACTCCTTATAGAAACAAAATTGTGTGTTCTTTGTTACAAAAGCAAGAGTACAAACTAAAAAGGTGGACAAGAGTTAGTTACGTCTTAATGTATATTGCCCAATTACCATGACTACAATCTTTTGGATGACGGTATATTGAAGAACTTTCGATTGGAGTTGAACGGCGAAGAAGGTTGGCGGCGTATATTTGGTTCAACCCCATTTATTATTAATATACTAGACGAGTAGCAATGCATAGCAACGGGATTTTATAGCAGCAGATAGATATAGGGTTATTTTGGTTACACAAAACACTTAAACCAAAATATCATTATAACTATGTCGCTATAAAATCTCGTTGCTATGCACGGGTACTCGTCTAGTAATATAATACAGATAAATACATCACTCCTAAAACAGACATAACAAAAAGTATATAAAGGTCTAATGTTCGCGTCCACCGCTAGTGCTTCAGCTGCGGACGTCATCGCAATGGCAAGTGCCATTGTGTATCGTTTCTGATACTCTTCTGTTTGTTCAACCTACACCAGCTCACGATATGTTGCATAAAATTGTTGTAGCTCTGACCTGCACCAGTGTAGCTCATAGAATGTCCACCTTTTTCTGGAAAGAACAGGGGGAGTGGTTGTGTCAGTAATTGCAAATTGGATGATGTGCTTATTTCAGCAGTTGCAATGGATCTTAATAGTTACGCTTCAGACCTGTATTCTGAAACTGTTCTAATTTTGTGACTTTAAGCTAACCGTATGTAGAGAATCATAATGCCGTAGTTAGATACAATATGACCTCAAATGAAAAGTCATCAGAAGCGTTAAAAGGTTATGACCAGAATACCCTGGGAACGACACGGGCAACACATCAACAGGTAGATTTGCATATGTTTAATAACGGAAAACATCAATGTTTAAACTGTAAATGCTTTCACGAAACTCAAAAGAAACGAAATTACCTCATCGGTTGTCCCCATCGGGCGTGTGCTTTTACTTATATGATCAGTCTCTGCAGACGGATAATCCAAAGAAAGATTTTTCAAGGTTCTTCGATGCTTCAAAGCAGCTGAAATAGATGCAGAAGAGGCTGCCGATCTAAAAGCAGAACATAATTACCCAGATGAGAATAAAAAAAGCATCAAGGCGGCCAGTTTTGCATAAGATTCCAACCACGTCAACTTTTTTTGTTTGTGGTTTGAGGAACTAAGTGTAGCTCTAGATTGAATGTACACATGTAGCTAAGTTCAGTGTTCGTTAGTGGTTGGCTATGACTAAACAGAAAGAATTTTTTTCCTGTACCTTTGTCCGTTGATCGTGTGTTCAGTAGTTGTGTGCCAATGAATTTATTCACTTGATACTCGGCTCCATTTATATGGATATGTCCTTCCCCCTTGATACATCTCAGCTGAAACTCATGCTGCTGCAACACCACACAATGTTCATGATTAAACCCCAATTCCAAAGACACCAAAATCCAAATCTCCACAACCAACTATTCCAACTACACTTTTCAGTCAGAAAAGTGTACCAAACCTTCAACCACAAAATTTATTTATTCCTAATTTTTAACACTCTAATCCTCAAAACTATTAACCATGGTTAGTTTAAAAACGAAAAAGACTGTACGTTTCCACCCTTAAAAGAACCGCTTCTAATTTTTAGGAGTAATACCAAATCAAAATCAGTTGATTTGGTTCCCAAAATATTGAGCAAAAATTGTTCCATAGACAAATTGAAGTACATCAAAACAACATACTTACGCATGGATAGATTAGGCATGCAAAGAAAATTGCTTGAAAGAATAATGAAACTGAAATATGGCAAAAGGGAAATGGGAAGAAGATAGAACCCTCTAGTATTTGGGCAGGGAAGCTTCGAGATAGGTGAATATGTGTATCCTATACTGGGCGGAGCTCTTTTGATTCATATCCATCAGACTTCTAGCAGAGTTGTAAAATACAGTAAAACCTCTATAAATTAGTACTCGATAAATTAATAACCTCGATAAAATTAATAATTTGTCTAGTCCCAACTTGGGACCAGTACAAATTTGGACCCCAATCGATAAAATAATAAGATAATAATTTTTTTGAATCCCTAGTGTATATATTGGTACCAACGAAACTATAAATTAATAATGACTAAAATATTTTATATATATATATATAAAGGCCATACGTAATTTGAACTTGTACAAATTCAATTAATGTCATACGTAATTGGAACTTGTCCCAACGAAACTAACTTTTTACTTGTTAAAAAACAATGAACATGACAAATTCAATTAATTTGTGAATGTTAATTCAAAAAATGTTAATTGGAACTTGTTTTTATAATTTATTTTTCATCTCTAACTAGTATACATTGTAACTAGTATATTGGAGTTGAAAATTTAAATGAAATACGTAAAACATCTTTAAATTAATAAATTATTAATTTATTGATATAATAATATCTCGTTAAATTAATAAAATATTTCGGTCCCAACATCATTAATTTATAGAGGTTTTACTGTATCTGTAAAATTACCAGAGTTGTAAAGTCACGAAACTTCTAGCAGCTAAAGATGGTTAAGTAATCTTAACCTTAGACAGCGCAAATGCTTTTTTGGCTTGATTTTCCATAGCCTTATGTGCCTCATGTTGCGTTAGAGCCAACTCTTGTTTCTATGCCAACAGCCCCGTCGCAACCACTTTAACCTC
This sequence comes from Artemisia tridentata subsp. tridentata, assembly GCA_021014915.2. Classification (NCBI taxonomy): domain Eukaryota; kingdom Viridiplantae; phylum Streptophyta; class Magnoliopsida; order Asterales; family Asteraceae; genus Artemisia; species Artemisia tridentata. The sequence continues at coordinate 326,022,908 of CP139503.1, forward strand.
AATCTCCTTTTTCCACTCCACGTAAACCAAATTCACTATCAAGTAAAAATACTAATACTGATAACTTTTATAGATGAATATCAAGGCATAAATTTCTATAACGGAACTATAAAATATATATGATTTATAAACAACTAACATTATTCTGTTATCTAAAAATTGAAGACAAAAACGTACATTGACACTTGCGCGAAAGTCACTGAATCAGAAGTGGGTTCGTGTACCTTAGTATTCCGAACTATCCGCTTGTTTTTATCAGTCTCCGCAGCTGATCCTTTATAGACATTGGAATGCAATACGTTTCTGACTAATTCCGTGAAATTTTGCCACATCTTCAAACTTTACATCAGTCTGAAACATTCATAAATGACAGTCAAAAATGAATGTGCCAATGATGCAAAAAGCTGTTGCAACTAATAGGCGCCGCAACCTAATTGCATATAAATTTAGTTACCCTGACTTACATTTGCGGTGGTCCATTGTTGGGCACATCTCTTATACCTATGTCAAATACCAACAGTAACGTTAATCTAAAAGTGCACATTACACTTGCATCCTATACAATAAAAGTGAACCACAACTATCAAATTAATCAACTTTTGAAGTCTCCTTGTAGATAGCGATTTGGCCGGTCCGCATTCTTCATTCCTCCTATAATTCCCTTCGAACACATAAAGTGACAACACTAAATTTTTAAAAAGACTCAACTTAAACCAATAGGCTTTTGGCCTAACCAAATGTGCACAAATATTGACGTCACAACAAAATTTCATAATTCCTTCTATTATTAGTATTATCACCAGACTTGTGTCGATCAGCCTGATGATAAATATACTAACCGCGGTCGATGAAAAAAAAAAAAAAAAAAAACATTTTTTTTTCTTCTAAAAATGAAGTCACAATAAAGTTGCAGTCACTTAGCTCTCTTCCAAAAACTCACAACCACCCTTACTGGTCCTTGCAGTCCAACGTTGGTTAATTTAAGTATAGAAGAAGATATTGTTTTAGTGGTATTCGGTTATAGTGGAAAGTTAAAGTGACAATAAAAAAAAATTGGTGACAAAGCCGTTGTTGCTTTCATTTTCAACTTTTCACCATAACCGTATACAACTAAAAATAACCAAACAATAACTAAAAAATTTCATTTTCTTTCTGCTGTGCAAAATGTTCACACACGTCGCACATACCTTGATGCTCTCCGTAATTACAAACACTCACTTTTGTCTTCAATTTGGAAAAACAAACATTGTCTACAAATGGTGTCACCTTCTTGTTACTACTGCCTACTGTGAACGATCCATCTCCACCTGAAAACAGAGAATGTAAAAGATAGTGTGTCTTTCTATCGACATAAGATGAATGCTATGTTGCATATATGAAGACAATAACGATATTCTAAGTCAGGTTGATCTGGGAGTTTGTACGTCCAGGATCAACCCGTAATCCTCTTTTCTTGCTGGTTGCATCAGCCACAGAAATTGTAATGATAACAAAGGTTTCAAAAGGAGCATATCATGGGTTTTTCACACAAAATACCAACGTACATCTCATTTATCCCATTTATTCATTATACCTATATTTTGTACATTTGAGTTTGGGTCATCTATATGGGAATGCGAAGTACCTTGAAGAGGCATGTAATCTTGGGGCATAATGAGAGTTTGATTTATATCTCGAGACTCGGCGGCAGTTGTTATAGGAACTCTCTCATTTTGCAATGTGTATGCATATTCTACCTTATCGAGATTTGATCCTTGATTCTCAGCTGATGTATAATTAAACAACCCCTTGTTCTTTTTAGTGATGGGGACAACATAAGAATTATTGTTTCGCTCAATTCCAGATCCTCCATCTGCATTGAAGTTATGTTATACATGCAACTGTGAACATTTGTTATATGTATCTGTTACAATAAAACACCGGCGAACAATCATAGTTATCACCTGAGGCATATTTCTGCAGAACATTTTCCCGAGCATCGACAACATGCTGAGGTTCAAGAATGCGCTTGACCTTTTGATTAAGACTTACATTTGGTATCAAGCCATTTACTCCGTACTCGGTAGAATGACACATAGGACATTCTTCCTTTATTATAAGTTCCAACCGAATGCCTGTGCATCCACGAAACACATTTAACCAATTATTTTTTTTCGAACATTCAGTCGGGATACGACACCAGGGAAACCTCACTGAATAATAGTGAAGCCTTGCACGTACCCGAGACAACGAGATGTTGACCACGAAACACATTTAACCAATTATACTTTAAAGAAAACGATATTAGTAATTTCCTAAGAAGAAAATGATTTAGTACGTTCAAAGCATTTGAATACATTTTACTAATGTGTGTATTTAATCCATTTGACCTCTGACTATTTTTTGTAGCTAAACTGTTTGACCCGTAATCATTAAACTACAACCTAGTAGACCCGTTTCCATATATCATGCAATACCTGTTTTTTGTAATCATATATATTTTATAATCATGTGTACGCAAATTATTTATTACCAGCACAGACTTAATTACTATATAAGATTATATCGATTAAGGGTCTTACATTCTTCACAAAACTTGTGGCTGCAACATTGTACTACCATACCTTCCTTAAAATACTTGTTGCAAACAGGACATCTTAGAGACAACAAACAGGCACTTAGTGGACCTTTATAACTTTCACCAGCCAAACTTTAAGATTGGTCGCCGATATAAAATATTAAGTTAGAGAAACTGGAATACCACACTAATGAAAATAATGAAGAAGGGAGGACGTTTATTTTTTTCCTTACTTTTTCGAGTTTATCTGTTTGTGAGAATCTGGTTTTTGGTTGTCATGGCGAACTTTTTTCTGATCCAAACCTACAATGGAAAAAAAAAAATGTTCCAGAATCAGAATCACCAAATACAGCTCAAATATAGTTTATTTGAAACGGTTAATTCAAAATAAAATCAGTTGGTAAACTAAAACAACAAATGACATCAACTTTTAACTCATAATTTGACACGACTATTACTCTCAATTGTTAATTAAAAAAAAATACATATACATTATAAACCTCTACAACTTTTGTACCTTGTTCCTACTTTCTTCAGTTCGTGATTACCGAAGACCGTCGCCTATGAACAAACTCTTATAACTTCGTTATCAAGCTTTAAGTTCCTGAAAATCAACAATCCGACTTATGAATGACACAAATAAAATTGAATAACTAAAACCCCTAACTTTTTTATATAAATTTGAAGTACCTGTTTCGTAAACCCAAAATCGGCTAGCGCGGTGTCCGGTTAACTCCTTTTCCATCATCGTGTGCTTGAAGTTTGTCAGCTCTCGATGGAGTCGTGAGGGCGGTTTCTTCTAGCTTCTTCTCCATCATCTATATCATCATCTAATTAAGGCGGTGGGATATAATACGACCCGGATAAGTTCATTCACAGATAACAAACTTCAATATCAACATGCAATAAGGAAACAACTTACCGTTTTGTTTGACAACCCAAATCGTAGATCCAGCAGAAGGCGATGTAAATTTCTTCCACTAACCATAATAATTGATTGAGAATCCCAGAAGCTAATAGCACCCAAAAAATATGGATAGAATTTTAAGGCGGTAGATTGTGTAGGAAGAGATGAGTGGTGTGTTGGATCCGTATCTGCTAAACACGTAATCACAGTGATAGTTATCAACGAAAGAACTGACGGTTTGACTGGATATACGTGAACCAATACAACCTGGGCTAACTTTCCCTGTTGGGCTAGCCAAACGGGCTCAAGTAAATACATAATTTATGTGGTCGGTCGATTAAAAAAGTGTCACCGACCACGCGCCATAGTATTATTATTAGATAATAGATAATAGATAATTTTGAACAAGCCACGTATATTATTGGTAACTTGCTGTATGTTCTATAATTACTACTAATATACATTTAGCGTGGATATGATGAACAGTGCTACAGGGAAATGAACAGTAGCGGGCCAATGAACAGTACGTCCGACCTACAGTACTGGGCCAATGAACAGTACTGTAGCTAAAGTATTATTTATTATTTTATTTTTTTTTAAAAAAAAACTTGAATCAAAAAGTCCCGCCGCAACGCGCGGGTATCCCAACTCGTTTTGAACAAGCCACGTATATTATTGGTAACTTGCTGTATGTTCTATAATTTTGAACAAGCCACGTATATTATTGGTAACTTTCTATATGTTCTATAATTTTGAACAAGCCACGTATATTATTGGTAACTTGCTATATGACTTTTGACATATTTCACTACACGAAAAGGAGGCTTTTAAGACCTTTTTGTAGAACACCTTTTTAAATAGGAGAGATTTTTTTTAATAAACACTTAATCTTTACCTTTACCAAAATGAATCATCTAAACCCGTTTTACCAAAATTGACACTTTGGGCAAGCATATTAGTCGATATATTTACATATCTATTAGTTAGTATTTGTATTAGGCCCATATGTATGTTGTAGGCCTAGCCCACATGTTAGCTCTAGAATTCTCTATGTACTCTCATATATACGGTTGTTTGTGATCAATGCAAATCAAGAAAATCACAACCTTTTACATGGTAATCAGAGCAAAAATGATCCTCCCCTAATTTCTCTCTAAAAAGGTCACCCTCCCCCTAACTTTTCCCTATATCTCTCCGGTATATTTTTCTTGTTCTTTTCTCACCCTAAATCACCTTCTAATTTACGTTTTTCTTTTCTTCATGTAACCTATCAATTCTAGCAGTCATTGTTGACTTTTATATAGTTTCATATCAATTAGAATCAATTGTTTAATTGATTGGTTAAGAAAAAGGTGTGTCAGATTATTATTTCAATTAACACTAGTACGATCAATAATTCAGTCCAAACAGGAAGGTTCACAAAAGGTCAACATCATCAAAAGAATATGTCCGCTGCTCAATTCAATGGGCCACCAGGTTTTAGCGCTTTTCACACAGGTTCTGGGTCGGGCACATCAACAGCCCATTTTCAGCCGGGTATCACAATAGGGTACAACAGAAACATGTTTGGTAATTCTTTTGGTCAATCGTGGGTGTCACCCGAGTTTTACAATAACCGGTTGGCTCATCAGTACCACAACTCAAGAGCTCACTTCCCTTACCTAACCCAACACCAACTGCAACCTGCCTACCCAACCCAACACCAACACCAGCCCGCCAACACCAAAAGTATACTTGGTCCCGCACCCGCTTCGTACCCGTCTCAAGCTACTTCATTTCCTAGTGTTTTTAGCACTATGACTTTGCAGGACCCGACTTGGAACATGGATACAGGTGCCTCTTCTCATTTAAATTCTAATGCAAGTAATTTAAGTACTCTTTTAAATAAACGTTTATACCCATCTGTTCATGTTGGTGACGGTAATTCTATTCCCGTCACTAACACCGGTCATAGCATTATTTCCACTATTCATCGCCCTCTTCACCTTCATAACGTACTTGTCACCCCTAATATCATCAAAAACCTTATTTATGTTCGTCAGTTTACTAGGGATAATAATTGCACTATTGAATTTGACGCTTTTGGTTTCTCTGTGAAAGATTTCTTGACTCGCCACATCCTCCTTCGCTGTGACAGTTCGGGCGATCTCTATCCTGTTACCAGACCGTCAACTATCCCTACTGCTTTTCTCTCCACAAGTTCCTCCACGTGGCATCAACGTCTCAGTCATCCTGGTGACAAAGTGCTACGCTCCCTTGTTTTCCGTCATTTTATTTCGTGTAATAAAGAAAAGTCTACACATGTTTGCCATGCTTGCCAACTTGGCAAACATGTGAAGCTTCCTTTTCATAGTTCGGATTCTATTGTTGAATATTGCTTTGATATTATTCATTCTGATTTGTGGACTTCTCCTATTATTAGTTGTAGTGGTTTCAAATATTATGTTATATTTCTTGATCATTTCTCTCACTATTTGTGGATTTATCCCCGACGTTCTAAGTCTGACATGTTCGATAAATTTTTACATTTTCGTAATTATGTTAAAAATCAATTTAAATGTGAAATCAAGAGTTTCCAATGTGATCATGGTGGTGAGTTTGATAATAACCGACTCCACACATACTTTTTGCTAAACATGGTATCCAACTTAGATTTCCTTGCCCAAAAACCTCACAACAAAATGGCAAGGCGGAAAGAATGATCCGCACAATAAATAACGTCATCCGTACCCTCCTCTTTCAAGCACACCTACCACCTACCTTTTGGGTCGAGGCCCTCCACATGGCCACATATCTCCTCAACCTTCTACCCTCAACCGCCATAAATAATGAAATCCCCTACACAAGACTTTTTCACAAAGAACCCAACTACTCCCGAGTACGCATATTCGGGTGCCTTTGTTACCCACACCTTCACTCCCCTCACAAACTCGCACCGTGAGCAACCCCGTGCATCTTCTTGTGCTTTCCCGCATATCACCGTGGTTATCGTTGCCTCGATCTTGAAACAAACAAAATTATCCTCTCTCGACACGTCACGTTCGACGAAACCCAATTTCCCTACCGATCCATGACACCCAATGCCCCACCTACATATACCTTTTTAGACCCCGCACCTTCCCCTCTCCTTAACCACACTCTATCTAATCACACTGCAACTTCTCCAACTACTAACCCTAATCACCAACAAACACATGACACCAACACTCCCGTAAATACTCCTCAACACCATATACCACCACATACCGCGACCCATCACTCAACCTCAACAACACCACTTCCGCATCCCAATAGCACAACCCAATCCACCGCCCAAACCACGGCAGCCCAACAGCACCCCAATAACACAACCCACACCGCAACCCAAACCACGGCAGCCCAACAACAGCCCAATACTGACCAAACACACACCACCTCGGCCCCCTCATCACAACCCACAAATGAACCGCCTCGTACTCACCCCATGGTCACTAGGTCTCAATCCGAGATTGTAAAACCAATCGAGCGTTTGTCCTTACACACGTCCTCCATTTCTCCCATTCTCAAATCCCCGTTTCTTGCTCTAAAAGACCCTCTTTGGCGTAATGCTATGTATGATGAGTATAATGCTTTAGTTAAAAATGGTACTTGGATTCTTGTGCCGAGGCCTTCAGGTGTTAATTTGGTTCGATCTATGTGGTTATTTAAGCATAAGTTTCATGCTGACGGGACTTTGAGCCGCTATAAGGCTCGTTTGGTTATTAATGGCAGTAGTCAGCAACTTGGTATTGATTGTGACGAGACTTTTAGTCCGGTTGTCAAACCGGCTACCATCCGCACTGTTCTTAGTCTTGCGGTGTCCCGCAAGTGGCCTATTCATCAGCTTGACGTTAAGAATGCATTTCTTAACGGTGATTTATCTGAGACAGTCTATATGCATCAGCCGCCAAGATTTGTGGATTCCCGATACCCTCATCAAGAACTTACCGCATCAAGAAGATAAATCAATCATGGTATTATTATAATTATAAAGCGACATAAAAGAGAAAAACTTATCTACCGATCTATGTGAAACAAATTAAGCAATTCATAAAGAAGGCATAGAAGCAAACATGATATGATCAAATGCATGTATTTATTACTGCCAAGATAGTGAGCATAATCGTACATGCATATATGAGCGTGATATTAGTATTATATATAAAAAATTCGTGACATCAAACAGTTTAAGTAAAAGAATATATATACATATATATATAGCCATCGCAATATCAAACAGTTTAGACTAGGGGTGCAAACGAGCCGAGCTACTCGCGAGCTACTCGAGCTCGACTCGATAAAAGCTCGAAACGAGCCGAGCCTTGTCGAGTTCGAGCTCGAGCTCGAGCCTGAAAATCAACTCGTTTACTTATCGAGCCCGAGCTCGAGCCGAGCTTGTGAAGATCGAGTAGGCTCGTCGAGCCTTATCGAGCCGAGCCCATTTGGCCCAATAACCAAGCCCAATGATCAGGCTGAGTTGTGGTCTATAAGCCCAAGTCCAAATTTTAACAACAACTAACCCTAAAAGTGCACTATATAACACCACTTAACCACACTCTATCCTAATAATTCAGGAACCCTAATCAGCCACACCAAAAAATAACGCAGCCACACCAATTAACGCCTTTGTTGATTTCTTTCACAGGATACGAGTACTTCTTTTTCACAGGTAGGTTTGATTAATTGTGTTTTGCATCTCGATCTATGAGGAATTTCTCTTTAACCTTTGGTTCTAAGAATCAAATCTGGTGAAACCTAAAGAGATAAACTGAGATCGAAGTCTCCTTTTTCATTTCTTGTTCTTGTTAAACCGAATGAAAAGACGGATGGAAACCGATTTGGTTTTTCGTTCGGACTTTAAAATGATTCGGATATGAAAGAAGGTTAAGCCTTTAAAATGATCTGTGATGGATTGTAAGAACTTGTTAATCTTTTAAATATTTGAGAACAAGTTTCAATCTGGTGCGGAAGGAGTCTAACTTTAGATTTCTGGTTTGTTTTAGTTTTCATGTGGACATTCTGATTATTCGGAAAAGTCAAACATGTAAAGCTTTGATGTATTGGCCTAATCAATATTCTGAATTTTTTATGATCGTTCTATGTATTGGCCTAATCAATTACTTTTATTTTTTTGGTTGTTGCGGTACGAGTTTGGGGCGGAGACCCAAAGGGTTTGTGAATTTGTTGTGGTCTATTTTTGCTTGTTGAATGCATTTGTTTTCAGTACTTGAGATAACAGCAGGTTTGTGTTTTTTATTTACTCGAGCCTTATCGAGCCGAGCTCGAGCTTTGTGAAAAGTTCTCGAGCACAAAAATGAAGGCTCGGATCGAGCCGAGCTCGAGCTCGAGCTCGTTAAAAAAACTGACGAGCCAGCTCGATTATAGTGAAGCTCGGGCTCGGCTCAGCTCGTTTGCACCCCTAGTTTAGACATATGTCAGCATACAATTATGAAGATAATTACTTATAGGTGTATTAAGTATTGCTAGATAAGTACCACGGGTACAAGAAAAATAATTCTACCGCATATAATTTCATATAGCCATGAACCAGTAACATATCTTTTTCTTATTGAAGCTTCCAAACCATATAACTTCTATTAGATCAGGTTTCTTACTTATACAAAATTTATAAGCCCAACTTATTATTATATGACGAATAAAGACACGTCTCACACAAAGATTAAACAAAAGTAAAAATCATATCTTATCTATAAATGACATGAAATCATACATAACTCTATGTATCACTCTTTATCTAAACCTCAAGCATTTATTTTTATTCAAAACTATCATAAGATCTAGAATTCCATTCTTGACACATTTAGCATAATACTAACCGTGGCTTTTTGTTTATGTTTAATTTTTCGTGTGAGATAATATCCAAGTCCATTAAATAATCATATACCAACAAGTAGCATATAAACGCAACATATAACTATGAGATAACATATATTTTAATCGTTTCCATCTTGTTGTGATTTAAAGAATTAATATCAACTTTTAGATCCATAAATATCCAGATAGTCATAACTAATTAATGATATGACGCTTGTTTTTTCAACATAAACACAAATACGAACAAGTAACTATAATAGAATATTAAAATTTAACTAGGATTATATAATGACCATTCGTATAAATTAAGCTGCTACTTTAAAAACATGAATCCTTATCGAGTATTTTTCCATGTCCTTCACGTCTCCAATTGATGGCTTTGAATAGAGAACTATCGTGCTGATAACGTATTGTAAATGTAATAAACAATAACACAAGAATTAGAGAGGAAGAAAATTCTTATTATTAAAATGTATTCATAATGTTACAATAGAAGATATTTATAAGACATAGAAAAACCCTAACTTGTTAATCAAGATTAGGATAAATAGACATAAGCCCATAATATTTTACAATAATTTAGATGGTTTAGAATTATTATATAAGGATCCATCACTAAACCGATGTTTTCTTTTGTTCCCCACATTAATACCGCATGGCGGATAACTTGATAGGGAACTCAAAGGAAATGATAATCACGTCGAAGCAAGATTTTTGTACACAGATTTTTGCTGTTATGCAAAAAAGTGAATTGAACATAGATGGAGTATTAGCTTCTTTGCATTGCTTTGTTCTCCAAAAATGACTTGAAAAGTATTAAAGTTTGTCGAGGGCGAAGCACTGCCACCAGATGTGCTGCACCCGTTACTGTCACAAATGTGAGGCCTTTGTATATTTGGCTCCAACCGGCAACCTAAATAAAAATGACATAAGTTATACTCCGCATTTAAAGAGTTACTGAAATACATACACAATATACATGTGTGAGACGAAAGGAAAGAGGAAAGATGTAACTAAAAATGACAAAAAAATCACTACCTTGCTATTATCATACCACGCATACCAATTGGCAACTGTTGTAAGATTTAATGCATCAATCGAGTATCTTGTTGCAGTGACAGGAACAACTGAATCTGTATCACCACTACAAGAGGGAAAAAAAAATTTAAATATATATATATATATATATATATATATATATATATATATATATATATATATAAAATAAAAAAATTAAATATATATAAAAAAAAAAAAAAAAAAAAAAAAAAACTTATATTTTTAATCGTGTTGATATCAAATTCCATTACTGTGATTGAAATTTAAATGTAGACAATGGAGGCAAAATGTGATATGATCTCCACTACAAAATAAAAGCCATTTAGTGACTAAATTTTTGCTTACTAACGAGGCAAAAGTTTACTTGAAGGGATAACTAAGTCTAGTTGTAATAAGACTTAGTTGTAATAAGGAAATCAAGTGACCTACATTTACCATGCCACCTCAGTTTTTTCTCTTCTATACTACTTCATCGACCTACTTGGTGTAATAAGGCAACCTACATCTCGTTTCTTTCATTTTCAATTTTTTTAACAATAAAGTTAAAACTTCATTCATAATAAAAAAAAAACATTACATAATAATTCAAATAAAATTTAAAAAACATACGAAAATTAAAAAAAGAAAACATTACACGAAAAGAAAAAAACAATCGTCCTATTTGTTTTTTAAATGCATCCAAACAATTTAGCACTTATTTGATTTTGTATTTGTCCCACTATTTTAAACAAATTCGAATGAATATGGTAATCTTTTCAAAATTCTTCTTTTAGAAAAGTCTCAATGAGCACAGCCAAGTCAATAATCGCTTGCATACGAATGTTATCCTCATCAATTTGTTTCTGAACACTAGCTTTGACCTCGATGGTATATGGAATAGAACAATCCATAAGATTTTTGGTAGAGAAAAGTAATGTGTTTGAAAGAATATGTTTGAAAGTGTGTACAAAAATAGAGAAGTAATGTGGTATTTATAAGGTAAAAAAATGCTTAAATTTTAAAAGATTTTCTTTTCTTATTTATGCATTTAAAAGGTCAAAATGTGTAAAGTTGGTTTGAAATGAAAAGGTCGCTCAAACGACTAACATAGCCATTTTTGGCTCGACCGATCGAGTTCTCGTGACCTAGTGTAATAGGCGACCTACATACCGACTGACCCATTCAGTGTTATTACGAGCAGTCTAGTGCATGTCGTCTAGCATATACTCATGGATGGGTTAGTGCTATTGTTGAATCCGATTCTCAGATTGCCATATCTTTGTCGTCTACACAAACTATCGCGCTTTGGTTCCTAGGTTCTCTTATAGAAGAGCATGGTCCTATTCGCACATGGTCGAAGAATCTACATCTACATCTTATAGAAGATATTCGCACTAGACTGCACAATTTGTTTTTCTTCGAATCAATGTATTATGTGGAATGTTTCTTTTCCTTCTGAACTCACCTCGCTTATATGTTCGGTTCTTAGCTTTGTTAATGATAAGTTATATTTCGAAAAAAATAAATAAATAATGTAAATCTCACGTGCAAAGCTCATTCTATCCCATTCTATTTCTAAAGAGGTGTTAAGTTTTCCCTTATTCCCTCTCAATTTCTGAAGAGGTGTTTACTTTTCCCTTATTCCCTCTCAATGGATATAAATGTGGGCCCACACAAATGTCTCACTTTCCCGATTCACTCTAGCCACCCTCTTCATCGTCGGAATTTACCCTAGATTCGTCAAATCTATGAGATTTAATGGTTTGACTGTTGTTTAAGCGACAAATAGATCGATTTGTGTTTAGTTCAGTTTAGAACTTGCAGTCATTTTGTTATTGTGATTCAACGTATAAATTTGCCATTGATTTTTGTCAAGTAGTTATCTTGTCTTTAAAATGATCCTAAACATTTGAAGCTTATGAGTTTGGAATATGTTATATTTTTATGTGCAGCTAAGATGTCTGAAATTGTAGTTTAACTAGTTGTAACTTACAATTATTTAACTATTCACATTTTGCTGCTAAACACAACATTTGTATGATTTTTCACTTTCATACAATATCATGATAATAGAAATCTGATTTGAAATTTTGAATGCTTCATTTTTTGATGTTGTGGTATGATTATCTAGCTTAAATTATACATGAGCATGGTCCCATTATCATAAAGGTTGAATTTCATATTTTTTGTGCAGAATGTTACCTCGCAAGTGTGTGCCTATTTTTACGTGAAAAAATATGTTTAGATAGTCCCATTTCCAGAATGCTTTTTTACATGAAAAAATTTGTTTCTTTATATAGATAGTGCTTTTTTGCGCGGATTAAGTTTTTTTGAAAGGTGAATTTCATTCGACAGCGGGAGGTCTAGCTTACGTTGTCTTAACCAAGTCCGCGCTAGAGAGCTCCCTCGAAGTGGAAAGCCTTATTCAAACCCGATGGGGGAAAACCCCCTACTAATCCGCCCGAAGGCACGACGATTAATAGAAGTAAACCCTGCCCCCTCAGACTTCACCTGAGTATACCCAAGCCACGCCCTCATAGAGGGACTTCCTAATATCTCAAAGTTGGCATTAGTGGGGTTTGAACTTGAGACCTAAAGGTCACCAAGCTAAGTCCATATCAGTAGAGTGAAGTAGTTACTCTTTATTTAGTTTAGTATACTTATTGACTAATTTATAGAGGGGAACGACTCGCTTAAAAGACGCCATCACCGTTATTATCTGCTCTCACTGTTAAGTTTGTTATGTGCAATTCCTCCCCTGTTTTGTGTGAACCGCAACATATATTAAACTTTTATAATTTTTGAATAAACTAGAAATTACTCATTAAAATTTTAAAGTAGCATGTTTGACAGCCTTGTTGTTCCTTATTGTTTTATATTTCACTCATTAATCTGAAAAAGTTTTGATTGATGTTGTTGTTCAATCATGGTGATAGTTTCAAGAGTTCTGTTTTTTGCTTACATTGGAGGTTCACTGTTTAGTGTTTGACACTTAATATAGTTAATTAATCTGCGTAGTTTATGCTACCTTTGTTATATGTGATAACATGTGGAGTGTGTACTAAATATTTTGAGCTGATTTTTTACACATAAATCTGTAGTACCTGAAAACCCATACTCGTAAACCAGCAGCTATAAGTTCTTTGTAAATGGGAAGCATTGATAGAGGAGAGTCTTTCCAATTCCCGCTGATAATTTCACTGCAATAGGAAAATAATAATAATAATAATAATAAAATCTTGTAGATGGTGTAGAGGCTGAACCTTTTTTACAGCTCAAACGCACCTGCACGTATTCCATGGATATGAAAGTTTCGTTATATTGGCATGGAACGCCTTCTGAACTTCTGGTAGGTTAAAGTATTGAATTGCATATTGCCAAGCGCATGGATCATATGCTCTACGCATCCATGGCTGTTCATGTAGTTATTAGTAAATTTCACATTTGAATCAATATGAATAAGGAAATTTTAATATTAGTCAACTTACATAACATCCTCTACGCTTTTGTGATGAACTAACAGCACTGGAATTGCAAGGCTTTGTATAAATGCTTTCCGGGTCAATATTGCCTTTTTCCATTGTGGAAGTATTTAGGGCTCTAATGCACTCAATCGGTAGATGCTGAGGGGAACTTCCTACACATGTTGCTTGGAGAGTTTTATAAGTAGAATCTGAAATTAAACCGTGGGTCCACCAAAACTCGAAAGTGCCAACTAGATCATTGTAATCATCAATAACAGCATTTCCCACCTAAAAAGAAAGATAAAAAGATGTAGATTATGGAATGTTGTATTATGAATTGATAATGTTTGATGTTTATGATTATGATTATAATTCAGCTTGTACCATGAAACCTTTGAAGTTAATTGTAGGATTCTTCACTCCTTTGTTTCTTTCGAAAATGAGTTGAGACAATTGAGGTACATAATGACCTGAATTAGACGATTTAGTATTAAAGAGAACATTTAGCATAGAAGATGATTGTAAAGTCGGAAACCATAGAATAACAAGATTAGTTGGTGTGTTGGAACCTGCATAACTGTAACCGACAATGTAAAAATCTCTATGTTTGTATTGAGGGAATCTTTCAAACCAATTGAGAAGGAATGTGTATGAATCTTCAGCTGCAAAATTCATAATCCCAAGGTTCGAAAACATTCAAAGTCAAAATTAACAAAATTTAAGCTAAAAGATCACAAAATTATGCAGCCTACTAATGTAATTTAAGCTATAGACATGGACGAAGTTCAAGCTAAAAGATCATAACTTTATGCAGCCTAATCATGTATCTAAGCTAGATACATCGAAAGAGGTCAAATTTAACAAAGATTAAGGTAAAAAATGTAGACTTTATATAAGCAGCCCAATCATGTAAGTTCAATTAAGAACATCCAAAGTAGTCAAATTTAACACAGTTTAAGCTAAAAGATCTCAACTTTGAGCAACCCAGTCATGTAAAACATCTAAAATGGTGAAATTTACGAAGTATAAGCTAAAAGATCACAACTTTATGGCCCCTAATCATATTCACAACCAATGGATACTTTGAAAAGTGTCAATGATCAATACAATAAGAAACTTACAGATAACTAGAAAAAAGGGGAAATTAACTTTTTGCAAAGATCATAAAGCTCTTACCTGTTTTTGCATCACCAAAATTATAATAATCTGATGAAGTATTAGAATATGAGAACCCAACTCCTGCTGGTGATTCAAGAAATAACAAATTTGCCACTGCAAAGTTAAACATCAAATCAATCACCCATTCAATAGCAACATATCATACCAATTGCTAAAAATAGCATAATTGAATCACATACATTTGTTCCAAGAATAAGGATTTACATAAAGACTCTTGCCATCAGAGTTTATACGCAAAGGACCAATCTCTCTAGCTGCACCAAAACCTAACGAAGAACAACCAGGACCACCATCGAGCCACAACATCAATGGTCTAGTTTCCGGGTTTCGGTTAGCTGGTGACTCAGTCAACCAGTAAAACAATGACCTCCCAGATTCTTTATTCACATTAACATAACCTGAATACTGATCAAAATCTACATTTGCTGGCTGTCCAGGTAGCTTATCAATCTTATCCAACAAATAAGTACTACTTCCAAGAACAACGAATGACAAACATAAAACAAACACAAAAAATGAAGTAGTACCCATGAATCTTAATGAGGTATTGGAACCAACACTGATCCCAAAAAGTACTTACGGGTTGTTATCTAAACAATAAACACATGCATTATATATAAAAAATGGGCATGATGAAATCAAGAACAGAAGGACATAGGAGTGAAAAAGATAGATGACATGTGGCATGATCATATTTAGTTATATGACTATGAATAGTGTAATCATACTGTTTTAGTGAAAGATAGATGACATGTGCCATGATCATATAGTTAGGGTGATGATAGGCAGGGGTGTCTTGACTTTGCAGCCATTTGTACTGTCTGCTTTATTACTTTTATCTTTTGACTAAGGGATGAGTTATTCAAGCCCCCCTAAAGGGGGGTGTTGACTTTTTATGTGCTGCCGCCGCTTGTACTGTGTGCTTTAAAATTTGTACATATTGATCAGAATAGGCGGAGCCCACATAATAAAGAGGCTTGTATAGTACAACCCGAATAAAGTAAGAGGCTCACCCACTAAAAAGTGTTACCATAATAGAACCCAGTTAATTATATGACTATGAATAGTGTAATCATATTTAGATGACATGTGCCATGATCATATTTAGTTTGTTTTACATGGGTTCTTATTAATCAAAAGATGGTGAAAGAAAAGTACCCTTTGGACTCTTGCTAATGTCACATTTTCTTGATTGTGTTAGTTGATTCATTTTAAACCATATGAACATAGAGCTTTGCAACCATAACTATTAGAATTAGTTGTCGAGTTTCTAGATGAAAAGTTAATAACACAATATCATCAAAAACTAGGGGTGAGCAAAAACCGAACCGCAAACCGCAAAACCGCAAAAACCACAAAAAACCGCCCCACAAAAACCGCAAAACCGCAAAAACCACAAAAACCGCCCCACAAAAAACCGAACCGCATTTTGCGGTGCGGTTTCGGTTTTCACCGAAAAACCGCACCGCAAAAACCGCACCGCACCACTCTACAATTTATAATTTTTTAAATATATATTTTTTTTATTTTTTAGAATAACACACTAAAATAACACACTAAAATTTATATTTTTTATTTTTTTGATATATTTTTTTAATATATTTTTTTATTTTTTAGAATAACACACTAAAACCGCACAAAAAACCACATAAACCCGCAAAACCGCACCAAAAACTGCACCAAAAATAAAAAAATATATCTTGCGGTGCGGGGCGGTTTTGACCCAAAAACCAACCCGAAACCGCAAAAAACCGCAAAACCGAAACCGCAAAAAACCGCGCGGTGCGGATCCTCAATTTTTTAAAAACCGCATTTTGCGGAGCGGGGCGGTTTTGGCCAAAAACCGCACCGAACCGCCCCATGCTCACCCCTATCAAAAACTATAAAAATGATGAAAAGTTAATAACACAATATCATCAAAAACTACCCCCTCCGTCTCAATTTAATTGTCCATATTTTCTTTTATGGATGTCTCAAATTAATTGTCCACTTTCTTTATTTAGTAAAAACTAGAGAATCTAGTGGAGGAATATTCCATTTTAGTGGTTGAAAATTAAAGTGGCCCCACTTTTATTAAACTTTGTGTTTTCTCTCTCCTGACAAATAAATTGAGACGGAGGGAGTATAAAAATTTCCGCCCAGAAAAATCACACGTGATTTGATTTTTACGAATCACATATGATTTTTACAAATCACATGTGATTTTTACAAATCATATGTGGCTTTTCTGGGCGAAAATTTTTTTAAAAAAAATGGCCGAAAGTTTAGAGAAATACATATCTATAGATAGATAATTTAATTCTCGTCGCGATAGTGTATTTTTTGTAGCTTGAATATTTATCGTTTGCAAGATATATTGTTTTTAAAAAAAGGGTAAAAAATGATTTTTTATTAATATAGATGAAAAATGTATCTTTTGATATATGACAAATATGAGATCTATATTGATCTTAACTCATGCTCTCTGTATATTAACCATGGCTAAAGTTTATCATTAGCAAAATCTATAATAAAAATATAAACTTATAGTATAGATTCTTTTCCAAGTTAATGTCTTCAGGCTTGCCCTTAATAGTAAGTGAGCTTAAATGCATTGATCAGTTAGTAAACCAACTTGGTTTTCACTTTTAATGGTCCTCATATAAGAAAACATCGAAGAAAATGATTAGGATGCCTAAAAATATTTGAATTTTATGTCTAGACTTGCATGTCAGTATCTTGTTGAAAGCGGTAACGTTAATCTATTTTTTCACAAGCCAAGAAAACACCGACACGATGATTTAGTTATTATACTAGTTATATGTGTATTTTTTATGTTTTTCAATTATTTCTCAACATATTGTTGTATAGTACGGGCCGGGGTATTGGATATTCATTAACTTTAGTATGTATTTTTTTGGACTTTATATTTGTCTTTTTATGCTGTTAATTCCACAAGAACAAACCAAAACGAAAGTTAGATCTGTACGTAACTCATCGGCGGCTTCAACAAGTTGGCTAATGGAAGGAACATATATATACATATATTAAAAGATGAGTACGGTCAACGAAAGTCAACCGGGAAAAAAAATCTGGAAAAGTAATTAAGAGGGTCATTAGGGGGCGAATGTGTGGCTGATAATAAACTTTTAGAGTCATTAGTACTGTTCATTGTACTGTTTTCTACTATTCACGCACTGTTTGTGTCATTAAGAAGTGGATTAGTAAAAAAAAATGTTTACATTGTTTCCTTTATCTTCTTCCTCACAAATATCTCTCTCGCTCGCTCTCTCTCTCTCTAGAAATTTCTGTAATACTTGATGGACTAATTACACATATATATTCCCCTCCCATTCCTCCCAAGCGTTTCCCATCTCCATAAACCCAGAAGCATAAACCCAGAAGTTTCATCCCCAATTCTTCATAAGGTATGTTTTAATAAAATTATTTCAGTATATATATATATATATATATATATATATATATATATATATATATATATATATATATATATATATATATATATATATATATATATATATATATATATATAGGGGGACTTTCTTACGAGAACCATTTTATCTGCGAGAACTGAGAGAACCACAAAAAACATACATGCACGCCTTTTAAAATAAAATAAAAATACATGCAAATCATCAATAATCGTAAGTATCCACCTATGTCCTTCAATATCATCATGAACTCATCCTCTTTTTTCACAAAAACCTTACACAAGGCCGCAATATTGTCGTTGCACGCCTTATAAGAACATACATGCACACCTTCAAAGAAAAATGTTGTATTTCCAATTTCTTATCTAATTCTTTAGAACAACTATGTTTTTTTAAAAACATATATGTTGTTTTTAGAACATATGTGCAAAAATACAATTATTGAAGGCGTGCATGTATGTTTTTGGTGGTTCTCTCAGTTCTCGCAGATAAAATGGTTCTCGCAAGAAAGTCTCACTATATATATATATATATATATTTTAAGTTAGGGTTGTGATAATAAATTTTATGGTTTTTAATTTTCTGTTATGGTTTAGTTATGTATGAATTATGTTTTTGATTTTCCTGGGGTTGTGCTTGAACCATTTGTTATACCACACCTATAACATCAATTGCATCCACATAGTGTGAAAAGATTTCTGATATCGATGCTTTTGCCCTGTTCTTTGTTATGTGACCATCAATGCATTTATGAATTTATTCTATGTTTATTATAGGCAATGAAGATAGTCCTATACTTGCTTGCTGGAACATGATGGGTGAAATCGACCCATATCTTGGCGGGGCATCACTATAAGAAAAGTGTTTGCAGCCATGCCGGGTAACATTGATTAGCACAACCACGCTTTGATAGGTATGTAAGCTCTGTTGTAGTTGATCATTTGTGCATATTTTAACATTATCCATCACATGATGCTAAGTTGATTTGTGTATATGGTGTGTAGTGTATGTTTGGTTCAATAACATGAAGACCAAGTTTTTTTTAGTTTCAGTAAAAGTATATTGATCCATACCCTTAACCTTTTGGATTAAATTTATGCTAAGTTTATAAATAAGTTTTAATGAGTTTTTAAAGAGCCTTATATTCAAGGTATCAGTCTTCACTCTTTGTTCCAATTTTATTTGCTATGTTCTATTCTTTGTGGACTATAATTATAGCACGCAGTAAGATTAATATATATTTATGTTAAAAATGGTGTTTACGTCCTTAAAGTTTCTCTTTAGTTGATTAGTTACAAAATTTTGAGGGTTTAACTATTTAGAAATAAGTTTTAGATTATTTGAACAAAGAATTGATTAATGAAGATACTTTTGGACCTATTCACATTTTTGAAACTTGAAAGTGTGTCTATTCAAGTATTTTTATTGACGACATTGAATTTGTACTTACTTTTGTAGTTTATTGCTAAGCGACTAAAATTTCCTTTGGATTATATCTCTTTTTGATACATATTCAATTCTATAATTGTTCATTGTTCGAAAGTATAATTGCGTGTATAATACTGCTAATTGAACTTTTATGATTGAATTATTATGTTGGTCATTACATTGTACTTTGTTTTGTTGAATGAAAGTACTAGCAGTTCGTGTTCTTTTTTTGTTATACATCTGATAATAATATTTTATCCACAAATTTATTGGCTTGAATTCCTATACCTACTATATTATGTAATGTTTTCGAATTTTCATGTTTTTATGCTGACAGAGCAAGTAACCTGAAACGTCTAGAAATTGCATATTGGTATAGCAACAAGGATAAAACATGGTTGCCGCTCCACAGGCACATACATGCCATGGATTTAACGCAAGCCAATGGGCCAAAAAAGGGAAAGCCGAAAAGCACCCAACACAAGTGTTTTCAAATGTTTTTGATCTTTCAGCTTTGGTGTCAGTGGAAGGATGGCAGAGAACAAGTATCGCTCGCCTTAGCAACCTCTACAGGCACACTCATGCCATGAAGGATTAGTTTACGATGTTTGGCTCACCAAATCTTGGCTAGGCAACCACACCCCAGCCACACACTCTCCTACTAATGATGGTACTGTTAGTGGAAGGATGGCAGAGAACGAGTATCACTCGGCTCAGCAACCTCCACAGGTACACACATGCCATGGATTTAACATTTGATTGCGGTTGCAGCCAATGTGAGTGTTTTCAAATGTTCTTGATCTTTCAACTTTGTCGTTAGTGGAAGGATGGCAGAGAACGAGTATCACTAGGCTCAGCAACCTCCAAAAAACAGGAAGGATGGCAGAGAGTGAGTATTGCTCGCCTCAGCAACCTCTACAGGCAAAGCTGACCAAAATTTGGTGACTACAATTTCAAAAAGTAGAAGTTGTTACAGCAGGTAATCACCAATATTTGTATTCCAGTATTTATATGTCCATGCGTACACTTCATTTTGCTAATGTTTTAATTGTGGTTATGTGCTTATAAGTTATTGCCTTAGAGTATATTATATGCACAAAAAAATATGGCTAAAAGATTTGTAAATAAAGAAGTATCAAAAAAATTTGATACATGGGAAATAAAATTTGGCCAGTAAAATGAGAAAAAAGGCAGAAAGATAAGATGGTTTATTTTTTTATATTTAAACATGAGTACATGAGTACGGTCAACGAAGGTCAACCAGTGAAAAAAAATCTGGAAAAGTAATTAGTAGCGTCATTAGGGGGAGAATGTGTGGCTGCTACTTCAGTCTTAGAGTGCTTAGCACTGTTCATTGCACTGTTTTTCACTATTCATGCACTGTTGTGTGTAATTAAGAGCCGTTCTCCTTCCTCTTCTACCATTTTCCAGATCCTACTACCATAAACATATACACACACATAAACATACACACACACACACACACAGCGCCGGTGAGTGGATAGCCCTAATTTTTCACGAAAACAAGCCCGAAAAAGGGTATGATAAATGTGGTGATGCCCAGGGATGTAGTCAAGGTAGTATGATGCAAAAAGGCAATTTCGAGCATCGACAAAACATTATGCCAAATTAAAATGATAACTGAGAAACTGATAATTCAAGAAAGAATGTCGTTATAGCATGTTTACTAGAATGTGCTTCCGAGCAACCCGACAATTGATTGGTATCCCCTTAACTATACTTTGGTTATGATGTTTGTTTTGATGATGGCTTGCTTATGCTGAGTTATGCTATGCTGTTACAATGTTTGGTTTGATGATGGGGTGATCAAATGACAGGTTATTGTTATTGGCTGATGGTATTTTTTCTATTCAATGGTGTGGATTTTTAAGACGTGGCAAATCTACCTGTATCTTGGCGGGGCAGCACTACGGACGTGGTGTTTGCAGCCATGGCGGGTTGAAAGCGCGTTCTACACACACTGAATATCTATGAAAAAGACGAATAGATGTATGCGTGTTACAATTACCACCCAAGATCATGTTCTGTGCATACCATCTACTGCAAGTACATCCGCAACAACAATAAAGTAGTGTCTTATTTACGTGAACATGTCCGGACTCCGGTCTGCAAAATGGGCTAAAACAGGTGAAATCCAGCAAAATAGCTGTTAATGTAATCTTTGGAAAAAAATTTGTTAAAAAACTTGAAAAAAAAAAACTTGAAAAAAAAAAAAAAAAAAAAAAAAAAAAAAAAAAAAAACCACCTTGAACCTATGCAGAAACCAGTGTTTCCTGGATGATTTTTAAGGCCAGGTCCATTGGACTGATGCCTATGATTATTGAACGTTTCATGAAATTGGTTGTGCAGCTGCATTTTTAAAGTTTTGTGACAAACGGGATATGGAAAGGAGATGTTCCCAGCATTATTGAAGAATGCTTGGATTATGGTAGTTGCTAAACTCTCTGGTATGTTACTGAATTAGTGTTCATAGGTATGGAGACAGTGGGATGATTCAGTACATTGTTCGTATGTTGGCGGGGCAGCGTCACAGAAGTGATGTTTGCAGCCACAGTGTTCCTGTATCTTGGCGGGACAGCACCATGGAAGTGGTGTTTGCAGCCATGGCGGGTTGAAAGCGCGTTCTACACACACTGAGTATCTATGAAAAAGACGAATAGATGTATGCATGTGATTTGCGGTTTCGTTTCGGGTATTATTTTGAACTCATATTGGCCACTTGCTCTTCCAGCCATTTAATGGCTAACACATACATACAGGCGATGATGATACTTATCATGCTTTCTAAATTTTATTACTGTCGATGAATGATGAGTAATTCTGCCAAGTTTGCCGAGGTCTGAATTACAGTTAAAAGTTGTTTCGGGTAAAATGTAAAATTGTAATTACAATCGCTAAAACTTTCTTTAACGAATACTTCCAGCGGTAATATCAATGCTGCAAGTAGCATAATATATGAATGGGTCCCATATAATTCGTGACACTAACTGCAACTAAAGAACTTGGTGTTTTAATTTTAATTTGCATTTCTTTTCTTTGCAGGTTGTATTGATACACGTTCGTTGAGGTTGGAACCATCGTTGCTCCAGTGAAGTGTGGATGCCAGCGACTAACAGCTAAGGTAAATTCTTATAATTAGACATGCCAAAATGGGTAGTTTGCGTTGGGCTGAAATATTAGTTGCAACAACCTGGGCCTTATTTTAATGATGGCTTGCTTATGCTGAGTTATGCTATGCTGTTACAACATTTAGTTTGATGATGAGGTGAACAAATGACAGCTTATTCTCATTGGCTGATGGTATTTTTGCTATTCAATGGTGTGGATTTCTAAGACATGCCAAATCTACATGTATTTGTGTTTAATTTTGAGTATGTGATTAATTAGGGGCTAAAGAGATTGGATTTTGAGGATTAGTTTGGTGTATTTTAGTGTGTTTATGAGATGGATTTGTGCTTATATTAGCCTAATTTAGTTACTTTAAGTTGGTGTTTTGAGAAAGATTAGAGTTTATAAAAATGGCTTGGAAGACTGGCTTGGAAGACTAGAAGTAGTGCAGAGATGAATTCAAGAAACTTGGTGTCAAGAAAATTGACTATTTTCTTATGTATTGGTTGCTTTTGTGCCGGAAGGATATAGGAGGTGTTTGGGATTGCGGTATTGATTGTTATATTAACAATTGCTTAATTAGCTTATTGTGTTTAATACTACGTATAAGCATGAGGTTTTTGTGTTAGCTTATTTGATGGACTTATGACCTTATTTTATGGCTTATGTGTTTTCAACTTCAGCTTTTGAGCTATACTATGTTATAAGCCCAGGTGGATAAGCTCATAATAAATGAGCTTATTAGCTTTATCAAATTATGTAGCCTATTTCAATTTCAAAATGGATTGTTTCTTTACTGATAATTTTTTTGTGATATTTGCAGCTTCAAGCTTTCAGGTTTCAAGACTTTAGTGCTCTTAGAAGTTGATATTTTTTTTGAATGAAAAGGGTTAATGTAAGTTGGAGTCTGTTGTGTTCTAGGCAAATGTATGTCAAATGAGGCTTTGTTTTCGTCCAAACCACAATCTTAACCTTAATGTCCAACATTTGTCAATTGCCCCCGCCGCAACGCGCGGGCTGCCCAGCTCGTTGAATTAACAAGTCACATTTGAAAACGAAATTATTGACTTAGGGCCGTTTGTTTTATGGTTATGGAATAAAGGAATGTAATCAATCCATGAATCAGCTGTTTGGTTAATAACAGGGCCCACAATTAAAAATGAAACAAGAGTAAATAGCAAAAATCGTCCCTAAAGTTAGGCCAAATTGCAAGTTTCGTCCCTGAACTTTGGAAAGTGCAAGAATCGTCCATGTGGGAAAGTTTTGGGGCAAATATGGTCCCTGGCCTCTGTCAAATGACACAAATACCCCTGCCTATTTCTTTTTTAATATTCCTTTTCAGTTTCTTCCACCAATGGTCCTTGTGTTGCGCAAGGCTTTACAAATTTAGTCCTTTTGTTAGACAAATAGTTATCCTTACACAAAATCGTCCTTGTGTTGCGCAAGGCTTTACAAATTTAGTCCTTTTGTTAGACAAATAGTTATTCTTACACAAAATCGTCCTTGTGTTGCGCAAGGCTTTACAAATTTAGTCCTTTTCTTTTCACAAATGGTCCTTGAGTCCGTTTTCGTCCGTTTTTCTTACGTTTTTTCCCTTTTTTCCGTTTTTATCCGTTTTTCTTACGTTTTTGTCCCTTTTTCTTACGTTTTTTACGTTTTCTTCCGTTTTTTACGTTTTCGTCCGTTTTTCTTACGTTTTTTTCAGTTTTTGTCCATTTTTATCCGTTTTTGTCCATTTTTCTTACGTTTTTGTCCGGTTTTTTTTACGTTTTTTCCTTTTTTGACCGTTTTTATCCGTTTTTATTACTTTTTTTTTCCTTTTTCTTACGTTTTTTATATTTTCGTCCATTTTTCTTCCGTTTTTTAAGTTTTCGTCCGTTTTTTTTCAGTTTTTGTCCGTTTTTATCCATTTTTGTCCATCTTTCTTACGTTTTTTTTACGTTTTCATCTGTTATTCTTACGTTTTATACGTTTTCGTCCGTTTTTCTTACGTTTTTTCAGTTTTTGTCCATTTTTCTTAAAAATTTATCCGTTTTTTATACGTTTTCTCCCGCTTTCTTGCGCTTTCATCCGTTTTTATCGTTTTCGGACGTTTTTCATACGTTTTTGTCTGTTTTATCCGTTTTTGTTCATTTTACTTACGTTTTTGTACTTTTTTTCCGTTTTCTTTTTTTTTTTGTCCGAATTTTTTATTTAGTCCGGATTTTTTTTCCCATTTTTTTTTGCCAATTTTTAAAAAAAAATATATATAAAATAAAAAAAATCAAAATCAAAATTTTTGTCCGATTTTTTTTTAATCTTTTTTGTCCGAATTTTTTTTTAAAAAAATAAAAAAATTCAAAATTTTTGTCCGAATTTTTTTTTTGACCAAATTTAAAAAAAAATAATAAATATTCGGACAAAAAAAATCGGGAAAAAAAATTCGGACAAAAATTTTGAATTTTTTTATTTTTTTTATTTTTTTAAAAAAATTCGGACAAAAAAGAAAAAAAATGGGACAAAAATTCTGAACTTTATTTATTTTATTTATTTATTTTTAAATTCGGACAAAAAAGAAAAAAAAATGGGACAAAAATTTTGATTTTATTTTTTAATTTTATTTATTTTTTTAAAACAGAAACGTAAAAAAGGGAAGAAAAACAGATGAAACGTAAAAAAACGTAAAAAAAAAGTAAGAAAAAAGAAAAAAAAACGGAAAAAACGAAAAAAGGGACGAAAAAGTAAAAAAAGGAAGAAAAAAAGGACGAAAACGTAAAAAACGTAAAAGAAAGTCAGAAAAGGGGAAAAAAGAAAAAGGAAAAAACGGAAAAAAAAAAAAAGTAGGAAAAAATGGACGAAAACGTAAAAAACGGAAGAAAAAAAGGACGGAAAACGTAAAAAACGTAAAAAAAAGTTAGAAAAAAGGAAAAAAACGTAAAAAAACGGAATAAAAAAAAACGTAAGAAAAATGGACAAAAACCGAATTAAAAAACGGACAAAACAAAACTGAAAAAAAAAACAAAACGTAAAAAAACGGACAAAAACGTAAAAAACGGAAGAAAAATGGATGAAAACGTAAAAAAACGTAAGATAAAGACGGACAAAAACGTAAGAAAAACGGATAAAAAGGGAAAAAATGGGAAAAAAAACCTAAGAAAAACGGACTCAAGGACCATTTGTGAAAACAAAAGGACTAAATTTGTAAAGCCTTGCGCAACACAAGGACGATTTTGTGTTAGAATAACTATTTGTCTAACAAAAGGACTAAATTTGTAAAGCCTTGCGCAACACAAGGACGATTTTGTATAAGAATAACTATTTGTCTAACAAAAGGACTAAATTTGTAAAGCCTTGCGCAACACAAGGACCATTGGTGGAAGAAACTGAAAAGGAATATTAAAAAAGAAATAGGCAGGGGTATTTGTGTCATTTGACAGAGGCCAGAGACCATATTTGCCCCAAAACTTTCCCACATGGACGATTCTTGCACTTTCCAAAATTCAGGGAAGAAACTTGCAATTTGGCCAAACTTTAAGGACGATTTTTGCAATTTACTCATGAAACAATGAAACCATACCTATAGAACCAAAGACGTGAGGAGGGTCACCTTTTAGTCATTTATTTAATTTTTTATTATTATTTTAAGTTTCCCTCTCATCTCATATGTCAAATCAAATAGTTTTCTAGTTTTTTCTTTCTCCGCATGTGGGATCAATGTATATTAAACTATTAAATTAAATTTTATACAAATAAGTGGGTCATCTTTATTATATAATAAAATTAAATAAAAATCAATTTCCAATTATATTTTATAAAACAAACAACATTAATACTATCATTCAATTTTTATTTCTTTTAATCAATACCAAATCCAATACCCATTGTGATTTCTAGCAACAAACAAAACCGCCTCTTAGTCTAAAAGTACTTTTTAATACACATAATGTTGTCATATTTGGGCATATGAATATTAATGTTGCAATTGCAAGGACAAAAGGTGGTGGCTAAACTAGAATTAAGATGGCAGGTACGACGATGGGTTTAAAACTTACGAAAATGGTTTGGGTAAACACCATAAAATAACAACTTACTTTCTCTAATTTTCCGAGTTGAAACACATACTTTTTTTATTACCTTACTTACCAACGTACTTTCAAATTTTGTTCCGACTTCACCAATATAACCATTTTATATTAAAGTAATCACTGAAATGACTATAATACCCCTGTCTTCTTCATTATGCATATTGGTGAAGTCGGAACAAAATTTGAAAGTACGTTGGTAAGTAAGGTAATAAAAAAAGTATGTGGGTAAAGTCGGAACAAAATTTGAAAGTACGTTGGTAAGTAAAGTAATAAAAAAAGTATGTGTTTTAACTCGAAAAATTAGAGAAAGTAAGTTGTTATTTTATGGTGTTTACCCAAATGATTTTAGCTACTTTAGAGTTCTATATCATGAAAAATAGCATGAAAATATCTAAAGATATTGGACATGGTCATAGTTTAACGAATATGTTATTGTGAATAGTTTTTAAAGTTGTAAAAGATTTATAAAGATCAAAAGTTTCATAAGTTGGTAATTTTATAAATTTATAAAGGGATTATGTATGCGGAGGCCGCCCAACTATTAAACTTTTTTTCCTTTAGGTCACCCATTTATTTAAATTAACTTATGGGCCACAAAATATGTGTTTATTTTCGTTTATACCGATCTCGTTCAATTTCATGTCTTAAATTTGTACAACTTGAAGGACAAAGCTAACTTTAACATATCAAAACAATAAAATTATAAATTCAAACGTAAAACATTGGTTAATTTATCATAACGCTTTTGACTAAATAAAGTTGTACTTAGATAATGAGGAAAACTAATATTTTACATTTCAATAGTTATGTGTGTTGTTTTAATATGTTACGTTTAGTTTTATTCCCGTTGTTTCAAAGATTTCCGAGAAAAAAAATATTCCAAATTGGTATAAACGAAAGCAAACATATCAATGTGTGGCCTATAAGTTAGTTTTGATAAATGGGTGGCCTATATGATAAAAGTTTAATAGTTTGGTGGCCTCCTAATACATAATCCCATATTTATAAAGTTGTATAATTGTGGATGCTCTGAAAACGAGCACTTACTATTAAGTAAATTACTAAGGGGCTGTTTGATAAAACATAATGATTTAGCACTGAATGATTCAAAACCTTGAATGATTTAGTAACTCTGAATGAATTTGGTTCTGAATGAAAATATGACGTTTGACAAATTTTCTGAACCGGTAACTCACCCATATAAAATTACCATATTAACCTTTTGTATAAATATCAAATTTTCCATTATAAGTTATTTTTAATATAATATATGTTTGTTAAATTAAACTATTACTCATCATGTTTATTCTTGTGAATTTTCGGTATGTTAAAATTGCTATTTGATCGTATGTATGCCATGCTTAATGTTTGAAAATACCAATATGCCTTCCACTTTAACGAAAATGAATAAAAGATCGAATGAAAAATATTGATTTATGAAGTTGTACTTATGATGATGAAGTCCTTTTATAAATTAATAATTAAAAGTATAAAGAGACGTGCAAGAGGGCACAACATATTTCACTGCTGAATAAATTTGTATGGCCTTGGGTGCTGCTCCATTCAAAGCCAATTAGAATGATACAGAGGCATAAAAAAATTTAACAAAAACAAACACTCTCTCACCTCTGACCGATTTAATAGATGGCTCTGAATGACCAATTAAGAGGCTATCAAACAACCCCTAAACTATTCGTGTTTTTTTGCTTAATGCACTTTGACTGATCATTTTTAGACTAATTGCAAGCATGGTTGATTTTAAAAGACTTAACACATTTGGTGTTAATGTTAACAAAAATGGACATTTTAACCAAAAAGCTATCGATTTCTATAATTTTTGAACAAGCCACGTATATTATTGGTAACTTGCTATATGTTCTATAATTTTTGAACAAGCCACGTATATTATTGGTAACTTGCTATATGTTCTATAACGAGGTTTTGAAGCCCGCGCGTTACCGCGGGGTGTTTGTATACGTAAGTTAGGCAAAAAAAGAGGTCCGAAGTTACCATATTGCGTTAGAGTGTTAGGGTTTAGTTAGGCTAACAGAAACAATTAAGTTATCATGTTTTAGTAAATCTATCGAATCTGGGGTTGAAACCCCACATCCAGCATTCAATCAGCCGCATCTAGAGCCAAGTACTTTATCTTCTTTATGTGATATTTTTTATCTTTTAATTATGTCTGTTAGCCTTTTTAAAGCTTCTCAATTACATAAACTCCAATTACAAAAAATGCAAAAAATA
This sequence comes from Artemisia tridentata subsp. tridentata, assembly GCA_021014915.2. Lineage (NCBI taxonomy): Eukaryota > Viridiplantae > Streptophyta > Magnoliopsida > Asterales > Asteraceae > Artemisia > Artemisia tridentata. Next base: position 326,052,205 of record CP139503.1, read on the forward strand.
TTTTAAACCTGGAACAACATAACATTTTACAGCAGCACAAATCCAGTGAGCTACTCGGATATCTTTAGATACAAAAAGTTAAAAGTAGCAGGCCAGCAAGTGCCGCTCAAATCTGCAATTGAAGAATGAACAGTTTCCTATATCTTGGTTGTGCTTTCCTTTGTATGTTGTGATCACTGATTTTAGCTCATGTCCTCTTGACATCTTTCATCACTATGCAGCATGTACTTGTGCACATGTAGTAACTCCTGTTACAAAATAATTACGCTTAATTTTAGAACAGTGAATCAAGATATAGGAATCTAAACATGTATAAAAAAAAGAAAAAAAAAAGAGGAAAAAAAGAAAAAAACGACGCTAAAGCGGTGATGGATTAACCCAACCTATATTGACCCATTACCCAACCCGTCCATTTTGCTACATTTAAAATACTTTAATCTCCTTTTATCGAAGGCTATTTTATCCGGTTTGATGTCACTTATAACAGATGCCCCTACAATCTCTCGCATCTTAGAGTCTACTATTATTACGAAATACTTTGATTTCCTAGCGTGTGTTTATTTGTACATTTGACTACAAAAAAAAACTTCATCTTTGATGATTAAGCATGTAGTTTATGAATTCTAGTTCTACACAACAACTTTCTAATTATATAAGATAAACATTTTTTTATCTATAAACAGAAGGTGCTGGTTCGCATAAATAGCTCATGCAGCTATTGTGATCTTAACAAATGTTAATCTGAAACTATGCACGTAATTACTTTCATCATAGTCCAATCTTTGGTTTATTCCTGCCAAGACATTTATTCTCCAATATGATCCCAATTGCTAGTAGTCAGTAAATAACACGCATAAGAGTTACATTTCTATCTAAATACACACAAACAAAGAACGAATTTCTATCTAAATACACACAAACAAAGAACGAAACTTGACTAAGCATTTACCTGATTTGCAAAGTGGAGTTGCAATCCAATGGCTAGAATAACCCTTGTGATCGTGTATTATCACAGGGTCACGACACCCATGGCACTGAAAGGGAAAAATAGATGATGTATTAGAAAAGTTAAAAGTTGCATTTGCTGATTTGATGACAATAAAATAATATATGTTTCAATCCAATCGGTGCTTCTTTTCTACTTAAGAATATTATTTACTTGAGTATGCTACCATTTTAATAAAGGCAGAATGGCAAAAGGAAGTGGGACATATCCAAGCACCCCTTAAGACTTTTGTATCCAATAGGCCATTATTTTTTGCCAAAAACGTTCCGATTGAATTTTTGTTGTGTTGAATTCACTTTGACTGATTTAATTCTGCACTTTTAAGCTATTTTGAGTTGTACTTAGAAGAATTTTCTGATGGTTTTTGCAGAATATTGTTACTGAAATTTGGAGCAGTAAATTTCAAAAACCTTTTATCCAAACAGCTTGTATACAAAAAATTTCGTTGGAAATTCTAAACAGCTTTTATCCAAACAACCCCTATGCAAATAGCTTTTATGCAAAATTTTGTGCAGATATTTGATTTTAAAAGGGTTGTTTGGTTTCTGAATTTTTGTGAAAGTAAAATGATACCTGAAGGGTTGACAAAGTAAAAACATAAGCAAACATATTTTAAATCAAAATCCTTGATACATAAAAATAGCTTTGTTTCTTTTTTTTAGTGTCCATTTTCAATCTATGTTGCTTACCTTCAACTCCACCAGGATCAGGAACTGCTGTTCCCTTGCCCAAAGATCGATTTTTTGTCTGCCGGTAGGCTCCATTTGCTGGATTTTTTACTCGGAATCTTTTTAAGCCCTTTACAACAGTGAGAAGCCAGGCCTACATTTCTGTGATCATTCAAATGAAAAAAGCATGTCAGTAAAAAGGAAATTCCCAAAAAAATATAAACATTACGAATCACACATCCATAACTAAACAATCTGGCCTCAACTTTATCAGAAACATTTTCTTTTTCCTCATTTTGGATAGCAGTATTATTGAGTAACAGACATCCATGGGATACAGTAGTATTTATCATGACCTTTTTATGTAGATTCGGAATATATCAGTTATTAGATAGAGTTGAAGATCGAGCTGACACTTTGGGGGTCGGTAAGAACCGGCATGCTGGCACCCTTGGAAATTACCGGTTGCATAAGTAGTCCAGTATGTTCCTAAACCTTTGTATACCATGCTAAACCCGACCCCTATTGTTCAAAATTTTGCAGTTCTTAATCCGCATTTTTGTAAATATATTAATTAGCGACTTTGTCACATGGAACTCAAAGAAAGCACTGCGAAACTATATCAGTGTCTTATAACTTTAAACATGGAATAAATGAACTTCTACCTTAATTTCATGCTTACGGATTTCTTCCTTTTTAGCTTCTGATCAAGCAATTCTTTGCACCTCAAATACGACGACAACCCCTACTACCTAATAATAAAACTGAGTACCAAAACCACACTTAAATTATTAACATATGTGCCCGAATCCCATAATCAAAATAAACTCATAACGTCTAGCCTCAAAATCCAACCTTTAACAAATGTTCTTACCAATTGCACCCCGTAAAATTATGCACCCCTGGCATACTGCAAAGCCGCAGCTGGAAGCCACCAATCTGCAGCCGTAACTGCCACGTTAGCTAGCTATGCCCCTGAATCAGAAAATGTTAGCAGCGTGATCTAACTTAAAGATAAAAACATCTTTTTTTACATACCTGTAGCTCGCTTCTTTCCTTTCTTACCAGCAGATGCTGCGAGTATGTATTTATTTTATTAATATTAGCTACAAACAAAAGCTGACGCATAATTTTCACAAACTAAATACAAACTAACCTTTCTTTTGTGGTGTTGTGTTCGGTAATCTTCCCAAAATCATGTTTCTTGTCCATTTCACAGGTGTTCCTATGAAATCAATCCAAAAAAATCAATTTATGCTACAAAGAATAAATTAATACATATTTTTTATATGCTTACCACTGCTCCCAGGAGTTTCTTGGTTTGGATTAATTTGTCGTTGAAAGTCATCTTCACTGTTCTCCACATCCGCATCATTCGGATCATCGACTGTATTTTCTTCAACAACTGGTTGCTTCCCTTTCAATCTGCCGCTTCTCCTCACTTCTGCGACAAATACATGAATTTCCTTATACACTAATGCACAATCACACAACTAATGAAAATCTATCAAATACAAATGCATTTTCACCTTTTACTTCCATCATCTTTGTTAATAAGCAGCAGCAAAGATGCCTCGACCATTGAACCGTTCAACCCTCCTACAGCCCGCTTTTGTCTTGATTTCACACTGCTGCATCTTCCACGATTAGATGTGGACCATCAAAGTACAAACACGGGCGATGATTCACGTGGGTTTTCATTACAACACTGACCATTTTGGACCGATGGATGCGATGATCTGCTTGATGGTGACCCTACAAAGAATGGATTGTTGGCTCTGTTAACACCATAACATTCCTACACGGACAGAGTATATACATAATTTCTTAAAAGAAGAGGGTGCTACATTATCACTATAACGGGACCAATAATGGAGGAGTAATTTAACCATTCATACATAAACTTACAATGGGTGTGGGCTTGACCTTGTTCTCATTGTAGCAGAGATATATGTGTACTTTTTTGACGCTTTACTTGATGGACCCGCCAAATTAGCTTGTGGGCTTGACCTTGTAATCCTCGACGGACTCGCCAAATCAGCTTGTGGGCTTGACCTTGTAATCCTTGATGGACTCGGCAAATCAGGTTGATTAGGTTTTTCCCCTTCAACAAATAATATAGAAATTTTAAGAATTAATACTTATGTTTTTCATTCTATTTGTAAAAAAAATTGTCTATAAACAATCACAGATGTATACCTTTATGTTTCTTGTTATTTTTCTTTCCAACATTAACCGCAGCTCGCTTCTTTCCTTTCTTACCAGCAGACGCTGCGTTTGTGTATTTATTTTATTAATATTAGCTACAAACAAAAGGTGACGCATAATTTTCACAAACTAAATTCAAACTAACCTTTCTTTTCTGGTGTTGTGTCCGGTAATCTTCCCAAAATCATGTTTCTTGTCCATTTCATAGGTGTTCCTATGAAATCAATCAAAAAATATCAATTTATGCTACAAAGAACAAATTAATGCATATGTTTTATATGCTTACCACTGCTCCCAGGAGTTAATAGAAAATCTTGTGTGATTATTGTCTACTCTTTCTTCAACTTCGTCAATATATGGCACACGAAGAGATGGATGGCTGTACAAAAAGAATTAGTCAAAATTCAGTCCTGTTACTTGTTATAAAATTATAGTGAAATTTGCATTCTTAATTAAATACTTACTTAACCATTAAGTCCAGCATGTGACCCACGCGACGATCTCCAGTTCGTTTACAACATATTCACTTCTTTCTTTAACTACCATTGCCACCTCTTCTTCTTCTTCTATGTCGCTTACAAAAACAATTCCTTCTTCTAATATACAGTCGAGGAGACAACTCCAAGTCATTTACTTATGAACGGGTCAATCCAGGTGACGTTTTATCTATATCATGTGAAATGAATAATCAGCTAAAATGGTCAATAGAATCAAACAATGTCAAACACATTTCAAATAACCTAAATTTGTTTTCGCAATTCATAAATCCCCTAATCTATTTTGGTATCAGCTACACGACTTCAATAAAGCATTAATGGATTAACCCAACCTATATTGACCCATTACCCAACCCGTCCATTTCGCTACATTTAATATATCATACATCAAGATTGAAAAGCAGACCACATAACACAACACAAAATGATAACATGGGGATAAGATCTCCTTTGACAACCTTCTCTCCATACTTGCGCCAGCGATGCCCATCACTGAGGATGTCCACCTCACTGGCTCGGGTGGCCTCACTCACATCTGTTGCAAATGCTACAATCTTCCTGTAAAGTTAAACAACATCCAACAATTATGAAGTGTTCACCTGAAAATTAGCAAATCATGAATTTTAATAAAAGATGAGGCAAAGGTACGTATCTGCCACTTAATTAGATTCTATTATTACCATATCGATATACAGAGGTGGCTACAGTTTTTAAACCACTTAAGTAATTACCATTATATTTTATCACCAATTGACAACAACCCACAAACCTAAATTACATACCTACAATTAACTACCACCATTAATCAAACCCCGTGGGTTCATCTGTTACTGCAGCAACAAAGAATAGAGGATTTCAAAACCTACAAAAGCAAATATGATCAAACATAAATCCATTAGATTTGAAGTTAGTTAAACGTGAGCAACCACATAAACCCATAAAATTATTAAGCAACTAAATTATGGAAACCCCAAATTTAAGACGAAACCCTAAATTCGAAATCAAAAGAAAAAAACAATTAAAAGAAAAAAAAAACTTACATATTATCACCTGTATTTGTGGGTGTTCATAGGTTTTCGATTTGTAGAAGCATCAGTTCACTTTTTGCTTCACAATTGGATCGACTGTGTGATTTGTGGTTTAATGGGAAGATGTCGTAATGAGAAAGACCAAGAATAGCAATAATACAAACAAAATCAGACCTGAATATCAGAAACAAAAGGCAAAAATTACCAAAAACCTAAACAAATAAACAACAACAGAAATCAGAACCCTAAACCCACAATTAACTGTGGAAAAATAATAATAATAATAATTGTATGTGTGAAACCCAGTTATCGCAACCCTAGATCTAAAATTTGTGGATATAAGCAACGAAAAACTATGCAAATAACAGATGGGTGAATAACAACCACATAAAAAGCGGTTACTGTTGACGAAACTGTTCACCTCCTCACAGACAACTGTAGCTGGGGGTGGACGGGTCGGAGTTATTTGTCTGACCATCGGAGCTGGGTACCGCCAAAGAACGGATCGGAGTCGAAAAAATAACTAAGGGTGTGAGTAATGGTGAATAGCGTGGATATCCAACCAACAAAGCGGGCCAGGCATGGGCCGGGTAAAAAAAGGGGAATGGGCTAAAGTATCCTGATAAATGTAATGTATATATAATTTTGAACAAGCCACGTATATTATTGGTAACTTTCTATATGTTCTATAATTTTGAACAAGCCACGTATATTATTGGTAACTTGCTATATGACTTTTGACATATTTCACTACACGAAAAGGAGGCTTTTAAGACCTTTTTGTAGAACACCTTTTTAAATAGGATAAATTTTTTTAAATAAACACTTAATCTTTACCTTTACCAAAATGAATCATCTAAACCCGTTTTACTAAAATTGACACTTTGGGCGAGCATATTAGTCGATATATTTACATATCTATTAGTTAGTATTTGTATTAGGCCCATATGTATGTTGTAGGCCTAGCCCACATGTTAGCTCTAGAATTCTCTATGTACTCTCATATATACGGTTGTTTGTGATCAATACAAATAAAAAAAAAATCACAACCTTTTACATGATAATCAGAGAAAAAATGATCCTCTCCTAATTTCTCTCTAAAAAGGTCACCTTCCCCCTAACTTTTCCCTATATCTCTCCGGTATATTTTTCTTGTTCTTTTCTCACCCTAAATCACCTTCTAATTTACGTTTTTCTTTTCTTCATGTAACCTGGTATGTGCTTAAACACATACCTTTATTTGACCAAAACCGGACCCAAATAGACCAAAAACTAACCAATTATGCCAAATATCTCGTGTTTTTGTGTTTATAAATGTGCAGGTACGGATATTTTGAATATGGACAAAAAACGAAGAAAAAACAACAAAAACCGAGCACGAGATTGGGAAAGAGTATTTAAAGAGCCGAAAGCCGATGCTGGGAAAGACATTATTTATTCGGATAAAATTCAAGCTCGGGAAATCTCAAAATGACCCTTGGATTATTTCTACTTGGCAAAAATGGACCCTAGAAGAACTTTGCAAATATGGCAAGAATGGTCCTTGAGGTTTCATGATTTACACCATTGGTCCTTGTGTTTAATTCCAAAATTTATCCTAACCCCTAAACCTAATTACTACCCGGATCCCACAAATTTAACCCAACAAAACTCACCCCAACCCAATTAAACCCCACAGCCCACAAAAACTCAACCCAGTCCAACCCACAACACCATGACCCGACCCACTAATAATAATAATAATAATACCCGGGGTCAAACCCCCTTTGCAATTAGTCAAAATCCCTAAATCTAAACACTGCTCACCTTCTTCTCTAATAACCAATTCCCGCCTAATTTCCCTAAGCTTCTGATAATCACCTCTCCATCCCCATCATCTCCACTACCAGCCAAAGAACCCACATGGGGTTGTCTTTGGTCCCCTCCCTCCACCTCAACAATCCTAGGGTAGAAAGACTCATCAACGGTCAAGGTTTAAAGTTTTGGAGAGCAAGGAATGATACAAGGGTCCTTGAAGAAGCACAAGTAGCAAATGGGAACACTCACACAGAAGAAACAGAAAAAAGATGAAGCCCTCTCCTATATATATCGGATTCTTCTCTTCATAAATTTTTGTCCCACTTTTCATGTATTTAGAAAAGTTTTGACCAATTTTATTGTCTTAATTACTGTTTTCGTAGTGTAATGTTTTAATTTTAGTTGTAATTTCAGTTTGGTATTTAATGAAATTTCAATTTTTTGTTCTTGGTCAAACATTAGTCAACTGCTCTTCACTGCTTATTTATGGTTTATTTCTAGTTGTTTTATGCTTATTTGGAATTAATGATGCTAGTTCAGGCGGAATAGATAGCTTCAATCCAATAGGATTTGTATTTTCTTTGATCAATTTTTGTTCCAGTTCTGTCAGTTGGTTAGCTGCATTAGTTTTCATAGGTCAAATTTTAGTGCTATTTTGATTTTGAGAAGTTATGAATTTCATTGAATAAGGCGATTGTTAGTAGCTTGTTGAAGTTGTCCTTCTTCTAGTTTAAACTTGGCTTGTTAATAGCTTTTAAGGTTCCGTCAAAATAGCTCCTCACTGCATCAGCTCACTGGTATAATCAGTAAGCAAAAGCCTTAAGCAGGCATTTTGATGGATTGGATTTAAGCTCCTAGTAAGTTTTTTTTTAGCACTTAGATAGTTGAATCCGCCAGGTTATAGGTTTTATGAACTTCCCTTTTGATCTTTGAGCTTAAAATTAAGCTCAAAATATGCCTCGGTGGGCAAATTTTACCCTACACCACAGTCCATAGCAGCAGACTGCATACTTTTGTTTTCTCATTTTCCAGCCCGTTTTGTTGATTTTTAATTTGGTAGTTTTAAGTTAGAAATAGCCCAATTTTTGCACATTTAGAATTTTGTTGCTTATCTTCTTGTTGGTGATTTTTATTTATTTTTAGAATTAGCTTATCATTGCTTTTAGAGGTCTTGAAACAAGCCCATTCTGCCCTGCACCAATAGCATCAGCAGTCCCCTAGAATACTTTTCGCTTATTTTGTGCTTGAGTATATTTGAGCTTTTCCAAAAAGTTGTTTTCACAAAAGTTTAGTATTTTTATCTTTTTGATCAAGTTTTAAAAAGAAAAACCAAAAATAAAATAAATAAAAAATTTGCAAAGTCTGGGGATCGAACCCCAGACCTCTTGCTCACAAAACCACCCCATACCCATCTGCTCTAGGCTCTTTAATCAGTATACCATTCCCAAGTTTATTACTTAACCATTAGTTAACCTTTTTAGCTTATTTGCTTATATTCGCTTATTTCTGCTTATTTAGTATAGCTATTTCCCCCTCTTATTTTTCCTAGGTTAATATTAGAATAAGTTAGTTTTCTGCAAAATTTCAGATTTTTCTCTTTTCATTTAGTATTTTTAATTAATTTTTCTTTCTAAAATAGTTTTAAATTCGTATTTAATTATTAAAAAGTCAAAAAAATATTTTTCTTTTTCCCAAAATTTTATTTTATTAAATAGAATGTAGGAAAATTATTTTCATGCCCGTAGGATTAGTGGTGCTTCAAATTCACTTTTTATTTTGCGCTCGTACGTAGTTTTTGATTTATTCACGCGTTTTTAGGATTTCCCTTACGTTTGCCTTAGAATAGAATTTTCATTTGCCTTATTTACTGTTTTTAGTTTATGTTTCATCATTTTAGTTTAAAAATCATTATCTCTCACTTTTATTCACTATTCACTGCACGTTTCACGAACCCGAATCACAATTCCATTCACACATTCGACGGGGAAAACGACCCGGGGTTTTTCACATACTTCCTAGTTTGTAATTTCCTTTTGGAGAGTATAAATTGTTAGAAATCATAACCTATCAATTCTAGCAGTCATTGTTGATTTTATATAGTTTCATATCAATTAGAATCAATTGTTTAATTGATTGGTTAAGAAAAAGGTGTACCAGATTATTATTTCAATTTCAACCGACGCTAGTACGATCAATAATTCATTCCAAACAGGAAGGTTCACAAAAGGTCAACATCATCAAAAGAATATGTCCGCTGCTCAATTCAATGGGCCACCAGGTTTTAGCGCTTTTCACACAGGTTTTGGGTCGGGCACATCAACAGCTCATTTTCAGCCGGGTATCACAATAGGGTACAACAGAAACATGTTTGGTAATTCTTTTGGTCAATCGTGGGTGTTAACCGGGTTTTACAATAACCGGTTGGCTCATCAGTACCACAACCCAAGAGCTCACTTCCCTTACCTAACCCAACACCAACTGCAACCTGCCTACCAAACCCAACACCAACACCAGCCCGCCAACACCAAAAGTATACTTGGTCCCGCACCCGCTTCGTACCCGTCTCAAGCTACTTCATTTCCTAGTGTTTTTAGCACTATGACTTTGCAGGACCCGACTTGGAACATGGATACAGGTGCCCCTTCTCATTTAAATTCTAATGCAAGTAATTTAAGTACTCTTTTTAATAAACGTTTATACCCATCTGTTCACGTTGGTGACGGTAATTCTATTCCCGTCACTAACACCAGTCATAGCATTATTTCCACTATTCATCGCCCTCTTCACCTTCATAACGTACTTGTCACCCCTAATATCATCAAAAACCTTATTTCTGTTCGTCAGTTTACTAGGGATAATAATTGCACTATTGAATTTGACGATTTTGGTTTTTCGGGCGATCTCTATCCTGTTACCAGACCGTCAACTATCCCTACTGCTTTTCTCTCCACAAGTTCCTCCACGTGGCATCAACGTCTCGGTCATCCCGGTGACGAAGTGCTACGCTCCCTTGTTTCCCGTCATTTTATTTCGTGTAATAAAGAAAAGTCTACACATGTTTGCCATGCTTGCCAACTTGGCAAACATGTGAAGCTTCCTTTTCATAGTTCGGATTCTATTGTTGAACATTGCTTTGATATTATTCATTCTGATTTGTGGACTTCTCCTATTATTAGTTCTAGTGGTTTCAAATATTATGTTCTATTTCTTGATCATTTCTCTCACTATTTGTGGATTTATCCCCTACGTTCTAAGTCTGACATGTTCGATAAATTTTTACATTTTCTTAATTATGTTAAAAATCAATTTAAATGTGAAATCAAGAGTTTCCAATGTGATCCTGGTGGTGAGTTCGATAATAACCGACTCCACACACTTTTTGCTAAACATGGTATCCAACTTACATCTTAGTACTTGGTGGGGACATATATAGGGACTCGTGTCACTATTTTATGAGATCCGCCCAAGATTTTTGGGCGACCCTCTCCCATGGGGTATTTGAGGAAAAAAATAAATTTTGGGGCATATAGGATGAACACATATGTACCCTTGGGGTATTTGAAGATGGTGCAGCTTATCCCCACCCCCAAAAACCGAAATCCACACCCCCCCCCCCCATTTTTTTCATTTTTTTATTTTTTTTTTATTTTTATAATTTTGTTTATATCAAAAAGCTATAAACCTGAAAGTGCGGAACAGAAATACGGAACAGAAACTGGCAAAAACTATAAAACTGTCAAAAATATGAAACAAAAACTGACAAAAAACTGTGATATAGTGTCCTAACCCCCCCCCCCCTCCCCCCATTTTTTTCATTTTTTTTATTTTTTTTATTTGTATAATTTTGTTTATATCAAAAAGCTATAAACCTGAAAATGCGGAACAGAAATACGGAACAGAAACTGACAAAAACTATAAAACTGTCAAAAATATGAAACATAAACTGACAAAAACCTGTGATATACTGTCCTAACCCCCCCCCCCCCCCCCCCCCCCCCCCCCCCCCCCCCCCGGATTTGACATCCTTGAGGGGTTTCTATACAAGAGGCATTTGAAGATTTATCCCTTTAGTTATATGACTATGAATCATACTGTTTTAGTGGAAGATAGATGACATGTGCCATGATCATATTTAGTTATATTTTTTTTTGAACGGCAAATTTATAAAGAAACTAGCAAGGCGCTAGAAACCAATTACAAAGAAATGAGATGTGGGTTTTTCAACCAATCGTTCCAAGATAAAGAAAAATGACAACGAAATTTGCACCAATTAAAGGAGATAAGGACAATATCGTCAAAAATCTCCGAACGGTTAGGGGGTTTATCATAAAAAATGGACCGATTCCTATACCTCCAAATATGCCACCACGAAGCGTAGAAAACACCTTCCAATAAGATTTTCGTCTTGGGAGGGAGACGAATCGAAGAGAACCAAGCTAACCAATCATGAAACGAAGACCATCCAACCATGTCAATCTCCCACCAACGACATACTCTACGAAGAACCAGCTGCGCCAAATTGCATTGAAAGAACAAATGGTTAACATCCTCGTCATAAGCGTCACAAACCGGACATAAAACAGATCTGATGTTAATATCTCGAAGCATCAGATTCCTCCTAGTCGGGAGACAGTCTTTGCGAGCTCGCCAAGCAAAAATATTAATCTTGATAGGCATAGCTTTGATCCATCTAGTCGGCTCACAATGAGGCAGCATAAGATTATCAAGAGAAGTGCGAAAGTCCTTAACCTTGAAGTCCCCATCATTAGACAAACCACAAACCCATCGATCGTTACAACTAGAGAGAACAACCGACTCCAACATAGAGACAAGGGCAGACAATTGATGTTGTTCGATGCCTCCCCTAACAGGCCTGCGGAAAGAAAGCTCAACAGAATCCTTCAATTTATCGCCCACCGAGACGTCTTTATTCAAGTCAAGGATGAACAACCTAGGAAACTGGATATAAAGAGGACTATCGCCAATCCAAATGTCATACCAGAACCGAGTAGAGAAATCATTACCTATGCGTTTTTTACAATGTTCCCAGAAATCGAACCCGTTATCTTTTAGACAATGGAGCTCCCGAAGTATAGAACACCAGATAGAAGATAAACTAGACGAGTGGGAGTCAATATATTTACCGTACAAGGCCTGAATAACTTTGCTCCAAAGTGATCCATCACTCGAGACAAATCTCCAAATCCACTTTAACAAAAGCACACGATTAAGAGAATAAAAACTAGACACCCCCAAACCTCCTTGCTTTTTAGAAGCAAGGACCTTATTCCAAGCCACCCACGTTATTTTATTGTCCGATGGTTCAATGCCATAGAAAAAACGCCGACGAATGTTTTCCATTACTTTAAGGATACCCTTAGGAACCTTAAAAATGGACATGTTATAAATTGGAGTAGCGCCCAGAACCGACTTTAAAAAAGTAAAACGGCCCCCAATCGAAAGAGTCTTCATCTTCCATTTAGATAGCCGGGATTTTAGTTAGCAATGGTATCGTCCCAGGCGGATAAACGAGAAGAATTTTGTCCCACCATAACCCCAAGAAACCGAAAACTATTATTCATAATCGAACACCCGATCGAAGCAGCAGCATTCTCCACCTCTAGCCGAGAAACCCCCACCCCAAGCAGCTGACTTTTATTCAAATTAATTTGGAGGCCAGATGCGAGATAGAAACTCTTCAAAATGGTAACAATACCATGGAGATTAGAATGAGACCACTCCCCAAGAAACATAGCATCGTCAGCATAAAATAGATGAGAAAGCTGTAACGACCCTGGCAGACTTAAACCCTTGAATAAACCGTCTGCAATCGCTCTACTAAAAGAAAGATGAAGTGATTCCATAACAAGGATAAAGAGATAAGGAGCAAGAGGGTCACCTTGTCTTAAACCACGATGCAATGAAAATTCCTTAGTAGGACTTCCATTCACAAGAATAGAAGTGTTGGCATATGTAAAGGTGCCCCTGATCCAATTGCACCACGTAGATCCGAAACCAAACGCCTGCAAAATATCAAGCAAATAATCCCATCGAACCGAATCATATGCCTTGGCGAAATCGACTTTAAGAAACATCGCATGTTTCTTCGTCCTCTTGCACCATTGGAGGACCTCATCAAGTATAAAAGGACCATCAAGAATATGTCTCCCGGCTAAAAACGCAGATTGGGTGTCCGAAATAAGAATATCCATTACCGATGTAATTCTATTAGCAAGAATCTTCGTGACCACCTTGTAAACACAGCCGATTAAGCTAATTGGACGAAAATCATTAACGAATTTAGCATCAATAGCTTTAGGGATAAGAGCGACAAAAGAAGAATTGCACCCTTTAGCGAAAGATCCATGAATGAAAAAATATTCTACCGCTGCACAAAAATCTAGACCGACGTTATCCCAATAAGTTTTAAAAAACTCGAAGGTGAAACCGTCAGGACCCGGGGATTTATTATCGCCACAATCCCAGACTGCCCTCTTAATTTCATCGTAAGACACGTTACGTTCCAGCTCAATAGATTGGTTATGTTGAAGCTGATTAGGGAAATTGAAATTAATCTTGAATCTGAATTTAACCGGTTCTTGAAACCTAGAAGTGAAATGTTTAAGGAAAGCATCTTTAATCGAACTAGGATCAGTACTCCAGACCCCATCAATAAAAATACCACGGATAGCAAGTTGAGATCTTCTTTTGTTGACAACGCCATGAAAAAACTTAGAGTTTTCGTCCCCTTCAAGAGTCCATTTAATCTTAGACTTCTGTTGAATTTCCTTAGCTTCGATATTGTTAAGATTAATCAGTAGTCGTTTCAACTCTAGTCTACGAAGAATAACTACATCATCCACTATACCACGATCTAATGACTTATCAATCTCCTCCAAATCAGAAATAAGATTCTTTTCTAAGCCGAGAAGCCTCGAAACGTTTCAACTTGATCCAACTACGAATAATGAGTTTAAGGTCTTGAAGTTTTTTCTTAAAGCGGATCATATTATTCCGGTCCGAATGAGCTAAAGAAGACCATGCAGATTTGAACATATCCTCGAACCCAACAAAATCAAACCATGAATGATAGAATCTAAACGGAGTAGGACCAAAGTCCACATGAACTTCACGAAGAAGAATAGGCCTATGATCCGAGAGATGACGATCCAAACAGATATCAGTGATAGATGGAAATAAAGAAAAGATTCCATCCGATAAAAGAAAGCGATCTAATTTACTCATCTTCGTAGCCGAAGGATGAGACCAAGTGAAAGAATATCCTTCCATAGGAACATCAACGAGCCCAGAAGAAGAGATGAATCTGTCAAAATGTCTAGCACTATAAGGATTAAAACTAGATCCACGCCTTTCATTACACGAACGCACTTCATTAAAATCCCCCATCACAATAGCTTCACCATTCCAACGACCTAACAAGGACAAAAGATAATTCCACAAAATCTTTTTATCGGAAGAAGATTGAGGAGCATAAACAACAACGAAAAGGATCTTAGCATTATTAGTGAGCCACGTTCCATAGATAGCAACAAAATTGTCCGAGATCGTGACGTGATCTTTGGAAAAAATAGAAGTTTCCCAAATGCATAAAATACCACCCGAATTTCCAAGCGAATCACTACACGCAAAATCATAGTTAGAATTACCCCACAGAGATCTCACCACCATATGAGAGACAGAAGACATTTTAGTCTCCTGGATAGCCAGAAAAGAAAGTTTAAGAGAATTAGCAAGCGCCCGAATCCACTCCTTTTTGGTCTTGTGACCAAGACCTTGAATATTAATTGATAAAGCATTCATCTAAACACAATACTATCTCCTTGCTGACCAATAATCCTTTCTAAATCTTGTATACATCCTTCCATAGTGTAACCCATAGACTTACCAACTTTGATTAAACCCTCCATAATATCCAGAACTGAACCACCAAATTTAACTGATTGGGCTCCAGCCTGTTCACAAGACTGATCCGCTGCCTCTCCAGAAGAAAACACTGATTCAGTATTAACTGCCTCAATAACAGGAGAATGCTCCACATTGCGTTCAGAACCTTCATTAGCGTTATCATTAAAAGTATTATGGTCCGACACCACTGGAGAAAAACCAGGTGGATGTGAAAGGGAGGGACTAGCCGATGCCTCTCCAGAAGAAAACACTGGTTCAGTATTAACTGCCTCAATAGCAGGAGAATGCTCCACATTACGTTCAGAACCTTCATTAGCGTTATCATTAAAAGTATTATGGTCCGACACCACTGGAGAGAAACCAGGTGGATGTGAAAGGGAGGGACTAGCCGTATGATCAGCCACTTTTTTAGATTTCTCCAACATATCATATACTCCAAAGGGGTCTTCCGAGTGCACCTCTCCAATATCTTCGTTAACTCTTTTAGATGAGGATAAATTAGATCCAAAAATGGTTTCTGGAATCTCTTCGTCATCGCTACTAATATCTTCATCACCACAATCTGCATCACCACAATCTGCATCACCAGGAGGGTGACTAGCATTATGGTATGAGTTCGCACGTACCGCCTCTTCATCCGATACATAATCATCTTCTTTAGGATGTAGAAATGATGGCTCCCAAGTAAAAAGTTCTTTCGCTCTAATCATATGAACTCGACCCTTGACAATAATCTTAAAAGACTCCAGTATGGAAACGTGGTGTTTGGTTAAAAGACAGATGCGTTTTCGCCCTAACGAATGATCAGAATCAGACTCCAAGAACAGCGCCTCTCCCCATAACTTACCAATCCTACTAAAAGTAGCACGCGACCAAGCATTGAGAGGAACGCCCTCTAAATCAACCCACACAATCCGTTCCTCACTAACAAAGTCATTGCTAGCGTCTAATAAATCCAGAAACCAAGATAACACGCCTTTGTGCTTTCGCATATTATCCTTGATAATCTGGTTCCCACATTCAATCATCACCCACAAACCCCCTAGATAAGTGAGTTTAATATCTGGAAAACCTTCATCCCTGAAAATGGTGTAGAGATTAGGGATAGAGGAGGCATTCTTAACCTTACCCGTAAGACACTTCGACAAGTCACGATCGATCAAACATTCGTCGTCTAAAACCAACGCAGACACCGAGGAAAGCATAGGACCCTGTGTAACAGAACTAGACTTGTTGACAGCATTAGCATAAGAACCTGCTTTGTGGCCATGCTGGACCGGAGATGGTGAAACCAAAGGCCTGAGAGGATCATTGCGTGGACTGTTATGGCTCGAGTAATTTCTCTGTGGTCTTTCATAACGAACCCGATTCGCAAACAGATGATGACGCCCGATCCAGACCGTACAAAGGTTCTCCACCAACCGATCAAGATTGGGAACCTTAACGAAACGGACAAAGGCGAATCTCTTGCCATCCTTGGACTTTTTAAGAGGGATGAAAACATCCACGACAGAACCATACACGCTACAGGCACTCCATAGATCACGTGATGTAGCGGAATCGGGAAAATTAGTAACATAAATCGAATGTGAGATGTTCTGGACACAATCAGCATTTGAAGGACGAGAATACCTAGACGATGCGGCAACCATAATGAAAGAATAAACGGAAACGGAAACCCTTAAGATCAGAAATCCTAAAAGAAAAACAGAACACGAAACCCTACATCAAAATCGTTACCTACCAACGACCGTCGAGCCTATTAAGATAAGATTTAGGACCGAAAACGATTCGATAATCATATATTAACAAGCGAATGGGAGTTGCGTAGGAGATTGAGATCCGATTTGATAATAGGAAATCATGGCCGCCATGGGAGCGTGTGTAATCATACTGTTTTAGTGAAAGATATATGACACGTGCCATGATCATATTTAGTTATATGACTATGAATAATGTAATCATACTGTTTTAGTGTTTTACATGGGTTCTCATCCTTAATCCTAATCAAAAGATGGCGAAAGAAAAGTAACCTTTGGACTCTTGCTAATGTCACATTTTCTTGATTGTGTTAGTTGATTCACTTTAAACCATATGAACATAGAGCTTTGCAACCATAACTATTAGAATTAGCTGTCGAGTTTCTAGATGAAAAGTTAATAACACAATATCATCAAAAACTATAAAAATGATGAAAAGTTAATAACACAATATCATCAAAAACTATAAAAATTTTCGCTCAGAAAAAATCACACGTGATTTGTGAAAATCACATGTGATTTTTACAAATCATATGTGATTTTTACAAATTATATGTGGCTTTTCTTGGCGAAAATTTAAAAAAAAAATGGCCGAAAGTTTAGAGAAATACATATCTATAGATAGATAATTTAATTCTCGTCGCGATAGTGTATTTTTTGTAGCTTGAATATTTATCGTTTGCAAGATATATTGTTTTTAAAAAAAGGGTGAAAAATGATTTTTTATTAATATAGATGAAAAATGTATGACTAAGATTGGTTCTTTTAATATATGAAAAATATGAGATCTATATTGATCTTAACTCATGCTCTCTATATATTAACCATGGCTAAAGTTTATCATTAGCAAAATCTATAATAAAAATATAAACTTATAGTATAGATTCTTTTCCAAGTTAAGTGAGCTTAAATGCATTGATCAGTTAGTAAACCAACTTGGTTTTCACTTTTAATGGTCCTCATATAAGAAAACATCGAAGAAAATGATTAGGATGCCTAAAAATATTTGAATTTTATGTCTAGACTTGCATGTCAGTATCTTGTTGAAAGCGGTAACGTTAATCTATTTTTTCACAAGCCAAGAAAACACCGACACGATGATTTAGTTATTATACTAGTTATATGTGTATTTTTTATGTTTTTCAATTATTTCTCAACATATTGTTGTATAGTACGGGCCGGGGTATTGGATATTTATTAACTTTAGTATGTATTTTTTTGGACTTTATATTTGTCTTTTTATGCTGTTAATTCCACAAGAACAAACCAAAACGAAAGTTAGATGTGTACGTAACTCATCGGCGGCTTCAACAAGTTGGCTAATGGAATTAACAAGTCACATTTGAAAACGAAATTATTGACTTAGTCTAAAAGTACTTTTTAATACACATAAATGTTGTCATATTTGGGCATATGAATATTAATGTTGCAATTGCAAGGACAAAAGGTGGTGGCTAAACTAGAATTAAGATGGCAGGTACGAGGATGGGTTTAAAACTTACGAAAGTGGTTTTAGCTACTTTAGAGTTCTATATCATGAAAAATAACATGAAAATATCTAAGATATTGGACATGGTCATAGTTTAACGAATATGTTATTGTGAATAGTTTTTAAAGTTGTAAAAGATTTATAAGATCAAAAGTTTCATAAGTTGGTAATTTTATAAATTTATAAAGGGATTATGTATGCGGAGGCCGCCCAACTATTAAACTTTTTTCCTTTAGGTCACCAATTTATTTAAATTAACTTATGGGCCACCCAAATATGTGTTTATTTTCGTTTATACCGATCTCGTTCAATTTCATGTCTTAAATTTGTACAACTTGAAGGACAAAGCTAACTTTAACATATCAAAACAATAAAATTATAAATTCAAACGTAAAACATTGGTTAATTTATCATAAATCGCTTTTGACTAAATAAAGTTGCACTTAGATAATGAGGAAAACTAATATTTTACATTTCAATAGTTATGTGTTGTTTTAATATGTTATGTTTAGTTTTATTCCCGTTGTTTCAAAGATTTTAGAGAAAAAAAATATTCGAAATTGGTATAAACGAAAGCAAACATATAAATGAGTGGCCTATAAGTTAGTTTTGATAAATAGGTGGCCTAAATGATAAAAGTTTAATAGTTTGGTGGCCTCCTAATACATAATCCCATATTTATAAAGTTGTATAATTGTGGATGCTCTGAAAACGAGCACTTACTATTAAGTAAATTACTAAGGGACTGTTTGATAAAACATAATGATTTAGCATTGAATGATTCAAGACCCTGAATGATTTAGTAACTCTGAATGAATTTGGTTCTGAATGAAAATATGACGTTTGACAAATTTTATGAACCGGTAACTCACCCATATAAAATTACCATATTAACCTTTTGTATAAATATCAATTTTTCCGTTATAAGTTATTTTGAATATAATATATGTTTGTTAAATTAAACTATTACTCATCATGTTTATTCTTGTGAATTTTCGGTATGTTAAAATTACTATTTGATCGTATGTATGCCATGCTTAATGTTTGAAAATACCAATATGCCTTCCAATTTAACGAAAATGAATAAAAGACCGAATGAAAAATATTGATGTATGAAGTTGTACTTATAATGATGTAGTCCTTTTATAAATTAATAATTAAAAGTATAAAGAGACGTTCAAGAGTGCACAACATATTCCACTGCTGAATAAATTATCCTTTATATTGCCGACGCAACTAAGAGAATAAATGTTTATGTGTTATCGCCTCTACGCCATCGGATCGAAGCAAAACTTAATCTCACCCGTTTAAAATAAACTTCATCCTTATCTATTAGTCACACCATTATTTTTTGAGGGGTCGTTATTTTATTAACCCACGTTTTGAAATTAATTTTGTGAAAGTTTAAAATATATGCTAGAAACAAGTTTGACTTTGACGGGTTTGATTCAGTGTGAACTATCGCAAAAATATCGTTTAGTTTGTTAATGAATTTTGAAACTCAACTTATTTATATTACAAAGAATCCAATACTGAGTAGCTTTACCTATTTATTGTCATGACTTAAAATTGAGATTGATCTAATGATTTTGTGTTTCATAATATGCAGGTTAGGCCACACTTTCACACAACCCATTGTCTCACAGTGTACAACATGATCAAATTCGACGACAAATGTCAAATGTTTGGGTAAGTGTCTCTGCCATTCTTATTATGTATGTCAACTTTTTTTCCCCATTTAGTTAAGCTTTCTCGATTCTGTATTAATCACCTTTCTTTATTACGGAAACTTGAGGTGTTTTGGCAATGACCGGTTCGTGCCGAGAGATTGGTATTCATGCCCCTATAGATCGTGAGCCATTGGTATTCCTGCCATCCATCCGTCGGTTGTATTTGCCTTGATTATATGCTTAAAAAATATTGAGCGGTAAACTTAGGTTTTCTGGGATTGTAAAAGTGCCTTTTATTTGAAAAAGAAAAAAACTATCAAAAGTCTAAAAAGATTATGCTTGATTTTATGGAATGAATGTGTATGGAAGATGGAAGGATCGATGTACGTGATCTTATTTTGAGTTTCATATCCTTTGGTGGAGTATGCATGTGAAAAGATGTATGTGATCTCCTGTTTCATTGCCTTTATGATATTACGAGCATTAATAAAATAGTATCTCATATTGGCAGTGATGGAACCAGGGTTCCCGCGGGTGCCCGGGACCCCTATGGATTTTTTAGATATAATGTTAATTTTTAAAAAACACATCATTTTTTCTTAAATGCATTTTAAATGCACCAGTCCATCGAAATGTGAATCTATATTACGGTTTCAAAAAATTTATGCACCCGGTCATATTTAGTTCTGATTTCGTCCATGTATATTGGACCATACGTTCTGCCAATAGAAAAGATTGTTTTCCCATTTCATAATTCATAACAACCCGTTTTGGCAAACTGTGAATAAAAGTTGAAGCAATATAGAATTATCATTTCACTACTATTCCATTTTATATGTTTGGCCCCGTAAAACACTTACGTGCATGCATTGAAGAACAAATTATGTGTCATTTTTCACATTTTATTACCAAAAACTTTAATTGTTAATATGTCAACAATATGATTTTATTGGGGTTAAATACTATACTTTGTTAATATGATATTAATATAATATAAATGATTTTATAAAATATTTTGTTAAACAAAATTCACCCGGTCAAAGTATCAACTTTTTTAGTTACTTATGTAAGTATCAAGTTTTGTTTTTGTTTTTGTTTTTTTTTTTAATTATTATTATTATTATTATTATTATTATTATTATTATTATTATTATTGTTGTTGTTATTGTTATTGTTGTTATTATTATTATTATTATTATTTATACAGGGAAAAACAAGTTAAACTTAACGACTCAAATATTGTGTTGTGTATGTTGTTTATGGTATGACATTGATTTGTTATGTCATGTATCTTTCATATGTGTCTAAACGCTTTTAAGTTATGCAAAATGCCATCAAAAGAAGACATACCCGGGCAATGCACGGGTATTGCACTCGTTTGTATAGCCTTGGGTGCTGCTCCATTCAAAGCCAATTAGAATGATACAAAAGGAATAAAAAAATTTAACAAACACTCTCTTACCTGAATAACCAATTAAGAGGTTATCAAACAACCGCTAAACTATTCGTGTTTTTTTGCTTAATGCACTTTGACCGATCATTTTTAGACTAATTGCAAGCATGGTTGATTTTAAAAGACTTAAGGCTGCTCGCACTCTTTGGGTCACCATCGGTCGATCCATACAAATATCACAAACCGACCTAGGTCGCTTGGAGTGTAAGGGAAAGGTCGGTCGCTTTGTTTTGTAAATATCGATCGCTTAAGCGACCGATTCTCCCAAACGGTTATTCCATATTTAAAAAAAAAAAAAAAAAAAAAAAAAAAAAAAAAAAAAACACTTTTTCAATCTTATAAATACTGTTAGGAATATGAATATTCAGCTGAAGACTCGGTCACCCCGAGTACTTAGTAGCACATCATAGCTCGTAGGATAATTAGTAATATTATTAGTAGTTTAGTTATTATTAATATTGTGGAGTGAGTCGGGTCTTTACCCACTGTCAGCTCGCTCCACAGCCCACTAGGGGCACCCTAATTAAGAACTATATAAAGCCCTCTCCACCAAAGGAGAGGGTTGGACCTCATTTGCTTATCAAGCTAATATACACTTGTTTCTCTCTCTGGGTTCCACTTCTCTCTCTACCTTCTTCTTCTTCTACTATTCGATCCATCATCTTGTCCCAAATCGTGTGTTTGTTTGTGAGTGGATATACTACAATTGGTATCAAGAGCCATGGTTAGGTTCACATAAGGGTATATTCACGGATTTGTGGAGTTTTGGGGCATTTTTGGTTCGAATATTTTGTTTCTCTAAAATCCATTTTGTGCTTTGTTTTGTTGATATAAGGTGTTAGATCTTGTACTTTCTAGCTTAGGGATAACATAGGAGTAGTGTTTGGTGCTTGGAATCATAGTTTGAGGCGTTGTGTGGCAGTTGTTGGAAGATTCGAAGGTTTGTACTAAGTTGTTCTTCGTAGCGTTTTGTCTCTCGGTAAAACGTTCTTAGTAGCGTTTTGTGTATTGGTGGGTAAGTGAAAGTAGCGATTTGTGGTTCCTCGAAGTTGCGTTTTGGACTATTACCGGTTTTGGTAAAAACGACAAATCTCTACGAAAGCGACGTGTCTGGCGTTTTGTGGGTAGCGTTTTGACCAAGATAGTGACTTGTCCAGTTTCCAAAAGTTAGCGTTTTGTGTCTGGCGACTTGTGTCACAGTAGCGACTTGTCCAGTTTCCGAAAGTTGCGTTTTGTGTGTAGCGACTTGTGTCTGTCAAGATAGCGACTTGTCCAGTTTCCAAAAGTTAGCGTTTTGTGTCTAGCGACTTGTCTCCGTCAGAGTAGCGACTTGTCTGTTGCGGTTTGTATTGCTGGGTGAAAGTGACAGCTTTGACTGGTCAAAGTTGCGTTTTGACCAAAGTTGACTTTCTACGTCAAAACTTCAAACGGCTATAACTTTTGAACCGTAACTCCCTTTTCAGCCCACGACCTGTCAAAACGACCGTGAGACCGAGGAGAAGGACACGTTGAATAAATTTATTCATTCAACCCAACTTTCGAAGCCTGAAATCGCTCAAGAAAGAAGTTATCGAGCTGTGAAGTTGTCAGACCATAATTTCACCGTAACAACTTACATCAACCAAACCAAATCGCAACTAAACAACAGATCATCAAGTCTACCAAACCTTCATCATAACACATATCAAGCATCATTTCACGGTTTATTCTTGATTTTGTAAAATCCCGCGAAAGAATCTATTTCTCGGTTTAAATCATAGACTTGTAAAATCCCGTGCACGTTAATATCATGTCAAATACTTCAGATTCTGCTATATCTGATATACTCAGATTGTACAACATGATTGACAAGCAAAAGATTCCTAAATATGTACAACAGATAAACGTGTTTGAGTACGTTAGTGCCAATAGAGACTCTGTTAGCTCGAATTCTCAAGAGAAAGAGCTTCATCAGCCACAGACAAACGTTGTTGAGTCAAATACTGCTAGGAACAATGTGCAACATGTGAAACACAACGAAGCGTTGGCTGAACCTAATGGGGTATCTTCTGTCATTAATAATGATAATGTGTTGCATGAACAAAAGATTCCCGACAAAGTACAACAGACAAACGTTATTGAGTCAGATAATGTTGATATGGGAAATAGAGATGTTTTCCCATATGAACAATATGTGAAGCACAACGAAGCGTCTGTTGTACCTAGTTGTGCATCTTCTGTTCTAAATGATGACTATGTGCTGCATGAGAACACTGTGTTTGTCCCTGATGATACCTTGACCACTAAACTTAACATATATAAAGAACAAGTGGCCTTATATGAACAGCGTGCTAAGTTTGAACTAACAGAGCGTGAGCAGAAAATGGAAAGTCAAATGCGTACACTTGTTTCAAAGCATAATGTTAGGGAAGAAACATTAAAACTAGAGTTGAATTCTTTGAAAACTCAGCTGGATCAGACTGTTAAGCAAAAACAGGAAGCTAAAAAATGTATAAATACACTAAAGCAAGAATTCAAAGATAAAGAAACACAACTCTTAAATGATTTCTCCAGACTTAAAACATTAAAGAATAAGCTTGAAGATAAGTTGTACACACAAGACCAAACCAGACAGACTGCCCAAATGATTCATAAGCACAGAAAATTAAGTGACAAGCATAGTGAAAGCAATGTAGGTGAATCTCAATTAGCTCTTCTTAAGATTGCTAAGGTAGCCCAACCTGCATTATATGATGCCAATGTGATGATTATGCCCAATCATGAACCACCTGAGGTTGTATCCTTGAATGAGGCCGATGAGATAGAAATGCGAAAAAGAGAAAAAATGAATGAGAAAATGAGGGATCCCATATGCATAGACAAGCGAGTAATAGTCAAACCCCATGATTATTATGAGGATAATCGCTTGACTGTGTTTGCACCTCAAAAGAAGTTAACGCCTGAACAAATATTTTGGAAGTATGATACTGAGAAATTAAAAGCTGATGAACTTAAAGCCAACACCCCATCCCTTAGAAAAGTTGCGTCCATAACGGTGTATCCTCCCAATACACCTAGGAATTTGGTTCCTTTGTCTCTTCCCACTGAATGCAAAACCTTAATTAGCTTATACGTGCTTTGGCAACTATTTGCTGATTTTGATAAAACATGTAAGAAGAGAATCACACCAACCGGAATTACTGAGGGGGAAAGGTGTTTTGAGCATGCAAAAAGGTGTTACTTGACTGAGGTCATGCCATTCTTTAAACTACTTAAAGAACATTTTGAAGGGATGCAAACTGCCCTTAAAACCGAAATAAATGAAATGAAAGTAGTGTTTAAAGATATGGAAAATGAGGTAACTCAAAATGTGATAGAACTTAAGACTCGTGAGATTGAAAGAAAGAACATTCTCATCACAAATGAGAATTTGATTGCTAGATGTATTGCACAAGATGTATTTTATACTGCTACTGATTCTGCATTATCTGCTTGTCAATTTCATGAGTATTCTATTGTATTGAACGTTACCCAGAATCGTGTTGTTGAGCTTGAGGGGGAGAATTTAAGACTACAAGAAAAAATTCAAAATGATGACCATGATAACATGGTCAAACGTTTTTCAAAACTAGAGGTTGACTATCTTAATTTACAATTAAAATATCAACACTTAGAAGAAAGATGTAAACTATCAAATGCCAAGACATCTTCGGATGCTCCTGAATTTGATACGTATTTTGAATTAAGCAAACGGGATGAGAAAATTCAAGCTCACACGAACACGATTCGACAATTGAGGGCTCAAATTGCCCAATTGAAATCAAACAAGAGTGATGTGTATGGCACCAATAAACCATCGTCTTCAGATTCTCAGAATTTTCAATATCAAGACACCATCAATAAGTTACACTATGAAAATGAGTGTTTTCGAGCTGAAAATTCAAAGGTCAAACAGCATTACAAAGAGTTATATGATTCAATCAAAGTCACAAGAAACAGTCACAATGAGAAAATAACTTCTTTGTTAAATGAAATCGAGAATCTGAAGACTCAGGTGAAAGGGAAAATGCCAATTATCACTTGTGATTGTGTTGCACCAAAGGTTTCTGCTGTTAGAAAGT
The DNA here is from genome assembly GCA_021014915.2 of Artemisia tridentata subsp. tridentata. NCBI lineage: Eukaryota > Viridiplantae > Streptophyta > Magnoliopsida > Asterales > Asteraceae > Artemisia > Artemisia tridentata. The sequence goes on from CP139503.1 coordinate 326,077,807, forward strand.
ATGATGTTGATGTTGTGCCTATTCCACCTCCCCTTAGGAATAATAGGCCTGTCCATCAAATATATCTCAATCACCTTAAGGATAGTCTTGATGCACTCCGTGAGGTCGTAGAGGAGGATAGAATAGAAAAACCACTTGACAAAGCACTTGTGGATGCCTGCTTCCTCACTAAAAGGTCACAGGAATTCCTAGAATATGTCATTGGCACGAGGCCTAAGGTTGATAACAAAAGAGATAGATTTGTTGCATCCTCCATGATGCCCAAGAACAAGCATGTAACCTTTGAGGTACCCTTGGAAACTTCAGATCCCAACACATCAAAACATGTTCAGCAACCAGAAGTGAAAAAGACTAAGATTCCCATCAGTTCCTCTACAGGAGTTAATAGTGACACTAAAGCTAGCAAGTCAAAACCTAGGATAAACATAAAGAACTCTAGGACTTCACCAGCTAAAAGTGTTCCTAAGAAGAAAGTAGAAGACCACATGAGGAACAATAAGTCAGAATTGAGCAAAAAGAATCATAATTCAAACCCTAATTCACTTTGCAAAACATGTAATGAATTCTTAATTTCGCGTAATCATGATAAATGTGTTGAGAAATTTCTGAAGTTTTCAACAAACCCCCAGTTAAGAAAGTTTGGAGAGCTAGAGAAATTAAGCAAACTTGGAAAGCAACAGGAAATATGTTTGCTAATGTTGGTTACCAATGGAAGCCCACTGGAAGGAAATTCACTTTAGGAGAACAGTGCCCTTTAACTAGGATAACTAAGTCTAAAGTAGTGCCTGTACGTCAATGGAAGCCAACTGGAAGGAAATTTCCTGTAGGAGAACAGTGCCCTTTAATTAGGTCTACTTACACTAGCATTCTAACTCCTACTGAGACTCGGGCGAATGATGCTTCTGTTCCCACTAACCAACTGGACCCCAACTTAAATTGGGGATCCGGCACTCCAAACTCTCTATTTTTGTCTGTTTTCAAATGCAGGTCGTACGGATTGTCCTTTGACATTTGGACTCAGGCTGCTCACAACATATGAGGGGAAATGACAATGACGTCTGTACACATCAGTGCAGGCCTCGCTCTTTATCATTATGATGTCTGTTCATATCAGTTCAGGCCTCGTTCATCAAAGAAAAGAAAAGTGTACGCTTGAGTGCACTTTATCTTCAAAAGAATAGGAGTCTTCTTATTTATGGCCATTCTCATCAACAAGTTTCATGCTCTTTCCGTGCTTATTCAGTCTTCAAGTGGATCGGCGCATATTGGAGTATATTTTTATTCACTTATTCAACCAAAAATTGCAGTTGACAGGCATATGCAATTTTTAAGGGGGGGAAAGGGTGAATAAACAACAAGTCAGTCTTCAAGAACCTTCAAGCAGAGCCACTTACCGTTGATGGTATTCATATTCACTAGTTCAATCATCAAAAATTATAGTTGCCAGGCATATGCAATTTTTGAGGGGGGGAAAGGGTGAATGTTATTCTACATGTTGATTGATGATTGAGAAATGGTCATACGACTCCTGAATACGTCAGTTCAGGAGTCGTGAAAACCATGTTTCTCCAACACTACATCTTCCTCCGTCTATCAAGGTGTTGAAGAACATGGTCATGGAATGCTAATTGACATCTTCTCACGGGCTGGTACAATCAGTATCAAAGGGTTTCTAGTCAATGCTTCATGTACACTTCATTACGCTGCATGTACACATCATGATGATGATTCCGATTAATCGTAACCATCATGGGGGAGAGAAATGTGTACACCAAGGACGCACAACAGGTTTACGTGATCGGGCTTAATCATTTATTCCGGTGTTGATAACCGCAGAGATGATCAGTGGTTCAACTTGTTACCTTGGTATTAACGTTTCACTGTTACGTCATGGGCTGATTAATCATAACCATCAGGGGAGAGAGAATGTGTACATCAAGGATGCACAACAGGTTCACATGATCAGGGCTTAATATCCAAGGATGGATACATACTATAGATGATCAGTGTTTCAACTTGTTACTTTGGTGTTATACTAAAGACTGAAGAAGGTCGAGTCGTCAGTCTATTCTACATTCTCTGTTGTGTGTTATCATCTCATGTGTATGCTGCGGGCTGATGGGTTATATGTAAGGTTACTGGAAGGCATTTGGTGAGATGAAGATGGTTGGTATTCTGTTCCTCCATATTGGGCAATCTTGAAGAAGGTCGAGTCTACAGTCTACTCTACATTCTCCGTTATGTGTTAGAAGACTAAAGACGGCATGCATTTGGTTATCAAAAGACTTCTTCATATTATGGGCGTTCATCCAAAGTCTTCTTTCTATTATGGGTGTTCATCAGAAAGGTTGTCAGATTGGGGGAGAGCACTAATTAGGGGAGAGTGAAAAGTCTGAATTAATCCCTGATTAAATGTGCTCACATTACTCTTCAGCAAGTAAAGTGATGGCAGCGGAAAAGATCCAGGATGCTGAGGAGTAATGGTTTTGTTTCGTATCCTTGTATATATTTGCTTCATACATTTTTGTTCATATCTTATACCATTTTGTAAATAGATATATAGAAATCCTGCAAATTGTAAATAGAGAATCGTAAAACCAGAAAAACCATAAAAATTGAAAAATAGAAAATACCAAAAATAGTTTCACCTAGGCATGTCTTCTGTTTATCGATAACATTTACGGACTTAGAAATGTCATTCAATAATGGCACGGGTCTTTAAATGAAGCTCGAGCAGAAGTTAAAATGGATTGTTAAAACATGTCTAAATAGCTTGCTATACCTTTAGATAGCAACCCGCGCTTCAAACTGGGAAAAGCACGTCGCCAAAAAGACGGTTGTTCCTCCAACTGGGTGATGTTCACCTGGGCATGGATTACTTTATATCCATGTTTCTTCGATCTGATGTACGTTTTAGTGCATCATTTCTGGTAAAGGAAGAGAAATCTTCTTTGCATACAAATAGTTTTCATTCAATGATTCTTCTGAAAATTATTTGTGAGACACTTGGTGATTATGTGTTGCTTGAAATTCTTTTAGATTTGGATTATGCATAAAATTTGTCACTCAATCAACGACTACAAATATTTAACTAGAATACGGGTCATTGATTGAGGGGGAGAGTGAATTCAAATTTTATATCATCAAACGGGTTTCTTGATTAATTCATAACTCTTTGAAAAGGTTTTGTAGTTAATGGGGTCTTAGCTGAAGAGGAAATTGGTAAACTTTATATCAAATGGCCAAATGTGTTAGTTGCTAGAAAGTTTAGGACATTATGTGCAATTTGCTTATAGTATCCTAGCTTCATATAACTAGAAGGTTCATTTGTATCACTTTGGAATCCTCGTTTAATCCCCTAGATACATTAAAACTCAAAATCTGAAAGAAGTTAGAAAACCCGATGTGTTTGATGTTCTTGATTACTCCACTGGCATTTGTATGATCTAAATGAATGAGTTTCAAATGTTGTTGCATTTTTGTTAAGTCGGTTGCTGCTTAATTGTTGTTGATATTGTGCATATGTTCTCAGGATTCGCTTAGGTATATAGCTATCATGTGTGAATCATGTTACTAAGATCCTGAATTGAATATTGAAATCTGTGTGAATTGCCATGTTCATGATTGCTATTTGCTCTTCATGCTAGATAGTGGTTTGACGTATTTCCTGATTGTGGTTTGATTATAAGATGAACTTGGTATTATAATGTGGCAAGCTGCTATGGGGCAGCCATTAATGAATAGTGTAACTGTTTGATTATAGATAGTGGTTTGACGTATTTCCTGATTGTGGATATTCTTATGCAGATTCCATAGCCAAAATGAATGTGCCAGTTCCCACTCTAAACATTTGATCAGACGTTTAAACTCTATTGATTGGCTCAGAATTCACCTCGACAACAACATCGGCAGCAACAACAACAACTACACTGTCATCACCACCACCACCTTCACTTCAACAAAGCAGTTCTTATTCCGATCTCACCAAGTGGGGATCTACAATACGTGGACGTTTTGTTGGTGGATGGATAATCGATGTTGACCACTGACTCACTCAGAAAAGCGGGTGATTACATCATCTGCACAAAAAGGTCAATATCATTTGTGTCATAATAGTCGACTTGTGCATAATAAGCAGTGAATCTCCCTCTTAGATTAAGGGGGAGCATAGTATGTTCCATTATCAGAAAATATTAAATCGGACACATTTTCTCCCACATTTTCTAACTTATTTAAATCAATTGGGATCACAAATCTCAAATGGTTTAAAATTTTTGATCGGGGGAGAGAATGTGATTTAAATATGAAATCTGATAAAATGTGATGTTTGGACGTAAATGTAAGCTCTCCCATATGTGCTAAACTCTTTCGTATATCGATGCACATATTGAGGGGGAGCAAATGGACAAAAGGATTTGGCATCCTATGTGAGCAAGGCTCAGACTTCACCAATGAAATGACGAAACATATACTGTCATGAATTGAAAGGACATATCCTGGCCGGGTAATAATTTCAAGCTAGTCTAACTAGTGATGTAAGCGTGTCTCGAAAAGGATGTGTCTGAGTAGAGTGTACCATTTCGAGAAACTTTCTATGGACTTGACCAGGCCGGGTAATAATTTCAAGCTGGTCTAACCAGTGATGTAAGCGTGTCTTGAATCGGTCATGTTCACTGAAAGTTGACCAATTCAAAAAAGTGCGAGCTCTACCTAACATGTGCAAATTTATAAAACAATCATTCGAGCACATGTTGAGGGGGAGCATTTGAAAAATATAAAACTCTCAAGTGTTAGCAATAATGTGTTTCAGAATCATGAACACTTTGAGAGATTTTTCAAGGATTTGGTTAATGGCAATTGTGGAAGAACACCAAAGACCGACCATTTTATTTAACGTATTGGAGTTATAAGGATGGTAAGGTTAGGTACAAGTTCCCACGATCCCGCCAGAGCCGGAGGGATCTACCCAGGGACAATCCACTAGTTAGTGTAGAAGTCCTTAGGTATGATTAAAAAGGAGAAAAGTGTGATTAAGGGAAGAGTGCCGACTGAGATGGAGCTAGTACTGGAACAAACCCAACAAGGTACAAGTAATGAAGTATCGGTAAGCACTGAAGGGGTTGAAGAATGAAAAAGAAATGTAAAGATAAAGTGTGAAAAGAAAGAAGCCCTCCTTACACTTTAGGCAGAAACCGGGTCAATACATATGCTGTCAGAATCACTTAGTTGATTGCTGACATTGAAGATAAAGTATCATGGACCCAGTGATACGCTGCACAACCCTCCCTAGCTACTCAAGGTCCCTCAAAGGACTCTTGTTTCACATGTCACGGAGATCAATACATTTCTATTGTCTCTCTCACTCCGAGTTAGATGATATTGAAAAGGTGGCAGTCCTCTCCAGCCTCCGATCACCAAATCAAAACGCACTATTGAGTCTAGAGCCACGAGATGCATGATAAGATCTCATAGGAACACATATTATTTCTACACTGGTTGTTCAACATTAAGGACACCAGTTGTAAACTTATGAGTCCTACGTAGATCTTAGCAATCTGCCAAAACATTTATGAGAGAATTTACAAATGTAATTCTCAATGATTGAATGGAAATTCCTGCCAAGGTCAACATCAAACAGCCCTGAAAGCAGGTCACTTCGGTAATTCCTTGTGGATTACGCTTAGTGATCGCGGCGGTTTCAAACGGTCTACAGTCGTGGAGTGATCTCCAGCGACTCACCTAATCGTTGATTTGCTACGGTAAATCTTTAAAACCCTCTGTGGGTTTCCGATTTAGGAACGGTCTTGGTAAGGATTAGAGAGAGTTTTCACACTATGCTGTTAACAATCTCGAAGTCCGAACCTGTAAGTACCGGACGTTTTATTGCTAACTGTCGTATGCAGGAACATCTGGGGATTGTAGCTGATTGCTGTTGCAGCTGTGTGCGGTTGTAGCTGATTGATGGTGCAGCTGATTGCGGTTGTAGCTGTGTGCAGAAAAGATGCCAATCCATCACCACATGCTCACACTACATCATCATCATATTCAAAGAGGTCATGATAACCTAAAAGACCTTCAACACTGCTTCTGCTAACTCTGATGTTGAAAATCATGACCCAGAACAGTGTGAGCATGTCAACTCAATGAATAGTTCATCACATGGAGACATACTACTGAAAGATGACTTGGAAACACAAATTGGATGATGACTTCAAAGAATCACCAAAGATCATCCAAGACAGAAGAACAGTCATCTGAAGTTCACTGTTGTATGCACAAAGATCATATAAATTGAAGAATCAATGGTTACTAGCTATGAAGTCAAGATCCAAGAATGAAGTGCTAGAATTCAGAACATCACTTCCGGGGTGACCTCCCTTAGGGGGAGATTGTTAGGAATATGAATATTCAGCTGAATACTCGGTCACCCCGAGTACTTAGTAGCACATCATAGCTCGTAGGATAATTAGTAATATTATTAGTAGTTTAGTTATTAATAATATTGTGTAGTGGGTCGGGTCTTTACCCACTGTCAGCTCGCTCCACAGCCCACTAGGGGCACCCTAAGTTAGAACTATATAAATCCCTCTCCACCAAAGGAGAGGGTTGGACCTCATTTGCTTATCAAGCTAATATACACTTGTTTCTCTCTTTAGGTTCCACTTCTCTCTCTACCTTCTTCTTCTTCTACTATTCGATCCATCATCTTGTCCCAAATCGTGTGTTTGTTTGTGAGTGGATATACTACAAATACCCAACTCAAACACACAATTTCAAACACAATTCAAATTCAACTTCTCATCCATAAACACACATCTAAACACACAATTTCAAACACACTTCAAATTCAACTTCTCATCCATAAACACACATCCGACGATGAGCAATTATTCTACGTCTTACGAGCAATTATTCGGTTCTTCGTCTTCCGACGAAGAGGAAGTTGTGAGTCAGTTTCTTGAGTTCGGGAAGTATTGTTGGAACGCTTACCAGACATCACAGGCAAAAGTTTCACGATGGTGACGATGAAGAATTCTTGTAATTTATTTTATTATTATTATTTTTTTTTTGGTTATTTGAATAATTCAGTATTGTAATGTTTTTAATTCCGTATTGTAATGTTTTTATTATTAATGAATTTTAAGTTTATTTTAAATGTTTGATTAAAAAAAAAAAAAAAAGTCGGTCACAGAGTGTGACAGGTCGGTCGCTTCTGGTCGCCGGAGAGAGAAAGCTGACGTGGCAGCCAGTGACCCAGGTCGCTTTGGGTCAAGAGTGTGTCCAGCCTAATACATTTGGTGTTAATGTTAACAAAAAGGGACATTTTAACCAAAAAGCTATTGATTTCTATAATTTTGAACAAGCCACTTATATTATTGGTAACTTGCTATATGACTTTTGACATATTTCACTACAAGAAAATGAGGCTTTTAAGACCTTTTTGTAGGACATCTTTTTAAAGAAGAGAAAAAATTTTAAATAAACACTTTACTTTCACATTTACCAAAATGAACCATCTAAACCTGTTTTACCAAAATCGACACTTTGGGCGAGCAAACATGGGGTGAGCAAGCATTTGCTCTCCATGTACTTTGTCTTGTAGCGAGGCGGAGAGCAATTGGAAGGAAGAGCAATGCATTTGCTCTCCATGTTTTTTGTCTTGTAGCGAGGCGGAGAGCAATTGGGATGGACTTTGTCTTGTAACGAGGACATGTTGGTGAAATGAATTGGAGAGCAAATTGTTTGTTCGCCCAAATGGTTTGTTCGCCCAAAGTGTCGATTTTAGTAAACTCCTTTGAAAGTGTTTATTTTTTTAATTGAGTGTGAGAAGTGTTTGTTATGGTAATTGATTTTTTTTAAAAGCGTCCTAACAAACAATTTATAGGACCAATTAAACTTTAAGTCCCATTAAGTTGTTTTTAATATGACACTTAATAGGCGGATCCTAATAAACTACGAGTAATTTATAAGACACTCTTATAGTAATTTACGACACGCATTATAAGGCTAGGGGTAATAAGCCCCTCTACACGCATCTTTGAGCCAAGGAGGACACGTCCTCCTTGTTACACCTACCCAACTAGCACGCGTCTTCGACCAAAAAAACAAAGACTCGGTCGTGGGAGCGAGAAAATGCGGCCAACGGTAAAAGAAAAAAAAAAGAAAAAAAAAAAGTGTCGTTGGTATTTATTAAAAAGAACTTACTTACCTGGGTTCGAACATCAACCAAGAAACAAGACCCATACCAAAATCATTTCCGAAAGTCAAAACAAGATTTTGGGTTGTTCCTGTGGTGATTTGAAACTAAAAAGGACATATAAGTGTTCTTTGATTGTGGTTCGGTTTTGATCAGAATGAAAATAACTAATATCATTTGTTGTTGTGATCTCTAGTAAAAGAAATAAACTTCATTAGGTTTGTTTTGAGAGAAAGAAAGAGAGTTTTTGTGGTTGGATTAGTAATGTCTGATTAAAAAAATAAAAATGAAAAATAAAATAAAAAATGTGGCATTTGATTAAAGAGGGCAACATATGAGTATTATATTAGGTTTAGTCATGAGTTATTTTATGAGTTGATGGTGGCAAAATATATCATAAATTAGGCCAACAGTTATACATATACATTTTGAGTTGAAATTTTAATTTTAGTAATTAATGATTTTAATTATAGTGTTTAAAAAGAAAGAAGGTGACAAAAAAAAGTTTGTGGTAAAGTTGTTTGTCTTATTACACTAAGTTAGTGGTAAAGTTTGTTGTATAGAAAGAAAAGTTGATATAAAGCTGAAATAACGATGGTGAATTTGGTTGTGATGCTCTCTTATTACCACTAGTGTAACCGTCAACCACTTTTACTAGAGTTTTTTTTTTCCTAAGAAAATAACTATCTCAATCTATATATTGTAAATTTGGTTGTGATGCTCTTTTATATATATATATATATATATATATATATATATATATATATATATATATATATATATATAATAAACGAAAATAATTTACAACCCAATGAAGCACACCATGCATTTAAGGATATTCCTAGTATGTTAGCCATGTCATACAATCAAATTAATAACCATCCACATCATTTTTTTCTACTGTCTTGGATTTTGATTTCAAAGAGTTAATATATACTTAAATTTTTGCTTTTACAGGCTTTCATAAAGTGACAACTAAAGAGATTGCCACAGTTGAGACCTAATTCTTCAAGTGGGTAATTTGTCATTTTATTTAATCATCTCTTTTGTATACAAGTAACACTGATTGTGATCAAGTTTATACACAATATGCATGATTTATGTAATCTCTAACATGCTTTGTTCATGTATTTGGTTTTGTTTTGAGTTTCTTGATGTTATGAACACCAACTTTATAACCACTGTTAAATGTAACAAAAGGTTAGTTAATGAGATATTTACATTTGGATAAAAATGAAATTAAAATGTTTTTAGTAACGGGTCTAAATGGGTAATAGGGTGTCTGCAATTCCTTCTTATTTTTTAAGCACATAAGCAGTTTGAGATAATATATCCCAAACACTCCCTAATTCATGTAACGGATCAGCTTGATGTGAACCACTTTTTCCCAAAAAGTATAGAATTTCATATAAATAATCAGTTTGTCAAATGTTATTACAAAAGTTAAATTGCTTCAGTGATAATATAATCTCTTTGATTAAAATATTTAGTGGTTCTATTTTGTCCCATGTAATTTGTTTTCTTTTTAGCTTATTTTCCTAATTGTAGCAGTTTAACCTATTGGAAATTTTATATAACTTAAACTGGCTCATTCGTAAGGAATAAAATCATTGACGATTATGCTTCTTGAATTGTAGTTTGTTTCTGTAAGCCTGCTCGCGGGGCTAATGATATTACTACGAAGTGCTACTAGGATCACTCACAAGGCACAAGGCGTGACATGCGTGGCTGCCAAGTGGAATGACTTTAATAGGTAAGCATGTAATAATTTCAGTAAAGCGGCTGAGCAGGACGGGCTTCCTTCCGAATGTCTGCTGTACTTTAGACCTGTTGGTGTTCCTACACAGGTAATAGAAACATGGGTGGGCCGGGCAGGTTGGGTAGTATGTACAAGTGATAATTTTTTTGTATTGTTTGATGGTATTTCTTTCATGTATTTGTTCACTCATAGCAAACCTTGCTCACTTTCTCTGATTGGCTGCCCTAAGAGTTTTAAAATATCTGTAATACTCTTCTACAAGAACAGAGTAAACTTTCATTTGCAAATGACATTTTCATGTGAATGCAGATTTAGGGTATTTGGATGCGGTGACCTTCTCCAAGGGTCTTGATGTAATTGAATATCTCAACCAGGAACAGGCTACACTAAAACCTTTTGATATGGTATCCTTGATCCTTCAACTATTAGTTTTAATTTTTATGTTTAAAAATAATGCAACGCAGAAGAAGGTCCCATATGTACATAGCTACCAAGGCCATGTCTCTGCCGCTTTGGTGCTTGGTGGGCCTGATGTTCCGAAAATATGAAGAAAAAAAAAGTAGGAGTATGTGCTTTTAGGCCGGAAGACGAGTCATTGAGCTTGATTAATTAGAGTATATCAATTTAAGCTTTTGCCTTTTTGTGAACAACAAGATGGGAATCTACTAAGAATATAAATGGTAAAAAATGCAACCATATGAGAAATAAAGGAACCATATACTTACAGTTACCAAGACCATCCCATCCTTTTGAATGATGCCTCTTTGTCCAGTCATTGCTACAGCTTGACAGTTATCTCTGTCATTTTCTCAGGCTCTTGAACAAGCTAGCAATGGATAACAATACCTATTTAAAAGTACTACATTGAACAAAAAAAAGCATGAAATTTCCTTAGGAGTGGACATGTAAGGTACGCCCAACTAGATATTGAAGTGCACAAGAAAAGTATGAGACGACATAGGAACTTTAGAGTGTACAGAACATGGAGCCCAACCAAATCCTATTCACAGGTCATTTGTCACCATATTATCTTTTGCCCTTTTTATTTACACAATCTAACGCATATAATCAAAAAATACAGATACAACTCGAAGGCCTTCATAACGGATACCTCAGCAACTGCACAGTTCACGTTCTTCACTCCTATCGGCAATGAATTTGCAGGCATTAGCTGTGAAGATATTCAATAGCCGTGAAGATCCTAACCTACATGAAATACCAGCTGAACTACAAGTAATCACAGGTAAGAGCCACATCTTCCATTGCAAAACTTTAACTAAAATCAAGTCATCATCTTGTCAGATTGTGATACTTTTTGTCTAGATGGTTGAGGTTTTGACTAACTTTTGTAATTTTGAATGATCATAGTCATTGGACAATAGTGTTATCATGTTCTTTACTACACCAGAGTGTCTGATTTTTTGAATAGTTACCTTGGTACTTATAACAATGATTATACCAGCTCATTCTTTATGTTCAATGATATAGGACTGGCGTGAGCAAAACAGTGTAATAATGTCAACAGGGACACTAAAGAGGACCCGATTATGCATAAATTGACGCGTGTAGCTATTTCTGCCATCTCCACTACTGCCGTTAAGGCAAAATTCTTGGCAGACCAAGAAGAGGACCAGATCCGGTAGCTTGCCACATCATTAGTAGAAAAGCAAGTAATTAGTTACTTATTAGTTATTCAGTTTCTCAACACGTGATATTGTTTTTCCCGGAATCCCGGTAATAAAAAAGTTAGGATTTGCTTTTATAAAATCTGGAAGTAACGTAGTGATCATGTGGTTGCTAATTTCGGAATAAATTAGTAGCATTACTGTATCTTCTGTCTGTGTATCCAGGCAAGAATTTTGGCTCTTAATTCATTGTACTTCTTAAAAACTGGAAGCACATGGGTTGTCTATCTTCTGCTTATTTTTTATATATTGTACCTCTTTTGTGGTTCTATACTTAATCAACGTAGTATATGGAAAATCTGCAGGGTAGCTTAAGCTGGAAATCCACTGAAAGGGGTCAAGAGTCACCTACTGATTTTGCATCTGCAGATTTTTCATTTGCAGGCTATCTTAAACTCAATGAGTAAGTTTTTACCTATGCTTAAGCTAGAAATCCACTGAGTTTTGTTTCAGTGGCCTGTATTTGTTAAGGTGAGTTTGGAAGGTAAGACACGGTTGATAATGTATGTTGCACTGTACTAAACCATTTGCACAATAATGTATGTTGCATTTTACTAAGCCATTTGCATAAACACTATACCAAAATAAGCAGGAGCAAGGATACCTCGAAGGTGATTAACTTGATAGTTGTGGTGAACTCTTACGGTATTGTTCGGGTGCCAAATTTATTTGATTGTTGTTTGAATCAGCATTAGTAAATTGAGTGGATTTGGTTGTTTATATGAGTAAAGGGCCGTTTGGGAACTGGGATTTGTTATTAAAACTGTTTGTGAGCTTATTGGGTCTTAATATAATATATTGAGAATTACGAGTGTGTAAGAGATGGCTGATTAAATGCTTATCTAAATAAGCAGTTTTTAGTGCTCGAGTAGAATAATTCTTATTACCTACAACTTATGTGTTTAAGCAAATCCTGTTTATGCATTTTTTGTCTTTGAAGGTGTTAATACAAATATCGTCTAAAAAATGTTATTTATATTTTACGATCTTTGCTATATTTTGTTAATGAAAATTATAAACTTTATCTTTAGCAAAGCATAAATATAAGTTAAGTCTTTTACATATATAGTTACAAGCTTTTAAAACTCATAACATGCTACATACATGATCACTAGTACATACATGTTACATTCATAAGTTACATACATTTACATTTACATGTTATATTCATTTACATTTTATTTCTTAATATGGAATATGTACAATGACATCATGGCATGCATCACATTGATATCTTTAGGATATCTTGAAGATCCTATGAAAATTTTGGATTGATCTTCACTCAAAGATTAGATTTGGAAATATCTTGGTTAGATTTGGAAAAGATATTTGGAGATTTGCTGTCAGGAACCCGCATATCCAAAATGCATAACGGACGAATCCCTAAAATTGGATCCGTCCCATCCGTGGTTTGCAATGGCAGTTTGCCTATAAATAGCAGGCCACACATTCATGTTTTCTCATCACTCTTAAGCATAAACAACATCATTCATTCTTTCATTCATTACTAACCCATTCATATTACATATTTCATTCTTAGTGATCTTCCTTTTGTAGCAAAGAGATCAAAGCATCACAAGCTTCAACTAAGCGTTGCAAGACTTGTTAGATTAGTCATAGTGTGAATTTGTTATTTTTCACACATCATTGTTGTACCAAACTATCATATACCTTTGTTGTGATCGGTTAGTATTTTAGTCCTCAAAATACATAGAGTATCGGGAGTGGTTGTGCCCTTGTAAAAGAACTCGGTATTTAGCTTTGTACCAGAAAAAGTGTAAGCGACGTTTGTAAAGGTTTTCTCCGCTGAGAAGGGAGCTTGTTTCTTAGTGAAGAAAAACTCTCGAGTTAGAGGCTCGAGGAGTGGAGTAGGGCAAGGAAGAGAGTCTTTGTAGACCGAACCACTATAAACATCCGTGTTTTGGTTTGATTGTTTATTTCTCTACTTACTTGTTATATATTGTTTATTGTTTGCATAACTTGAAATCACGTTAACTATTCAAAGCAAAAGAATTTTAAAACGGTAAAACTATTCAACCCCCCTTCTAGTTTTCCACTATTGGTATCCGAGCTTCGTTACTCAAGACTTTCAAAATATATTGTATTTTAAAACTTGAAACGATCCATGGATTTTGAAAACTTCAAAGAAGGGCAATCTATGCAAAGACCAACACTATTTGAACCAAATAGTTTTATATATTGGAAAAACCACTTTGAAACTTATGTGAAGTCAAAAGATATAGATCTATGGTACATTATTATAGAAGGTGACCATAAACCTATAATAAAAGATATATCAAGTGGTCGGGATGAGGATACTTCAGTTACTCGTCATAGTGATGAGCAAAAGAAGTTGATTGCCAAAAAATAATGAGGCTAAAATGATGCTTTATAATGCTTTACCTAGGAAAGAATATGAAATAGTCTTTATGTGTAAAACAGCTAAATATATTTGGCAATCCTTAATTATCACTCATCAAGGGAACTCACAAGTCAAGGATAACAAAATTGATCTTCTTGTTCAACAATATGAACAATTTGTTATCCCTAAAGATGAGACCATTGATAGTGCATTTGCTAGGTTTAATATTATCATTACTTCTCTTAAAGCACTTGACGATTCTTTTTGTAGTAAGAACTTTGTCAGGAATTTCTTAGAGCACTTCATCCGACGTGGAGAGCAAAGGTGACGGCCATTGAAGAATCCAAGGATCTTTCAAGCATGTCACTTGACGAGCTAATAGGAAATCTCAAAGTTCATAAGATGGTGATGGAAAAAGATTCAGAGATAGTTAAGGGCAAAAAGGAAAAGATCAAGTCCATTGCCTTAAAAGCTAAGGTAGATTCAAGTGATGATGAAGAGTCTAGTTCGGGGAGCGAAGATGAAGAATATGCCATGGCTGTAAGAGATTTCAAGAAGTTCTTTAGGAGACGAGGAAAGTTCGTAAGACAACCTCGAGAAGAAAAGAAATCTTTCCGGAAAGACCGTGATGACAAGAAAGGAAAAGGAGAAAGAAAGTGTTTTAGGTGCGGAGATACAAGTCATCTAATTGGAGAAGCTCCTAAGCCACCCAAGAACAAAACTCAAATAGCTTTTGTAGTGGGGCTTGGAGTGACAGTGAAGATGATGACGAAGAGCCTAAGAACGACGAAGCTGCTCTCATGGCTCATGACTCAGACGAGATACATTCTGACTCATCGTATTCTTCTATTGATGATGACACCTTGCAAAAGGAATATAATAATCTCTGTGAACTTAGTCTAAAAATCATAAACAAAAATAAGTTTTTGAAAACCAAAAAGGAATTTCTAGAAACCGAAGTTTATGAGTTAAAGAAAAAAGTTAAAAGATTAGAAAAAGGTAAAGCTGTTGACGAAGTATATGTTTCATGTCAAGAGCTTAAACTAGAATTAGAAAAGCTTAAAATCACACAGGATGCACTTACCAAACAAAACTCTAAGCTTAAAAGGTTTGATAAAAATATAAGTTGTGTAGATGAGATAATGAAAATTCAAAAATTACCTCATGATAAAACTGGATTAGGCTTTATGAAACTAGGAGACTTAAGTAGTTTTAAGAAACTAGCCGTAAAAGTACATGAAACTGTTCCAACAGTTTCAGAAACCCACGGATCAGACGGAACCAGATCTTTGGTTCCGCCAGTAGTGGAGAAGGGATCCGTGGGAACTGTTGCTGAACAGAAAGCTAGTACATCGGCTCGTACAGAGTTTGTTAAAGTCACTAGGAAATCTAATTCTAGCTCAACTGTTAATAAAGAAAAACCAGCTGTTACTATAGGAGTAGGACAAGCTAGAAATGAATTTAGAGCTAAAACTACTCAACAAAGACCTAGGACGACTAATCCCAAACGCCCATTTCCAAAAAGTAACTACAACACACAACCTCATCATCAAAATAGTTGGAACCCAAACATTCCTAGGAATTATCAAAGTCCCAACTACATGCCATGAAACCCATATCCACCATTTTCTTACATGAATCAAGTAAATGGGATGTTTAACCCAAATGGACCCATGAGATATTGGGGACCAAATGCTTGAGTTTTTCTTAAACTTAGGTATGCTTGAAAGTCGGTTTGGAACCAGACGAGTAGATAAAGATAGCGGGTGTTTAAGGCACATGACGGGAAACAAGAGCCTTTTCTCAACCTACCAAGACTATGACGGAGGTAATGTTACTTTTGGTAGCAAGGTAAAAAGCAAAATCATCGGAAAATGTACTATCTCTCATGACTCTCTCTCTATTGATGATGTTGCTCATGTTGATAACTTAGGTTTTAACATACTTAGTATTAGTCAACTATGCTGTAAAAAGTATGACGTCCTTTTCAGTGAAAATGGAAGTAAAATACTTAAAGACGGTATAACCGTAGGAAAAGGTGTTTTGAAAAATAACGTATACGTTATGAAATTAGATAAAACATCTAAAGACAAGCTTTGTCTTACCTCTCTAGACGACAATTCAACTCTTTGGCATAGACGCTTAGGTCACGCCAATATGAGACTAATCCAATCTCTATCATCTAAGAAACTAGTTAGGAACCTACCCAAGTTGAAATACGACCAACACTTTTGTGATGCTTGCAAAATTGGGAAACAAGTTCATAATAGCCATAAGGCTAAAAACATTGTGACAAATCGTAAATTTCCACCTATATTTTAATAATAAATGTCTATTTATTATTACCTAACTGTTAGATTAAACATTTATGTGTTTACATTACGATCACGGGAAACAAACCCGCACTCTGTAGCGTACAGTAACTCACCAAAACTATTTGATCTTATCAGAAAAGGTGAAACTTTCACTTTCTGACATTTACAAACACCAACGTAACAAAACGAGAGGTTATCTCGTTTTCTTGAAAAACGACACCACACGCGTACCGACACCACATCAGTAAAGGTTCACCTTTATAAACTCATTTCGGAGTCAATAAATTTCATTCTATGTCAGTCCGATAAAAACGAATCCTGGATTATATATATATATATATATTTTTTTTATTTTGTTCATTTCTCTCAACGACTCGAAAATCTCAAAACACACCGGGATCCAACGGGACACGGGGTACACATTATACCTACACAAATAATACAAGACTTAATTAAACCTTATCCTATTATATATATTTATATATATATATATATATATATATATATATATATATATATATATATATATATATATATATATATATATATATATATATATATATATATTTTAATTTTTTTCCTTTTTCTTCCTCTTATCCCTGCGCAACTCTTTCTCTCTCTCAGAGATTTCGTCATCTCTTCAGAAACACCAGATCTGGGTCAAACCAGTCGAATGGCAACAAACCAGGTCTATCACTATCTCTCTTGTGTCCAAATAAGACCTGTGTTCATTTTGTCCAAGCTTTAAAGTCACCAACAACAGCCAAAATGATGATGTTATAATTTCCTTTGGTGGCTATGGCGCGTCTGGGAAGAGGGGAGAAGGCATCAAAACCCTCCTTGAATACTCTTTTAAGTCCCTATCAATCTTGGTAAGCCCACACACCCACAAAAGTTACAACCAATCCGAAATTTAGAAGAGTAGCAAGCGGTGCAGTGGAAAACGCAATCAGAAGCAGGAGGGTGTGTGTGGATTTGCTGGGTTCGATTCGGGTTCCATCGATCTCATCCGAGTTTTCTTCGATCCCGTCTCAACTTCCTAGTAGTTGAACTACTAGTTGTAAGAACTCTAAACTTTTCCTTTTTGATTCTTGTTTCCATTCGAATGAATATATTGTAATTATTTTGAATATTTTGTGAATCGTTATACATATTTGTGAGGTTTATAAAAGTTCGGTTAATCAAAACATTGCGAATCGTTATTGTTGTTGAATCAAATGGGTGTGTGCAGAAAATTTTTATTGAACTAGTAATGTTAGTATGGCTCGATTTTGATACGTGTTTCGTTTTGTCGAATCTTACGATATCGTGAACTAGTTGATGAGTTAGAAGTGTTGTAGTCGTAGGCTTATTTCGATTTCTACCAGTTCACTTGTCGATCTATCTAGTTGCACCCGTAGTCGTGTTGTTTTGGGGTCATAATAATCGAATGGTTAGTTTCAAAAACATGCTCGCGAAGTGTTTGAGTAAATGTCTCTAAAGTTTTTCAACATCTAAAAACAAGCTATGTTTGAGTAGAATGAGTCCTAGATCGTGGGTTTTCACTAGTTTATATCGGCCTATGTCCGCGATTGTGGTTGTGACTAGTAAATGGTTCGAGAAAAACAACATTAAAACGTTCTTTTGTGCGGTCCGTAAGTCCTAAAAAGGTAGCTCTAGTCGTTGTTTCTAGCACAAGCTCACGATTAGTATTGTGTTCATAGTTTGGTCGAGTGGTACTCGACTCAAGCGCCTCCTACACACTCAAAAAGGTTGTCGTAAAGACGTAAACCACCCCGATGGGTGTCTTGACACTCGGTTTATAAGTCTCAAAAGGACCCAAACTAGGCCTCGTTTGTGTGGTTAAAGGCCTCCCCGAACCGTGTCTAAGTTTGAGTTTAAAAGCTTTTGTAGTTTGCAAATCCCATTTGTCCAAAATATTTGTCTTCCGGCGTTAACTAAAAAGTCAAACAAATATTGTATTCTGCTGCTACACAATTCGTTCATGCTGCTTTTTTGTTTCCATTGCTGCTACTAAATTCACTTGGGCCACAACCCATTTAAATTAATTTTGGCCAAGTCCATTAGTGATGGTGGTCTTGGACCAGTCTAACGCCAAAACAAAACAAAAGGGCTATCTTTGAATTATTAGTTTGTCATTTAAAAGCCCAACAGGCCATAGCCTGTTTTCGTTAACTTCGTTCGGGCCGCAGCCCACCCCCTCCTCGATATCTATTATTGTCCGTCATTCGTGACTCGCCATATTTTCTTAACAAGCGACCGTTCGTTTACACACGACAACTATAAAATAACTCGACACTTAATTGATATAAACTTGTAAATTAGACACTTAAATATATAGTTGAAATAATAAAACCGTTGTATATTTTTTTCATAAGCGGACAATTGAATAGTTAAACTCGTTCATTTACTTGAATACATTTTATCAACACTATTAATACATGTAGTGTGACTTCTTTTGCAAAGCTTATAATTTATTAACACAAAAATATAGTATTTTTAAAAAATACCATTTTCTCACAAATTATATTAATGAAGCCTTATTTTCAGGTACATATATATATATATATATATATATATATATATATATATATATATATATATATATATATATATATATATATATATATATATATACACACACACACACACGCACAATCAATTAACCACCAAACGTTCTATGACCGTACACATCGTCATCATTATCCTTTCGTACGTACCTTTCCGCTCATCGCTAAGTCAAAAATCGCTATTCCTATTCTTTGTACGTTCGTACAACTCGACGAGCCAACAACTTTAAATATTAAAAACTTGGTTTTCACTTAAATGCTGCCACACCAGCAACGATAACATAAACTGTTTAAATCTTTCAGATTTAACTAAACTTCGTAAATTCTTAAACTCGATTCGTGAACTAAAATAAACCTTACTAATCTAGGTCGCGTGTCGGTGTTGAACACTGTCTGAACTATTTTGTGATCTGACTGCTATATACCAAGGTGAGTTCATGGCCCCTACTTTTACTGGTTTTTAAACTGTTCTTGGGGGAGAATACATGCTCGTTTTAACTAAACTCAATGACTGTTTATTTGAAATCTGCAAACTGTTTACTCAATATCTGACTGTTGAGCTGAATTATTTGAATTGGTTATATGAAGGCATTGTGTGATTGACTGATATGTAACCCCACTCTATTTAAACTTGTTTTACAATCGGGGTGAGAAACATGCAAAACTATTTTATGGACCAACACTGTTGTTATCAAACTATTACGCGGATTAGCCTAAGCACTATTATGTCCCAAATTGCCCAAACTCATGAACCGTCAATTCCTGCTGGGAAGCGCGAATGTTATAAATAGATCTATTGGGAGTAACGTCCCTGTTCGGGTTGACCGGATAGGCAAACGAACGTATACCATGTCGAAACACAAGTGTCTGGGATAAACACTTGCCGGGCCACTGATATTTAACATGCTTCTAGAGCATGCACACTGTTATAGCTTCGGTTACATGAACTTAGAGCTAGCGTAATAAACTATTTTATTTTGGGTTGCATACCCTACACTTGGTCCACATCACAAACTTTACTTGAAGGTAAACACTATTTTCAGGACATTGTGAGCGACACAATGGCCACAAAACTCTTATGGAACTCACAGTATTATTACTGATTTATTACAAATCTTATTTGGCAGCGGGTTGTAAACACACAGGTTGCAAGTCTTGTATGGGCGGGGCTTGGGACTGAGTGGATTTACAATGCCTTTGCCGGGAAAATCGTTATTCAAACGCTTTACATTTTACACTAAACTCTATGAACTCACCAACCTCGTGTTGACACTTTTTAGCATGTATTTTCAGGTTTACGGCGATAATCTAGTTATGAAGGCTTTTGGCATGGCATGGCATGGTCATAGAAGACTCTGATATATTTGGGACCACTTGAAATCTTTTATGGGCTTATATTTTCGCACCATTTTGAAATGTTGTAAACAATTCGCTTTTGAATATGAAATCCATTTTAATTGGTTGAGATAAAACCATTCTTTATACTTTGTGTTGTGATACCAATTTTGTAGCACCCAAACATGTATGCATCCGCTAAACCAGATTTTGGGGGTGTTACAAATTGGTATCAGAGCCAGGTTATAGAGAACTGGGTATTTTTAAAACCTAGACTATAACCACTTTTACGAAAACTTAACCCTATGACCGCCACATGCCTGCCTGCCAAGCTGATGCCTCAATTATGATTTTTATTGCTAATATAATTGATGAGATGTGCACACTGTTATCGGATAAGTATATCCATCTATTTTCGCTACCTACTATAAATATCTTTGACATTCTTATACACACGCATAACACTCGTCGTAGTATTACGCCTTTTCTCTAAGCAATCTCATCAATCGTCCTCGAGTGTGGACATCTGCCTTAATCATTTAAGCAACTTTTAAAAGTAAGGGACATATTACTGGCGTAACTGAGCCGAGTATTCCAAAATTTATTGAACCTCGGTGGAATATAGACTGATCACCTATATTCGACCAGGGACAGTGGGACATAGCCTGATCACCTATGTCCGACTCAGAGGTAAATTTTGCAATACTCAGAGTAGTTATACTAGGAGTTATGTCCAGATTTATTTTCTACCTGACTCCTGAAAGTTTTAAAAATTCTGTGTGTGTACATAATCACTGCCTAACATGAACATTCACATCCACACACAACACACTGGCATCACAACACCTTATGAACCGTAATACACCGGCACCGCTATACTCCTCCATTTATACGGAATTTCTATTTGTCGCCGTCTGACTATAATTTGCATCGGGCCAGTTAGACCCGATTGGCACCGTTTGGACCCATGTTGCTTATTTGTAATTCCTCGAAATCGTAAAAAGCCCATTGGAGCGTTTGGAATCGGTTTTGGCTATGTTTGAATTTGAACCTCGAACCGTAATACATCCGACACCACTATACTTCGCCATTTATATGGAATCCCAGTTGCTGCCGTCTACCTGTAATTTGCATCGACTCAGGCTAGACCTGATGAGCATCGTTTAAATCCGAGTTGCTTATTTGTAACTCCTCGAGATCGTAGTAAGTCCATTTTAGCTTATTGGAGCATCAGAATTGGTTTTGACCATGTTTAAATCTGAACCTCATTCCTGAATTTGGAATTGTCATTCAGCTTTGTTTTATTTTCGTTACAGTCACCTCCACCTTAACCCTACACTCAAATAATGTTGTACTTTCCGCGTTAAACACTAAGTACGCCACTGAGACAGCCAACCG
The DNA here is from genome assembly GCA_021014915.2 of Artemisia tridentata subsp. tridentata. Lineage (NCBI taxonomy): Eukaryota > Viridiplantae > Streptophyta > Magnoliopsida > Asterales > Asteraceae > Artemisia > Artemisia tridentata. The sequence goes on from CP139503.1 coordinate 326,099,428, forward strand.
ATTGCTAATAGCAATCAACATCCTTCATCAGAGTCGTACTCTGAACTCGCTAAACTTCCCATTCGGCAGAGATTCTGCGCCCGACAGAAACCTTAAGACCCTAAGGAATAACCTGAACCGCGTTCCTTGGGACAATCACCTAATTTTCTCTCGTCCCTCGGGAATATCAGTTATTTTTGCTACCCTCTTATAAAATAATAAACCATGTCGCTAATATCATAGAAACTGTTTTCGATTATTCTACAGACCATATTGCAGTTACCCTACAAATGTTTTACTACTACTTTGTGAAATCAAAATTTCGACCTTACAACTATTTTGTAAACAATGAATAGTTCTCGTTCTATAAACTGTTTTACAAATCATTTCACAAGTTATTTTATAAAATGATTTGTTGCCTTGCTACTATATCACAAATGAAACTTCAGATTGCTATTATTTTGCAAATAATAAACTGTTTTCTTATCACTCTATAAACTGTTTTAAAAATTGTTTTATAAACAATCCTAAACCTACCCTAAGGACTATTCATTCCATTAAAAATTAGGTTATATAGTCGTTTGGTACTGTCAAAGTAAGCTGAGTACTTAGGGTTATGAACCTTGTCTGATATTAAACATGGAATCCTACTCAGCCTTAGCAACTAGACTTCGCCCTTAGGCACCTAAAATTTATGTAGATAAACATACCTGATAGCACCCTTTTCCGTGACGTCTTCACTTTTAAGGACTTCTTTTAAAACTATGGTCGTAACAATCGTAAAACTTGTAGTAATATCCTTCTGAAACACTCATTTTGATGCGTTAAATTCTTTTGCTCAAACTTTTGTTAAGAAATGTCAAACGCCAACTTTTGTGAAAACTATAACATCCACACCCTGACTAAGAACCGTTTTACGAAATTTTAAATTTTTGAAGCCATACCACCCTAAGTATCTACTGATCTCTAACAAAAGAATGTGTATTAACTGGAAAGTTATTTTGGTCAAATTGATATAAAGACTTACTCAAATAAAGTTTTCAAACAAGATCTTTATCCAACCCTATGATGGGAATAGTCATCTCAAGAACCTTGTTGTTTAGAACGAACAATTCACATCCCAACTGTCAAAGCTCAATAAATTCTCAAAAAGGTCTCGAATCCATATGGGAACGTGAGAACAAAGTCAAGCGTAAATGCCCTCAATTTTTCTGAACTCTATCGGGTAACTCTAAGTGAAAACCGAGGACGGTTTTCCTTCTAAGGCGTGGAGGATGTGACAAATGGTAAATTTCCACCTATATTTTAATAATAAATGTCTATTTATTATTACCTAACTGTTAGATTAAACATTTATGTGTTTACATTACGATCACGGGAAACAAACCCGCACTCTGTAACGTATAGTAACTCACCAAAACTATTTGATCTTATCAGAAAAGGTGAAACTTTCACTTTCTGACATTTACAAACACCAACGTAACAAAACGAGAGGTTATCTCGTTTTCTTGAAAAACGACACCACACGCGTACCGACACCACATCAGTAAAGGTTCACCTTTATAAACTCATTTCGGAGTCAATAAATTTTATTCTATGTCAGTCCGATAAAAACGACTCCTGGATTATATATATATATATATATATATATATATATATATATATATTATATATATATATATATATATATATATATATATATATATATATATATATATATATATATATATATATTTTTCTTTTTATTTTATTTTGTTCATTTCTCTCAACGACTCGAAAATCTCAAAACACACCGGGATCCAACAGGACACGGGGTACACATTATACCTACACAAATAATACAAGACTTAATTAAACCTTATCCTATTATATATATATATATATATATATATATATATATATATATATATATATATATATATATATATATATATATATATATATATATATATATATATATATATATATTTTTTTTTTTTTTTTCTTTTTTTTTCTTTTTCTTCCTCTTATCCCTGCGCAACTCTTTCTCTCTCTCTCAGAGATTTCGTCATCTCTTCAGAAACACCAGATCTGGGTCAAACAAGTCGAATGGCAACAAACCAGGTCTATCACTATCTCTCTTGTGTCCAAATAAGACCTGTGTTCATTTTGTCCAAGCTTTAAAGTCAACCAACAAGCCAAAATGATGAAATTATAATTTCCTTTGGTGGCTATGGCGCGTCTGGGAAGAGGGGAGAAGGCATCAAAACCCTCCTTGAATACTCTTTTAAATCCCTATCAATCTTGGTAAGCCCACACACCCACAAAAGTTACAACCAATCCGAAATTTAGAAGAGTAGCAAGCGGTGCAGTGGAAAACGCAATCAGAAGCAGGAGGGTGTGTGTGGATTTGCTGGGTTCGATTCGGGTTCCATCGATCTCATCCGAGTTTTCTTCGATCTCGTCTCAACTTCCTAGTAGTTGAACTACTAGTTGTAAGAACTCTAAAATTTTCCTTTTTGATTCTTGTTTCCATTCGAATGAATATATTGTAATTATTTTGAATATTTTGTGAATCGTTATACATATTTGTGAGGTTTATAAAAGTTCGGTTAATCAAAACATTGCGAATCGTTATTGTTGTTGAATCAAATGGGTGTGGCAGAAATTTTTTATTGAACTAGTAATGTTAGTATGGCTCGATTTTGATACGTGTTTCGTTTTGTCGAATCTTACGATATCGCGAACTAGTTGATGAGTTAGAAGTGTTGTAGTCGTAGGCTTATTTCGATTTCTACCAGTTCACTTGTCGATCTATCTAGTTGCACCGTAGTCGTGTTGTTTTGGGGTCATAATAATCGAATGGTTAGTTTCAAAAACATGCTCGCGAAGTGTTTGAGTAAATGTCTCTAAAGTTTTTCAACATCTAAAAACAAGCTATGTTTGAGTAGAATGAGTCCTAGATCGTGGATTTTCACTAGTTTATATCGGCCTATGTCCGCGATTGTGGTTGTGACTAGTAAATGGTTCGAGAAAAACAACTTTAAAACGTTCTTTTGTGCGGTCCATAAGTCCTAAAAAGGTAGCTCTAGTCGTTGTTTCTAGCACAAGCTCACGATTAGTATTGTGTTCATAGTTGGGTCGAGTGGTACTCGACTCAAGCGCCTCCTACACACTCAAAAAGGTTGTCGTTAAGACGTAAACCACCCCGATGGGTGTCTTGACACTCGGTTTATAAGTCTCAAAAGGATCCAAACTAGGCCTCGTTTGTGTGGTTAAAGGCCTCCCCGAACCGTGTCTAAGTTCGAGTTTAAAAGCTTTTGTAGTTTGCAAATCCCATTTGTCCAAAATATTTGTCTTCCGGCGTTAACTAAAAAGTCAAACAAATATTGTATTCTGCTGCTACACAATTCGTTCCTGCTGCTTTTTTGTTTCCATTGCTGCTACTAAATTCACTTGGGCCACAGCCCATTTAAATTAATTTTGGCCAAGTCCATTAGTGATGGTGGTCTTGGACCAGTCTAACGCCAAAACAAAACAAAAGGGCTATCTTTGAATTATTAGTTTGTCATTTAAAAGCCCAACAGGCCATAGCCTGTTTCCGTTAACTTCGTTCGGGCCGCAGCCCACCCCCTCCTCGATATCTATTATTGTCCGTCATTCGTGACTCGCCATATTTTCTTAACAAGCGACCGTTCGTTTACACACGACAACTATAAAATAACTCGACACTTAATTGATATAAACTTGTAAATTAGACACTTAAATATATAGTTGAAATAATAAAACCGTTGTATATTTTTTTCAAAAGCGGACAATTGAATAGTTAAACTCGTTCATTTACTTGAATACATTTTATCAACACTATTAATACATGTAGTGTGACTTCTTTTGCAAAGCTTATAATTTATTAACACAAAAATATAGTATTTTTAAAAAATACCATTTTCTCACAAATTATATTAATGAAGCCTTATTTTCAGGTATATATATATATATATATATATATATATATATATATATACACACGCACAATCAATTAACCACCAAACGTTCTATGATCGTACACATCGTCATCATTATCCTTTCGTACGTACCTTTCCGCTCATCACTAAGTCAAAAATCGCTATTCCTATTCTTTGTACGTTCGTACAACTCGACGAGCCAACAACTTTAAATATTAAAAACTTGGTTTTCACTTAAATGCTGCCACACCAGCAACGATAACATAAACTGTTTAAATCTTTCAGATTTAACTAAACTTCGTAAATTCTTAAACTCGATTCGTGAACTAAAATAAACCTTACTAATCTAGGTCGCGTGTCGGTGTTGAACACTGTCTGAACTATTTTGTGATCTGACTGCTATATACCAAGGTGAGTTCATGGCCCCTACTTTTACTGGTTTTTAAACTGTTCTTGGGGGAGAATACATGCTCGTTTTAACTAAACTCAATGACTGTTTACTTGAAATCTGCAAACTGTTTACTCAATATCTGACTGTTGAGCTGAATTATTTGAATTGGTTATATGAAGGCATTATGTGATTGACTGATATGTAACCCCACTCTATTTAAACTTGTTTTATAATCGGGGTGAGAAACATGCAAAACTATTTTATGGACCAACACTGTTGTTATCAAACTATTACGTGGATTAGCCTAAGCACTATTATGTCCCAAATTGCCCAAACTCATGAACCGTCAATTCCTGCTGGGAAGCGCGAATGTTATAAATAGATCTATTGGGAGTAACGTCCCCGTTCGGGTTGACCGGATAGGCAAACGAACGTATACCATGTCGAAACATAAGTGTCTGGGATAAACACTTGCCGGGCCACTGATATTTAACATGCTTCTAGAGCATGCACACTGTTATAGCTTCGGTTACATGAACTTAGAGCTAGCGTAATAAACTATTTTATTTTGGGTTGCATACCCTACACTTGGTCCACATCACAAACTTTACTTGAAGGTAAACACTATTTTCAGGACATTGTGAGCGACACAATGGCCACAAAACTCTTATGGAACTCACAGTATTATTACTGCTTTATTACAAATCTTATTTGGCAGCGGGTTGTAAACACACAGGTTGCAAGTCTTGTATGGGCGGGGCTTGGGACTGAGTGGATTTACAATGCCTTTGCCGGGAAAATCGTTATTCAAACGCTTTACATTTTACACTAAACTCTATGAACTCACCAAACTCGTGTTGACACTTTTTAGCATGTATTTTCAGGTTTACGGCGATAATCTAGTTGTGAAGGCTTTTGGCATGGCATGGCATGGTCATAGAAGACTCTGATATATTTGGGACCACTTGAAATCTTTTATGGGCTTATATTTTCGCACCATTTTGAAATGTTGTAAACAAATCGCTTTTGAATATGAAATCCATTTTAATTGGTTGAGATAAAACCATTCTTTATACTTTGTGTTGTGATACCAATTTAGTAGCACCCAAACATGTATGCTTCCGCTAAACCAGATTTTGGGGGTGTTACAAACATGGTGTCCACATCTAGGTGTTTAGAACTATTGCATATGGATTTGTTTGATCCATCTGCTATACAAAGTTATGGAGGAAACTTCTACACTTTGGTCATAGTAGATGGTTATTCAAGATATACTTGGACTAAATTTTTGAAAACTAAAAATGAAGCTTTTGATAAATTTGAAATTCTAAGTAAGAAAATTCAAAATCAACTAGGAAATAGCATTGTGACAATTAGAACTGACCACGGTCGTGAATTTGATAATGAAACTCAATTTGGAGCTTTTTGTGATGCTAATGGCATAACACATAATTTCTCGGCTCCTCGAACTCCTCAATCAAACGGTGTAGTAGAACGTAAAAACCGAGCACTTTAAAAAATGAGTAGAAAAATGCTAAATAAACAAAACATACCACAAAAGTTTTGGTGTAACGCCGTTGACACATCCACCTATATCTTAAATAGAGTTATAATAAGACCATTTTTGAATAAAACACCATATGAACTTTATAGAGGCAAAAAGCCTACATTAGGATACTTTAGAGTTTTTGGAAGCAAGTGCTTCATTCTTAACACTAAGGACTATCTCACCAAATTCGACCCAAAGTCTTATGAAGGTGTGTTCCTTGGATACTCGCAAAATAGTAAAGCCTATATCGTCTTGAACAAAGAAACCTTAAGAGTCGAGGAATCGTTGAACATAACATTTGACGAAAGTCCACCTACCTCTAAGACATCACCTTTGGTAGATGATGACTTAGTTGAAAGTCAAATGGTTGAAAACCAAGAAAATTTAGATAATAACAAAGAAGATGAACCTTTAAATAGAGAAATAGTCAATGTCAAAGAATCTAAAAGTCATCCATTAGATAATGTCATAGGAGAAATTAATGAAAGAACCTTAAGATCAAAAGTTCAAAATCAAATTAATTTCTTTTGTTTCATTTCAACCATTGAGCCCAAAAATATAAATGAGACTATAAAAGATGAATCTTGGGTTATAGCAATGCAAGAAGAATTAAACCAATTTATTAGAAATGATGTTCGGACATTAGTCCCTCAACCAAAATGTCAAACCATAATTGTAACAAAATGGGTCTTTAGAAATAAAATGGATGAAAACGGTGTAGTGTTTAGAAACAAAGCTAGGCTAGTAGCTCAAGGCTATAATCAACAAGAAGGTATTGACTACGACGAAACATTTGCTCTGGTTGCTAGGCTCGAGTCAATTAGAATACTACTTGCATATGCATGTGCACATGACTTTAAACTTTTTCAAATGGATGTCAAAAGTGCATTTCTTAATGGTTTTATTAATGAGGAAGTGTATTTCGCACAACCTCCAGACTTTGCCGACTTTGAAAAACCAAACCATGTTGGTATGTGCTTAAACACATACTTTTATTTGACCAAAACCGGACCCAAAACGACCAAAAACTAACCATAAATGCCAAAGATATTGTGTTTTTGTGTTTGTTTCTATGCAGGTACGGATATCATGAAAAAGAGACAAAATCAAGCAAAATCCGAGAAAATGAGCACGAGATGTGGAAAAGAGATTTATAGAGCCGAAGCCGGAGAAAAATTCGTCAAAGATGATATTTTTGAAGAATGGCCCTTGGATTATTTTTGGAGAAATAGCAGATTTGGTCCTTGAGGTTTACCTATTTACAAAGTTGGTCCCTAAATTTATCCTAAACTCTATCTAAAAAAAAAAAAAAAAAAACAAACACACAATCGGATCTAAACACACACAACCGGCCACTCAAACAATTAACACCAAAACCCACTGTCCACCCCATAACCCCAACCGGCCCAACTACTAAGCCCACCAATCCTAAACTTATCACCGGCCTATACCATTTTAAACCCAAACCCATCAAAAAAAAAACATTAACCGACCCATCTTATATACTAAACACCGGATAGAGAATAGTCAAATCCCCCAATTACATAGTCAAAATCCCTAAGCTAATTCCACAAGCAGCCACTCTCTTCATCTTCTTCACCTAATCTACCGCCCATCAACCGCTAATCTCCACCTCACCACTACAAGCCAAACCCACATGACTTTGTCCATGGTCCCCTCCCCTCCACCTCATCAATCCGAGGCTAAAGGATAATCAACGTTCGAGATTAAAGACCAAGGCACCAAGAATTCATCCAAGGGTCGACAAGAGCGCAAGAAAAACACTCTCACACAACTAGCACACTCGGCTAGGGTTTTTACTTATTTGTTTAGTATAAATAGGCCGAGCAGCCGCACTCTTCTTCTTTTTTCCTAGGTTTTATTTAGCTTTTTTATTTCGGTATGTTTTTATTTTTTTAGTTGTAATTTACTTTTTAATTTTAATATATGTCGATTTCTATTTAGTTTTGTTACTGCGTATTTTTAATTAATTATTGTTTAGTTATTTAGTGCTTATGCGATTTGTAGTTATTGTTTCTGTTACTGCTTCGAACTTGTGGTTATTGTTTGTGTTACTGCTTCGAACTTGGGATATTAGTACTCTTTTAGTTCTTGAATGTGTTTGTGTTTATCGGTTTGAGTTGTTTTTTTTTTAGTTCTTGTTCTTGTTTGTGTTTCAGTAAGCGAAAAAGAAAAAAAAAAAAAAAAAATAGTTTAAGTGTTGTTTGTGCTTGTGTTATGGATTTGGATCGATTAATGTTTATTGTCTATGTTTGTGTTTATCAGTAGGATTTTGCATATGGTCTTTGTTGAATGTTTGTATGTTGAGTTGATTAGTAGCTGTGATTAGATCTCGTATTTATTGTGTTTGAGTTTTGGTTAATATTGCTTTGAGTCAATTGCTAAAGTTAATCAAGAATAGAAAAAAAATATAGTTTGGATCGGATTTAGTGGCTTGTTGTTGGTGTTTTTGGTGTTTACTGTTTTGAGTCGGTGTTTATCAAATTAGTTGATAGCTTGTTGATTATAATTCAAAGTTAAGTTTTTTTTTTTTTTTTCTTTTTTTTTTTCTCAAAATTTTACAAAATTTTAAAGTATGTGTTTGAGTTTATGTTGACAAAAAGTATGATTACAAAATTTTACAAAATTTTTTAGTTTATCAGTCTTTTTCTTTGTTAAGCCTTTACAAAATTTTAAGTTAAAAACCCTTTTGTTCTCTTTTTCTTTAAAAGCTTATTTCAATAGTCTAGCTTATTTTTTTAGCTTATTTCTAAAAGTTTTTTTTCGTTTTTACAATTTTTTCAACTTTCCAATAGTGTTAAGTATTTAAAAAAAAAATATATATATATATATATTTCAGATTTTTAAAATTAGTTTAGTATTTTTAGAAATTTAAAATAGTTTAAATAGATTTTAATTTATAAAAAAAATTATTAAAAAGTCAAAAAAATATTTTTCTTTTTTGTTAAATTTTCTTTTTATATTTAGAGTTTAGAAAAATTATTTTTATATTTTTAGCTTTTAAAATTTAGAAATTTACTTTTTATTTACGTTCTTTAAAATTCGTAACGTACGTTTTTTTTTTAATTTAAACTTTCGTTTTAGAATTCGTATGCGTAGATGATTTGTACTCGTAGCTTTATTAGTCGTTTTTATTTGATATTCGATCATTCGTAGTGTAAAATCAAAATCTCTCACTTTTTTTTACACATTCACGACACGTTTCACGTCCGAAAACACGAAGTTCCATTCACACCCTCGTCGGGACAACGAACCTGGGGTTTTCACATAAAAAATTCACCGTTTTGTGTGTTGACTACTTTTGGGATAAATTGAAACGACAAATCACATGTCTACAAACTTAAAAAAGCTTTATACGGACTTAAGCATGCACCAAAAGCATGGTATGATCGACTTAAGACATTCCTAGTTGAACATAAGTATACCATGGGACTAGTAGACAACACTCTTTTCACTAAGAAAAATGGATCACATATTATCATAGTTCAAATATATGTGTATGACATTATATTCGGATCAACTTGTCAAGAGTTACGCGATGATTTCTCAAAAATCATGCATGACGAGTTTGAAATGAGTATGATGGGAGAACTAAATTTTTTATTAGGACTCCAAATAAAACAATTAGAAGATGGGATATTCTTCAATCAATCTAAGAACATCAAAGATATGCTTAAGAAATTTGGTCTTGAAGATTCCAACCCTATGAAAACACCAATGTCTTCGGAAACTAAACTCACAAAGGATGAAGAAGGTGAATCCGTAGATAGCAGTAAATATAGAGGAATGATTGTTAGTCTATTCTATCTTACGGCTAGTAGACCCGACATTATGTTTAGTGTTTGTCTATGCGCTCGCTTTCAAGAAGATCCTAAAACATCCCATCTTGAAGCCGTAAAATGAATTTTTAGATACATTAAAGGTACTACACACTTAGGATTATGGTATCCCAAAGGAACAGGAATTGAAACCATAGTCTATGCCGACTCAGGCCATGCCGGTGACTATGTCGATAGAAAAAGTACAGGTGGTATTTGTACTTTTGTTGGGCATTGTATCACCGCATGGTTCTCAAAGAAACAAACGGCTCTAGCAATCTCAACAACCGAAGCCGAGTACGTGTCTGCAGGTAAAGCATGTCAACAAGCACTTTGGATGAAACAAGCTCTCGTCGACTATGGGATTCAACTTAATGACGTCCCTATTCTCTGCGACAACAAATGTCCTATCGACCTTAGCAAGAATCCAGTTCAACATGCTAGAACCAAACACATAGAAATTCGTCATCACTTTCTACCTGACAATGTTCAAAAAGGAAACATCTCAACGAGAAAGTATCCTCAGAAGACAACATTGCCGATATCCTAACAAAACCTCTTAAGAGAGAACCATTTAACCTTCTTAGACTTGGTTTAGGATTAATGGAACAAATGTGTAGTTAAAACCTTAGCTTAAACATTAAGTTAACCAAACACGACAAAAATAACCAAAAACCAAAACTGTTCCCGCGAAACCCTTCGACAACAAGGACGGATCCCAGTTTTTGGTTCCGCCCTATCCGTGGGTTCCTGGGCCAATTTTTAAATATATTAAACAAACACTCCTTTTCTTCTTCTCACAACACACAAGCAACACAAACTCGCCCCATAGCAAACCATTCTCAGAATTTAGGCATTCTACTCCAACCAATTTGTGCTTCAATTCACGCTGTAAGTATCCCAACTATATTTACACTCCTGATCTGAGTCTAGGATTTCTATTTCTTGCACAAAATCAAAACTTGGGGGTTATGCATCTTTTTGTAAAAATCATGAAGCATATTTGTTAAATTATATAACTAATCATGTTTCCTTTAGTTAGGAATTGCATATTGTAAGACATTATCATAATTCACTAAAAACCCCATGTCAAATTCTTTGTAAAAACCTTCTCACTATTAGGAAAAATGATTTTGCACATTTTTCATACAAATAAAAACGTTATGTTTTAAACATCATTTGCATAATGTCTCTTGAATGCTAAAGGGGATACATAACTACTATGTATTTTCGGGTACATTCAATCGAAGCTACATTGAATTAGGAGAGTTTGGGTTATCTCTCGTTTTGTTACAAAATTTTGCTAAACAAAATTTTCATGCATTAAAAAGAGTCGAGATAACTACACCTCCACATTGTCCCCATATAGGCACACACTAGAACATTATATCTATACTCTCGTTAGTTTTAACTAAACTATGTAATTTTTGTATCTAGGATAAATCATGCCTCCCGCAACCTTCTACGATCACAAGGATACCCTTAACTACCTCTCAAAACACCATAAGACTAAGGGACTTACAACTGACCAAGTGAAAATCTTTAAGGCCTTAGAGAAGAGATATGTCCACGAGGGTAGAACCATAGACCCTTCCTTTCTAGAATGAACCGACATTCGCCAACAACTAGCTACCATTCAATTTGATTGCCTCTTGGACATTGACGTACCAATATGTCCTAGATTTATACTAGAGTTTTATGCTAGTGTTGTCCTTAGCTCAAATGATTATGGTCTCATCTCCATTCATTTCAAAGTCAATCAATCCCAATTCAACATTCCCTTAAACCAATTTGCGGAAGTCCTAGGAATTTTGGGTGAAGGTACTTGCCTTTACTCTGACAAATGGTCTTTGTCAACCCTAGACTCTATTGTTGATCGTATGCCTCCATATGACACTCCTTTGACACCAAAAGAGATTATCCGAGATCATCTCTTCCTCCCTAGAACTTCCCACACTAGGACCACCCGACAAGGCAATGAGGTCAATCGAGACCCGTTTGGCATTGAGCTAAACGAACTTAGGATGGCCGACATACCAGTGTTAGGAACCACCGCTATGCCATACGGGATGCTTCTCACCCGTCTTTTTAGAGCGTTTGCACCTATCCCTCCTAATGCTAGAGGTTTTTGCCCTGACTACTCCCTCATTCCTCACACATTTGTACCCTTGAGTGACAAGAGAGTAGCCAAATTGAAAGGAAAACGTCCTCATCCACCAACCTCCTCATCATCATCATCATCCATGAGCGAGGATGATGGACTCCCAAACTCTAGGCTTCCACCTCCGGAATATATGAACCAACTTCCACCAATTGAACAACAAATTGAATAGTTCAAGCAAACGAGAGGGATGTTCAAGAACATCGGGCGTTGGCTAACGAAGATCAACAAGAAACTTGACAGGCAGTGAGAGGTTAATGAGTATTTGGTACAATCGGTTTCAAACAATGATGTGATGAATTTTTATGATTGTAGGATATTAACTTATCATTAAACAACTTTGTGAACTAACGTGATCATGCAGGGCGATAACACTTTGATGTTATCAATTTTCTACCCTTAAGCCACTGTTTGGCTTAACTTCCATTAATAGTAAGTTCATTAGCCTCGGTTTGATCTATATGCTTACATGTGTTAATACCTGTGTTTTTGCTATTGATCAATCACAACTAATTAATTACACATGTTTTAGAAAAATTTACGGGATTTGAACGGGTTTCTGGCTTTCAAAAATGCCTACTGTCTCCATTTTTTGATCGGCGGATATGGCGGAACCAAAAATATGGTTTCGTCTGTCCAATTTTTTGGTGCCGCCAAAATTTACCCAACGGATCAGGCGGAACCAAAAACAGGGATCCGCCTGTGTAGTCGTTTGGTTCCGCAGATCAACAGCTACATTTTTAAATTTTCGACAAATCCCGCACTCTAGTTCACTCATTCTTGTCATTAGGATAGTTTTACTAATAATAACTCATACTAGGATCATCTTAGACCACTTAGAACAATAGGAAACAGATTTCCCACCAAAACTTGAAAATTCAAATAATCACTTAAGTTACCTTTCTCTAACAAGCAAGGATCCCTCAAAATGGTTCCTTGCAATCCGTGGATCAATCACATCATTCGATTTCCCACTCACCACTATGCATTTACTGCATATCTTCTTCATCTCACTCAACTCCAACTCATTGGATTGACTTTGATGATATGACTAGCTTCTTTTCTTCTTCCAAATCATTAGAAACCACCATCTTTGTATGGTTTAACATCAAATCCAAACACACTCTTCCATGAACCTTGGAGTCTATAAATTGGAAGCTTTTAGATGATCATTTCTCACATCTTCACCATCACTTCTAGTAGCATTTTCTGCATATCTCAACCTTTCTCTCCACAATGCCTAAGTCAAACAACTCCTCAACATCCAGACCACACAGAAGAACATCCAGAATGAGTGTTAGACCATGTTGTTTTGTTAATATCAACTCCTCGTCCTCAGTATCATCACCCCTAAACATATCATCTCCAATTGATAATGAGAATTTCCTTACTTTATCAACTCCAACACCACCACATATCATCATCACCACTCCACCACCTACCAAAACACCCGTGGCTACCACACCACCACCCGCACCATCTCAATTAACAAGATCACCATCACCTCCTCATTCACCTAAACTACAACCAATAGAGTTGTTTGCCACACCACCAACCTCTCCTCACCCTTACTTAGAAACCTTGGAAGACCTTCCACCTAGATCCACCATTCCACTACCAATGCCTTTTGAGGTTGAACCCTCACAACAAGAACCACTACTATTCCACCCTATCTATAAGGACATTCACGGTCCTCTCTACCGTGATCAAGCTCCACCCCAACAACCTCAACCTCAACCTTTCTCACCAACTTCCACCCTTCAAGCCATTGATGAGTCAATGTGTATAAACCAACCACAAACTCAAGGCGAAATAAATAAGGAACTTGATCGCCTCTACGCCTTTTCAAACATGGTGGATTCCCACCTCAATGAAGCAATGGATCTACAATCCACATTGCTTGCCTCCATCATGTCTCCACCAAACCCAAACCAACAATCAACTCATGCTCCACCACCTCCACCACTACCACCATCTCACTCAAAGAACCAACATTTTGGTTCATGAGTTGCAAAATGGGATGAGGTTCATCTTGAACCATATTCTTGAGCGCCTCAATGCTCTCTCTCACCCACCACAATAGATGCTCAACTAGGAACCTCTTATCTTAGGATTTTTTTCTACTACTATACTTGGTTTGAACTATTGTGCTTGGTTTGAACTATTATACTTGGGTTGACCTATTATACTTGTTGATGTCCATGTGTTGATTGTGATCACTTATTGTGCATTATATGGTTGGTTTCAACTACTATACTTGGTTTGAACTATTATGCTTGGTTTGAACTATTATACTTGGGTTGACCTATTATACTTGGTTGAATGGGTTGAACTATTATTCTTGGTTGAACCTTTGTAGATCTCATTGCTCATGTATCATATTACTTGGTTAGTTTATCTACAACTAACTTTTGTTTTGTAGCATTCCTCATCCTTGCATCATATACTTTGGCACCCTAACAAGGGGGGGTATTGGTCAAGGGGGAGCTAATCATGCACTAACCTTTGTTTTTGTAGCTTTCTTAATTCATGCATCATATACTTGGCACTCCAACTAGGGGGAGTATTGTCCAAGGGGAAACTAATAAAGCACTCAAAATCCATGCATCATCATACTTGGCACTCCAATTAAGGGGAGTAATAACCAAGGGCCTTGCACTACATTCCGCTATGCATTTCCTCTTTTTGTTTCGACAAAAAAGGAGAGATTATATTAAACTCATACATCATACATTTCATACAATTTAAAATGGCAAATTGATTTTAAGTTTGCATAAAATTAGTTTAATCTATATTTTTAAAAGACTTGCACTCTATTTATTTCATTGCTTAAAAATAAACTTTATGTTTTGTCATCAACAAAAATGGAGAGATTGTTAATACAAATATCGTCTAAAAAACGTTATTTATATTTTACGATCATTGCTATATTTTGTTAATGACAATTATAAACTTTATCTTTAGCAAAGTATAAATATAAGTTAAGTCTTTTACATATATAGTTACAAGCTTTTAAAACTCATAACATGCTACATACATGATCACTAGTACATACATGTTACATTCATAAGTTACATACATTTACATTTACATGTTATATTCATTTACATTTTATTTCTTAATATGGAATATGTACAATGACATCATGGCATGCATCACATTGATATCTTTAGGATATCTTGAAGATCTTATGAATATCTTGGATTGATCTTCACTCAAAGATTAGATTTGGAAATATCTTAGTTAGATTTGGGAAAGATATTTGGAGATTTGCTGTCAGGAACCCGCGGATCCAAAATGCATAACGGACGGATCCCTAAAATTGGATCCGTCCCATCCGTGGTTTGCAATGGCAGTTTGCTTATAAATAGCAAGCCACACATTCATGTTTTCTCATCACTCTTAAGCATAAACAACAACATTCATTCTTTCATTCATTACTAACCCATTCATATTACATATTTCATTCTTAGTGATCTTCCTTTTGTAGCAAAGAGATCAAAGCATCACAAGCTTCAACTAAGCGTTGCAAGACTTGTTAGATTAGTCATAGTGTGAATTTGTTGTTTTTCACACATCAGTGTTGTACCAAACTATCATATACCTCTGTTGTGATCGGTTAGTATTTTAGTCCTCAAAATACATAGAGTATCGGGAGTGGTTGTGCCCTTGTAAAAGAACTCGGTATTTAGCTTTGTACTAGAAAAAGTGTAAGCGACGTTTGTAAAGGTTTTCTCCGCTGAGAAGGGAGCTTGTTTCTTAGTGAAGAAAAACTCTCGAGTTAGAGGCTCGAGGAGTGGAGTAGGGCAAGGAAGAGAGTCCTTGTAGACCGAACCACTATAAACATCCATGTTGTGGTTTGATTGTTTTTTTCTCTACTTACTTGTTATATATTGTTTATTGTTTGCATAACTTGAAATCACGTTAAGTATTCAAAGCAAAAGAATTTTAAAACGGTAAAACTATTCAACCCCCCTTCTAGTTTTACACAGAAGGAATAAGTTGATTTAGACCACTTACCACCAGCACTCAATAGATTGTTGATAAAATAAAGTAGTATCTTTCATTAGTCCATATTAATTAAACAGTTTGACAGGTTGGTTGTTACTTTAGTTTGTAGCATACATATTAGTATGATTTATTAAAAAAATAAATATGTTATTTTAAGATGGAGAGAAGAGTCAATATGGGAAGTGCATAATGGTGTTGATGAGGAATTTAAGGGTACTTTCGAGGAGTACAAGGAAAAACTCTAGAAGGAAATCAGAGCTGAGGTGGACAACTAATGTGGTATGTAAATTATTTATACTTTTGTTACACTAAAATAACCAGTTTTGACTTTATTTTGGTTTTCAAATTTTGCTGTTTTTTGATATCTCAAACTTAAGATAACCTCTATTAGGTTATAGTTATGCAAAAAGACCATGATTATCATCTTCATTTTTGACTTATTTGTGAGTATCCCCATGTCATGGATACTAAGTTCTTTAAAGATTATGAATAACATTCCAATTTCAGTTCTCTATTTCTTCGCGTAGCATAGGTTGAGATGGAAAGATGGGCGTGTTTGGCAGATTAGGCAATGGGCCAAAAACTGTTTAGTGATGAAATAAGGTCATCTTACATACATTTTTTTTCCGAGTTGGCATCTTTGCAGTGTGTTGGTATATACGAACATATAGGAACAGCTGGTTGAGTTGATGGTATTTTTCTTAATAGTAACGACTTCAGAGAATTAGCTTGTGGTGGTTTGCAAATGGTATTTTATTGTCTCTTGCTACCTGTGCTATTTTTCTATTTGCATAAAACTTGACTAACTAGCCCACGGTGAGTTGACTAACGAGCTCGCGGTCAAGTCATGGTATTGCAGACTTCAAAGATGTGTTTTTCTATTTTTCTATGGTGAAGTCTATAATAAAACTTGACCATTTGCATAAAGACTTGACCATTTGCATAAAGACCATCTTTTATGGGAATGTCATTTGCATAAAACTTGACTAACGAGCCGCGGTCAAGTCATGGTATTGCAGACCTAAGAGATGTGTTTTTTGAAACTTTTAAGGTCCTACACGTTGTGTGCTCCAACATTAGGATAAATGAGTATCTAATGGGCTTACATTTGTAAAACAATTGTGCCATTTGTTTTAGCATTAACAAGAATAAGTTGTATGGGCATTTACACAGATTACAAAAAAATAAAAATAATAATAATAAAAAATAAATAAATAAATAAGTAGAAGTATTTTGTGTGCAATATCGCTCTTTGAGGGGAAGCATCACTTGAGGTTTCTGAAATAGTTGTGCTTCTAAAGAGTGAAAATTGATGGTTTGTTGTCCCTATTTTTGGATAGTAAATTAATGGAATACTTTATTTTTGAGGTAACTTGTGGGAAACTTATTTTAGAGGTTACTAACAATAAGTTTCGCGATCGTTTATAGACTCTAGGTTGTTAAGACCTTGATCTAGGATAAACTAATGAAAAGCACAATGATAATATTGGCGGAATATTCAAACATAGAAACAATATTATCACAACAAGGTTTTGCCAAACTTTCTCTATATCGTCTCAATATTATTAAACAAAATAATACGGTTACATCAATGAACTGTAACGGGGATACTAAGATCCTTGAGACGACTAACTACACTAACAGCCCCAATACTACTTGATCAATAGTAGTACGGTTATCCTCTATCAATAACAGGAATCAAAGGATCCTTGAGGCTAAACCAAACTAACAACATCAGACCCCTCGTCTGATGTTCCCACACACACACTTTGATGTTTTACATATTGACACCCTTTGGTGTTTAAATTCTAAGCACACTAAAGCACTACATAAAACATTCTGGTGTCTTCAAAGATAACACATGGTGAAGCACAAAGACACACTTTTTTATCTAAGGGTATGATCTCCTTTTTATAGTACAAAGGAGATCATTACAAAGTTGATAAGTCTTATCTACTACTTGCTTGTGTATGTCAGTCATTAAGATACAACTTGTATCTTTGTTTACAACTTTGTTGACTGATCAAATATCTAGATATTATCTACCGTATATAATTGACTCATATACAAAATATCTTCTTCATCCTTATCTATCCAGCAGCAGTATGACTCACTGATCAGCAGCAGCTTCATTTGTACTAGCAGCAGTATGTTTGCACTAGCAGTAGTATCATTTGCACTAGCAGCAGAATGTTTGCACTAGCAGCAGAATGCTCTGTACCAGCAGTAGTATAAAATACACTAGCAGCAGTATGATTTATGCCTAGCAGCAGAATCTACTTAGCGTATTTTGCTTATCATTTCAGTATTCTTTATGTTTCATTCTTCTTGTTCTGTGATCATCAAATCTATGAAAATATAATTCCCAACATAATTTGTGTTTTATTGTTGTAATATGGACATTTTCGTATGTTTCACATGTTTTGTATGTATCACTGTAGGCTAACCTCATAAAAGGTGATGCTCCTTAAACGGGTTTCAATGAAGGTGGCTAAAAGTAAGCAATGCAAAAGAGATATTTAGGCGAAGAAATGTTCCTTGACTATGTTTGTTCATGTGAGGATGAATATGAGTATTTTTGTGAAGATTAAAAACTTTTTAACTCGATCTATTAAACTACCGTATTAAATGTTTTAGTGCCCCATTATTTCTTTTGTCTTTTTAATTTCTCTCATGATACCGGGGTGTTTGATAGCATTTACGTGCATACTATTTACGACTATTAACCTTTAAGATGGTCTGAACTATCAAGTAAGGGGATTTTTGAGAGTTGAAGCTATGAATTTATGATTATTACTCTATTGGACGCTTGATCTCATGTGCAAACAATTTTTCGTTTATGAACCTTTAGCTTAAATAGCCCATAGTTGAAAAGAGAGCACATATATTTTAGGTGAAAAATTATATGAATGAACATAAGTATGCCATATCAATTAATGAGAATAAAAAGTACGTTGCTACTCTATTTCTCACAAGCATTGCATGACCGATTATTAATCTGACTTTAATATTTAAAAAAAAATCAAATGCAAACTTTTTCAAGCCACAATCTACAATTGAATCATGAAAGATGAATAATAGACAAATGTACATCTATATGAAAGTCCTATTAGTAGAATAGTAGCTTTAAAGATTGGTCTTCGAGTCCGTGTTGTATGGTATGTTTGTGCATTTCGGTGTCATTCGCCATGACAATAAACAAGAGCCAAGGGCAATCGCTTTCAAAAGTATGATTGTATCTGCCACGTCCTGTTTTCTCACATGGACAGCTATATGTAGCTCTTTCACGTGTTAAAAGAAAAAAAGGTTTGAAGGTTGTTGTTTCAGATGCGGATGGTAACCTATAAAAAACTATTACATGTTTTATGGCATTTTTCTTATTTACACTTATTATAAATCTCAAACCGCCTTTACTTACATATTTTTTAAACTTATTAGGTGTTAACGTAATGGACTTTTTGTTGAAGTGTTAGAATGGTCACTACATACATTTACTTCTGAAGACAAACATATTGAAGACCAAGAGGTAATGAACGTTTAATACACATATATTTACAAGCATTGTATTTTATACTATCATTCACTTATAACTTATTATTCCGTTACAAGAAAATTTCATAGCGTTTACGTTCGTTGTTCTTTCTTACTTTATTCACGTACTTATTTTTTTTATGCAAAACCCCTCTAAAATCTCGTGGATTCCACGAGTCTATAAGCTAGTGTATCGCTAAATCACATAAGACTATTTATCATTGTAATTAAGTTTTAATTTAATGGTCTGCAGAATTTTGAATTTCGCTAACATGTTTCTACCATTTGCACCTAGCACTTGGTCACTAAGGTTTCATTTGTTTTTTTTTTTTTAGAAGAATCATTTTTTCCTTCTTTTCATATTTTTTTTGTTTGCGGGCGCGCAGGAGTTTATGTTTGTTTTTTTTGCAGACATAAGTGTTTCTTTTCACTTCCCACATCTTAAAAAGTTAGATATGAATTATCATTTCTTTTCATTTATTGAACACAAACCCTATCTATTTCTCTCTAATTCTTTTCTTTCAAAAGCACAAAAAGCAAACGGTCTTCTTCTTTACAGATGAAGACTACAGATGTACCTCTTATTCTGCAAATATGGTTTGTAGATGAAGATATAAAACCTTTAAAAAAACAAACAACAACTAAGTAGTAAATATTATCTTCATGAGGTTCGAATCTAACGTTATACTATTGGTTTAAGAAGGAGATTGGGTACGTATATCAAAAAATCATCCATATATATCAGAGAAGTTTATTTGCACATAACAAGACGCTAGCAAAATAAGTAGCATAAAAAACATTATAACTAAATACAACACAAAATATTTTTATATTGCATGCCAATCAAAGCAAATTACTAGTAAAGCAGTGTGCCAGTGTGTATAGACTTCATTCACAATTTCACATTAGGCTGGCCACAGTAAGGGGATTCAATTCCTCTTATTTTCTCTGTCACGTCAGCTTTCTCTCTCCAGCGACCTTCAGGAGATTGGGTGCCCCAGTAAGGGCGACCATGATCATTTTTTTTTTTTTTTTTAACACAAACTCAAATTTCATTAATAATTAAAACGTTACATAATAATTCAAATAAAATAAAAACATTACAATAAAATTTCAATGACACTAAAACATTACGATAATAAAACGACTAAACTAGTCTTGATTATGACGATTCCAAATGTCTTCTACCAAATCGGCTTTGAGGCTAAGATGAGTTGTTTTGTTGCATATCTCCCTGGTAATTTCCAACGATTCCACATGCATTCTCATGGGATCATAAGAACGATGCTGCTCCGCTGGAAAGAATACGGGAGATATCGCCCTCTCTTCGTCATGAATTATCATATTATGTAATATGATGCATGTGTACATTATATGTGATAGACGCTCTTTGTCAAACCCTTTAGCCGGATGTACCCGAACGATCCCTACTAATTTGGTTTCGTGAGACTTTTTGTGACGCTTGAAAAGCCTCCCAACACTCTTCCGCAAACATCATAAACTCGCTACTAACTTCATTTTCATCATCCGATGACGAATCGGCAAAGAATAGCTCGTAAGAATCCATAGTGTGGAAAAATATAGAGAATGTGTGAAAAATATTGAAGTGTGAGATTTTAAATAGAGAATTGTGAGATTTTGTTGTTTGAAGTGTGTTAAATATGTTGTGTATTTATAGTGGTTTAAAAGATTTTTTTTTTTTTTTTTTTTTTTTTTTTTTTTTTTTTTCGTTTACAACCAAACGGTTGTATTTTTGTTTTTATTCTTTTCAAACATTGAACTCGATCGAGATTGTGACCAAGTTAAGGGGATCGATTGGGGGGGATCGAATACACATACAAGGACGATCGACTGCAACTCGATCGCCTAATTCGATCTCCAAGTCCTTCTGTGGGCAGCCTTATCAAACTTAAAGACTAAAACATATACCTTACTGCCGAACACAGTCGATAGAATTATTTTTACTAAGTTGTCATCGGTTGTCGGTCGAGAAAAACACAATGAAGGTCGAAATGTCGACCGATTTTAACACACACAAAATGCCAAAACTCTCCCTTCTCTCTCTCTTTTTTTTTTTTTTTTTTTTTTTTTTTTTTTTTTTTTAATTCGGGTTTTAAAAAATAAAATAAAAAATGTGTGTGTAGATTTGCAGAAGCCCACGATGAAGAAGATAAATCAATTTTGTGTGTAAACAAATAAATAAATAAATTTTGTTTAAACCTTGATGTTTTTGAGATTTACATTTTAAACCCTTAAATTTGATTTCATTGTCATTTTCATTTTAAACAATTGTAACTTCTTTTCTTTTTTGTATGTTTTTGTATTTTGATACTATGTAATTATGTAATGTTTTTATTATTAATGAATTTTAAATTTGTTGTTTAAAATATTTAAATTAAAAAAAATTAACTTGGTCACCACTGTGGTAACTTGGTCGTCGTCAGGTCGTCGGAGAGAGAAAGCTGATGTGGCAAGGTCGTGTCTGGTCACGACAGCGCCCAGCCTTAACAAGTAACTGAGAGAGTAACAAACATTTGGTTTGAGCTGTTAAATGTTGTTGTCAAAATAATTATAAGTAAAACAAATTATATTAAACCACGTGATGACGACGCCGTTTTCCCTTGGGCTTTTCCCGCCATTTTTCCTGGGCCATTTTTAGCCTGCACCATTGATCCGTCTGCTCCATTGATCCGTAGCAATTGGGTTTAACCCATCAAAGGAGATCACGTTAGATAGATGGCTAGAATATTTGGGAGTCGTCTTTCACACGCACACGCACACATAGATCACCAGATGTCGGAACATGAGAGTTAGGGTTCCAATTTTGGGGCTTTTGGTTGCCGGATATGCAAAGGTATGTAAGCTTTTAATTATAATTATTTAATTAGATTTGTTGTTTATGAGCTTATTTGATTTTGTTCAGATTAACGTCTTAGGGTTCCAATTTTGGGGTTTTGTGCTTGCCGGATATGCAAAGGTATGTAGCCTTTTAATCATAATTATTCAAGAGTAGTCGCGATAAAACGGATTCTGATTGTTTGAAGCTTGAGTGTTTGAATGTGTGCTCTTTTAGTGATTGTTGCCAAATCATGTTCGAGAATTTGATTATCAATTGATTTGATATGATAAAGTAATTTGAATGGAAAATTTTGATTATTCACTTTATGTTTCATATTGACCAAGGTTTGGAGGAAGATCCTAGAATAAAGGTTATGAAGAAGGAATGGTTTGAAGGGAAAAATTATCTTGATATCGGCTGCAATAGTGGATTGATAACCATTACAACTGGTAATTTTTAGTATGCCTTCTGTTAGATGATATCGGCTCCAACGTGTTACTATTAAACCGTTACTGTTTTTTTAACATGTTTTGATTCGTGATCAGGTTATGGTCAAAGACAGCACAGCGAAAACAACCAGGAAGTCGGGCAGGGACGAAGTAAGTAATAAGCATTTAGTGCTTATGTCGTTTTTTTTAGGCGTCATATGAAGGTGGATTTGATTTGGTTTGTGTTACTTGGTTATCCAAGAAAATGCTAACCGACGAAAATATCTTTGGTATTTGTTTAAGCTCGATATCGTTGAAACATGAAGCTTGAAGATGAAGTAGGAATTGTTACTGGAAATTGGGGTTGTGGTGCATCTGAGAGAGACCCTGAACTTAAGGCTATAATACAATGGCTTGCCACCTCTCAGGTAAATGTTTTTTGAGTCTGTGCACTTTAATATGTGGCTTTTGTCTGCAATTGATATGCAAACTTTACTAATTCTCATTCTGTGTTCCAATAGACACGATATTTTTATGAAAAGTAGTCTAAGGTTTTTGACTTGCATTTATGTTTTCATCTTTCAAGTGAAAAACAATTGGGATCGTGAGTTCTCTGTTTCCTTACACGTAATAAAAAAATGTGGAAGTTACATGTAGGTGCACTTAACCACTTTATAAAATAAAACATGTCGAGAATAGGCTTTGCTTAGTAGTGCACATGATTTATATGTTCTGCTATTTCGCCTGCAGAACCACTAAACTACCGTGATTGGTATTTATATAGTTACATTCAGCCAACCTTTGACTAAATTAGCAAAGCATTCGACCTTAGTATGACCAGCGCACCCATATACATTTCATTTATTATTACGTCACAAAGAGGCAATATTCAAACAAATATGCATACAATGATTTTTTTTTTGGCCCATGATATAGATTTTGTTTCAACCTGTACACAAAATGACTCATTTTGTCCCTTGCCCATTTTGCAGATTGAACATTCGATGCAACGACACAATCTAAATATCGTGCCGAAACTAGGGATCACTTTCAGGATAAAAAGTTTAGGCACGGAGGATTGCTATAGAACTGAACTGAAACATAGTTGAAAAGGCCTATTGTGCGCGTAGGTTGGTATGTATTAATAGTATCGCAACTATTAAAGTTTTGGTTTGTTTTAAAAACTGTAACACTCAAGTAATATCTGTTCCAAGGTAATATATATGGTAGCATTAAGAATCTAAATTTAGCACTAATTGTTGTACTCATTTAGTTTCGCTTGGAATTGTAGTTATAACATGGTTGTTTCTACAATGCTTTATGTTGTGAAGTCACCAACAATGGTCAACCCTCCTACTTGATAGAAACATCTTTTGGGACAAATAATGATTTTCGAAATAATTGGTCAATTTGAGCTACTTCTGATATTATGAGGTATGCACTAGAACAGTGACATAGAGTGACCCGCAACAAAAGCCAAATGAACCTTTTTGGCTTTGGAAGTTGAAAAAAAAATCATGCTTATGCTATGATTAGGTTATGATATTTTGTGGTGTTCATATGTTGCATTTTAGGGAACTATCAATAAAGTAAAAACTATAATACATTGCAAATGCTTTCGAGCTTAGTAATACATCTGCCATGATGAGACAAATAATTACTGGATTAAAACTTTTAGTTTTGCTATGTGTGTGTCAATTTTTGGCGATATGTGTGTCACTCTTTACTTTTTCTAACTTTATTTCCTATACGTCGCATCTGTAAAATCGTCGCTCTACATTTTTTTCCTTATTGTGATCAGAAAAAAAAAAAAATCTGAACAAACAATTGAGTGAAGGAGAATCAGATGCCATTTTGAAGATTCGCGAGACTGTTTTGGATCTTTCTGTTATATTTTTGTTATATTTCTTTAATTGTTTATGATTTTGTTGTTAAAGAATGTGTTGTTAAAGAATGTGCAAAAAAATCTATATCTTAGGTCGGGTAGTTGTTTGTTTAAAGGTAACAGTAATGCTTTTTGTTATAATTCTTTAATTGTTTATGATTTTGCTGTTAAAGAATGTGCAAAAAAAATCTATATCTTAGGTCGGGTAGTTGTTTGTTTCAGTTAATAGTTTGAGCCTGTTATATTGCCGCCTTATGACTTATTTGGTGTTAGGTTTATGTTTTTTTGCCTATAGGTACCATAATTATTTGTGGAAATATTAACTGTGGGGTGTCAATTTGCGTTCAGAATTTGGTTTGATTTCGGGTGAACTTCTGTTTCGACGTGTGTACCGGAATCGCAGATCATCTAGCAGGTTCTAGCATCACGTATCTTCCCCTTTTCGATTCTTTTCTAGCATGTTCGTATCGTCCCCTTTTCAATTCTTACGTCTGCTAAATATCCTAATTTCAAGGTTAAACTTATGGTAGCCTTCCTCATTTATTTATGATAGGATTGATAGGTATTAGTAGCAACACATGGGCAAGTGCCATGAGCTCGCAAATGAACAATGAACGCGATAGGATGAGGGTGCTGGAACAAGTGGCATGAGCTCAGGGAAACAATGATCAGAGATGGATGTGGTTTATCTTATCCGGTTAACTTTTGAAAACTCAACTGCTGCAGCTGCTGCTGCAGCACTTTGCTTCAAAATAGTAGGCCTGCACTTTCAGTCGCTCAAGGTAATTTCATTACTTATAGTCGATCACTTTTAATAAAAATGTTGCAACTAATACTTGGATTAATGGTGTCGCTTTAGGTTTTAGCCGCCGAAAGACATGTGCCATTCTTTTATTAGGTAATCTCATAACCAAGAGTCCATATTTTATGTCCATATATTGTCACGTAATTAAATATATTACTAACGATCATTAACCTATTCCAATATGAAAGAGGCTGAATCACAGACGGCTGACGTAGTTGCAGAAGCTGCTGCTGAGAGCTACACTTTTGTGCAGGCGGGAAGTCATCAAAGGTATAATGACTTTGCTTTCGTATGCGTATTCTGATTGGTTTATGCTGTTTTCGTGCAAATGGGATCTTTTTTTCTGAATCAGGGTAAGCGGATTCAGTGGTTTTTATGTTGTTGGAAAATCTTTTGTCGCTGGCTTTTCTAAATTGTAACGTGTCTGTCTGTAGCTGTGTACCCAGTGGTAAGTGAGGCCACTGCTACATGTATTCCATGCTTAAGAATTAACATATTTAGTAATTTTGGCCTTTCGATTATTTTGTTTCTGTTTTAATCAGGATGTAGCAGTTAAAGTTTATTTTGGTCATCAATACAGTCAGAGGGTTTTGCAGGAATGCAATAAAGAGGTAAATGACATTAACCTCAGACTAATGGTTCTCAGTAGGTGCAGATATATAAGCACAAAATTCTTAATGTATTACGTGTGTATTTCAGATTGATATTATGTAAGACTCCGTCATCCAAATGTACTACTTTATATGGGATCCGCATGTTGACAAGATAAACTTGCCATGGTTTCTGAGTTACTACCGAGGTAAATCCAATTTCTTGCAGATATATACAGAACTATTACCGCATACTAACGAATAAATAAATTCTTAAATTTACTTATATTTATTTATTTTCAGGGGAAACCTTTTCAACGTTCTTCATAATAGTAGTGACAATTTAGGTATTAAGAGACGTCTAAGGATGGCTTCTGATGCTGTAAGTTTTATTTCTCTTTCTTTCTTTCCTTACTAACTCAGAGTTTTTGCGAGTTTTGGCATCCGTTGAATGGTGTTTGGTTTTGAATCAGCTATGGACTTGATACCCGAGCGTTCAAGGGTAGCCACGGAGGCACAATTTTCTTCTGAATATAAGGAGTTGAAGAATCCATTTCTTAACTGCATCAATGCTGGCTAGTGGCCAAAAATTCACTCCGGTAAGCATCACAGTCACCTAGATGCTCACGCTGCTAAACTTCCTCAAGTGCCAATACAGTCTTTCATCAGGTAATCACTGACTGATTTCATTTGTCATCACAAATAGGTGGTTTGGAAATATTCTTCTTTATCGATGGTGACCGGTCGTCGTATCCATACCGTTGCTTCTTTTTCGGCCAAATACTACAAACAGGTTTTGATTGGATTAATTAGTTTTGGTGTTTTTTGTGTTCTGTAGGATATGAAGTTCTTCCCAATAGATTTAGTACGATCTACCACCATATTTTGAAGAGCAGCAGGGGTTTATCAGTATTTTACTCATGAGGTTCTTCCCTCTTTAAAAGATGCATCATGCACGTACTCCTCAAGGTTCACCAGAAGCAACTCCCTCTGTTGCTTTGGTTATGAGCTTCATTTGCTTGGCTGAGGCGCAGGTCAGTGTTCAAGCTCCGATCTTTTATCTATTTCAAAAAAACATATAGCTCATTCATGTGGTTTTTTTTAACATAAGATACAAAAATATACAGATAGTTACTACAATGAAGGCTGAAGAGAAAAAAACTGTTGACACGCTTTTGTCAAAGTTCCATTACGGCGTTGTTGTACAGTTATTTGATGAAGCTGCAAAGAATGCAAAGATATTTCACCAATCTTGATGGTATGTCTGTATGTATGTCATTTTCGACTAAAATGTTTTGTGAGTCCCATTAATTTAACAGAGCTAACTATCTATGTAGGACTACATTTTATCTTCTAAAGTGGTACACGAGTTAAGAAGTTACAAGTACATGGCACAAGCTGTAAAAACCAAGGGGCAAATTGGAATTGCTATTGGAATTCTTAAACAGGCGTTAAAGAATGTGGAGAAGAAGAACATGGGTGGGATTGAATCATGGCAAATGGTTATTAAAGAAGATATTGACAGTTTAACCACTTTGCAAAAAAAAAATATAAGCAGGAGAATGAGTTTGTTATTGTTACAAGAGAAAAAGATCACGACTTGCATATCTTAAAGACCAGGCAAAGGAATACAAAGACGTGTAACAAGCATGGTGGAAAAAGAAGATAAGGTTTATCAGTTTCCAAATATGGCATTCGTAGGTTTTTTTTACAGCTTTTAATGCTGTTTTAACAGCTTCAACCTGCTATTTTTACAACAGCGTTTGTGCCTGTTGGATAGCAAAAATATCGCAGAAGCATGTCTGTTTAGATAGCAGAAACATGGATCATTTGTATTATGTTTTTTACAGTTCTACTTTATTTATGCAAAATCAACTCGGCCGAAAAACAGGCACGCCCGCAACGCGACGATCGTTGCCATTCTCGTGTCATATAATTAAAACAAATTCAAAGAAAACAAGTGTGAATATTGTAATGATCCTAATTGAATTCGTTTAACCTAATCTTTTTTGTTATATAAATAAGTTACAACAAAGTTATCAAATTCGTTGTACTATGTTTGTTCCCATCCTCTCAAAACGAGTCTCTAAATGAGTGGGATTTTTTTTGACAAATTTAATCGAATTTTTGTAGCATATGTAATTGAAAAGTAGTGTACGAATAAAGTCTAATATGTGTAACTGAAATAGCTGCATGAATAGCTTTAAGGCCCGATATAGATAATTGGACTACAGAGGATAAAGTGGCCCATCTTGTACGCAGCATAAGCCCGTTAGGCAAATAAATCTGTGAACCGTGATAAATAAAGTATAGAATCTGGTTTTCTTAAAAATAAGGATGGCTACGAACCACCGCGATGCGGCGGGGCAGTTGATATGTGCTTGAAAACGTGCTGTCTTTCGGTACTGCCTTGCTTTTGTTGTTTACATGTTTTGTTTTCGTATGATGTATTGTTGTAATAGCTATTGCATTTGGTTAATTAGTCAAGTGTGTGTGAATGAAAGCCCAAACAGGAGCCCAAACTACTTTGCAACAAAAAGGACAGCTGGTCCCAAACGGGCCACAAAAATGGGCTTCAAAACACCGAATGCCGGGAACCAATCAAATTGCACCGAATCCACCGTATTTAATATACTAGTTATAATGCCCGTGCACGCACAAGTTTTTTTTTTAAATTTTTTTTAAATAATGTATTTTTATCTATTAAAAAATAAATAAATTTATTTTGTTCTTTTCTTTAATTACGATTTTTATTTTTGTATGATACGAAGAAGAAAGTTGGAGGGTAGTTATAATGTCTATTAATGCACGGATTTTTTTTTTTTTTTAAATAAATTCTTGAATAATGCACGCACGGAGTTTTGATATAAAATTATTTTAATTACGTGTTAATTATTTTAATTATTTTTTTTGTTGGTTGACATTTGTTGTTACTAAATATAGTGTGGGCAGAAATGGAATGTTATTAGCACTATAAAAACTATTTGAAACTTTATGAATTTTGCAATTGAAACTGCCACAAACACTAACATAAGTTATTTCAATTGATTATGTATACAATTACAAACACCCATGAAGTTCCTGGTTAAAAATACTTCCATATCCTATGAATTCGTCCAATTATGAAAGATATAAGTACTCAACTAAGAAAAAATCAATAAAACAATTTGTTTTGATTAACTTCTATGAATACCCAAATATTACAGGGAGGCATCAAAAGTGTATCATATCGTATCAATTTGTACAAATTATGAAAAACAAATTTGCCTATGTATCAACTATATAGTCTATGAATGCCAAAAAAGTATATACACACGAATGTCAGTGAGAGTCTCCTATGTGGATCAGTTTAGAATCTCAGTGTGTTATGGTTTATTTCTTGCTTCATAATAAACGCGTCATCGTAATGTTTTCTTGTTAAAGCTCTATTAATTTCATTTGATTGTAACTGTTGTGTGATCAACAGGGTTGCTAAGCGCTACTTAGTAAGACTCACTCACCGGAGCGTTTACACCTGGTTAACATATATCGAGATACAAAATAATGGAAATTAACCCATTCATTAAAGAAAATAGGTACATTTATAGAATTCATGGTTACCATCTTTGTGACCAAATGGGCTCTTATAGCCTTCACATCTGGAATTGATGGAGAGTATAAAGCGATCCTTTAAGAAGAAAACAAATAACTAACCTTTCAATAGACCAAATCTGGTATGTTTTTGTACTATCCTTTGCGCCACTCAGTACGCATTCCATCCCATCATGTATGATTCGCCTTCGTCATTGTAACACTTGCAAACAACCTGAAAGTTTAATAACTAACAGTCATTAACACATTCGTATTACAGTAAATTTTCTCCTTCACATTTGACAGTCATCAACATGATTACAGATGTTGTTTGGAATTGACCATAGTCGCAAAAATTATATAAACATAACGTCAACTAATATGATGTAATGAACCAAAATTTAATATATGCATTATATAAAAAAGAACTTAGGCTAGTTAAACTATGAAAATATAGAATATTAATTACCTGATATTCGAAACTTGAATGGGCCGATTCAGGTGTATTTCTGTGCTCGACTTGGAAGAAGAACGATGTTTGACCCTAAATGTTTCTGAATCAGATTCATCACCGTCTTGATACACATTAACAGACGTATCTATGATTTCAGTGCTACACTGCTTCGGGGTACATCCAGGATCAAACTCGTCATCAACATTAGTTGTATTCATCTCAAATTCGACTCCAATTTTGCAATATTGATTATATCTTTAGTTTTCCATAATCGCAATATTCAGCTTTTAATGTTACATAGAACAAATATGCTTCTATCAACTTCGGTAAAACAATTTCATATCAGCTACAACCCGTTTTCTTGTATAATTACACTTAAAACCCATATCCAAACACTCCCTAATTTGACATAAACATTCTCATTAAAAGGTTGAAAGTGGAAGTTGGTTGACATATCAGAATTAAGAGATCCTCTAATTAGAGAAATCGCTGCAACTAAGGAGTTTGAAGCTCGTGATTTTGAAGAGTTCAAAGAAGATTCGGAAAGAAAACTTGAGGAGGCAGAATGGGTGTTTTGGGATTCCTTTTTTCAAACACAAATTATATAATTTAGTTATTCAAAGTTGTTACGAACCAACATATGATTAACCAACAAACAGTTTATCACAAAATATGTAATGTTTAGTTGAAACTTTTTGACGCAGTTAATACACGATTGTATATAGATAAATGATATGAGTAACAGAATCTCTTGATGATTATGAGAAGCAACCTCACGAAGCACAGGATCACAACTATTGTAGCACACATTACCATTCTCCTGTGTTTCTAATTTTTCTCTGCTTGCAAATATAGTATGAATGAAAGATGTAAACAGGAACTTTATATACTAATCGCGGGGTGTAAAAATCAGCAGCCCAAAACATGTGACTATATGTTATTTTCGACCTGTTTGGCCAATTATCAATAATAGTCAACCTGAATTGACCCGCTTTCATATGTTACTGTAGCATTAATTACTCGCAAAAACACAAACATATGTAAGTTTAATTCGTTATATATCATTGTTCAATTTACCTTTGTCTAGGGTGATTTCTTGAAGTGGAGTTATTTTCATTGTCATACCTACAAAGTAACTGTAGATTTGATGTTTATTATTGAATGACAGCAGAGGGTTATTCTGATGAATAATATGTCGAATAAATATGATTTTACAAAGATGAAAAAGGAAACCTCGATATTTGTTGGCTGTTATTGAATGAACAACTAGAGATAGCTTTGAGGAAATCGATGGAATAAATAAACCGGCCTGTGAATTGAGTATAATGTTTAAAGTCGTGGGCTTTTAATAATTGTAATTGTAATACAATAGAAATTCGTATTGTATTAGGAAGTTTGTAGTTTTTTATAAAATTTACATTCTAGTCCAAGAATATGAAAAAACTTTTAAAAAAATAGAAACTTATAATCCTTGGCCCAATCCAGCCGAGACTAATGATATAATCATTTCCCCAATCCAGCCAAGACTTCACATATGATCCAGCATTTTAAAAACTCTGAAACGTTCTTCCTTTGATCACCTTGAAGTTGAATACAACAGTACCATCACAACAAAACTCCTTTTTCACGTCTTTGAGAATCTTCTCATAGCTAAGCTATTTTTAAGATCTTGGACTGTTATCAAGCTTTTTCGACCATTTCTTTGTTGAATACGAATATGAACATACTATTTGATACCAGCACCAACCACCAGAGTCTTGTTCGATATCCGAAAATAGGTTGAATGCAGATGGGATCTAGACGTCTAATATATCAACCATGAACTTTGTTCGAAGGTTTGTAAATAAGCAGCTGCAAAAAAATGAGAACATCCATTAGTATAAAATTAAAGAATAAAAAGATCAAATGGGGTGTGTTGGAAAGCTTATTATAAAGTGCTTATATGCTTAATAAGATAAGAGCTAATTAAGTGCTCATTCATTTCGCTGATGTAAATATCAAAAATGGTAATTTAATCAGCTTAATATAACCAACTTATAAGCTTTAAAAAAAAAGAACAAAGCTTTTACTAAACATTTGAAATCCATCTAATATACCCGTAGCAAATCCAGGATTCGTTTGTATATGGATCATTATAGCTTTGAAAGGGCAGAGTGTGATACCAGCAATAATTTCAGTTGATGCAGAACCCAAACTTTCAAGCTTCCTGTGCACTGTAACCTAGCAAGGTTGGCACCCATCCTGTAAAAAAAAAATCATTTAATTCCTTGTTCCTTCAGTAATGTGCCAAACCACAAGAAATGGTCTTGTATTTTGCAGAGTTGAATAGATTTGATTTGTTTTCATGAAAAACTCAAAATTAACGAACTCGAAAGCTGAAACTACTGATTTTGTTTTATGTTGGATAAAATTAAATATTTTAAATCACAATGGCATATAAATTTAGAAAATATACAAAATTTAGAAGTTTAACCTTTAAATTAAAAATTTTGAATGCAGCCTTGAATCATTAAACATACCTTTGGATCCACGCTTTCATAATTGGGGCTTTTCTAGCTTGCCAACAACACGTACATATCCTGTGATTATAAAAAGACGCTATTGATGTACACGAATCAATCACTCTTATACTACTTCAACAATATCAATTTGGGGATTGGGTTTCTTGACCAGCGATGGAGGTGATGGTGGATATATGCTGGTGGTGATTATTAAACATACCTATTATTATGTGGATGTATGCCGATGGTGGTGAGGGTGGATGTATTCTCGTGGTGGTGATGGTATCTTCGGTTAGGTCTTGGGTAAAGTTGTCTTGCGTGCAACAGGAGTGTTTTATAAAATAATTACATTCTTAGTCTACAATTTTGAAAGAATAGCATTATAACCCATGTGTATTTTTAAGTTTCTTGTATATGTGATCATAAAAACGTTTTTTAAAGATTTGTGAAGCAAATTAGGAAATAATTAGGTTGTCAACATGACTGTAGAATATTTAGTTTGTCTGATTTATATATGCAATAAGCATGTAATTATTTCGTATAGATTAGAATACATATATACTTGTGGTGTTGTACCGTCCTTTTTGAATGATGGCTTTAGCTTTGCAAGATACGCCAAGTTCGTGTTTGGCCTAATACCATCATCTACAGATATAATAATTTGCTTTACCTCTCCGGTTTCTGGGTCAATATGTATACCTTGGCATAAACAGGAATGATCTCATCCTTAAACTTCCCGGATGAAGTTGCTACAGTAGCACGTCTATGAGACTCGACCTATATAATGAGGCGAAAAGTGTACCGCTTTTACGGGGTCATTTAAGCCCGAAATCGTATTTATTTGATCAAATATTGCCCTAAATCGTTCCTTTTGTCATTTTAGGTACTTTTGAGGAGAAATCTGGAAAAGGAGGCATTTTGGACGTTTTTGGAGCATTAAAGTGAAGAAAACGGCAAAGTCTCAAGAATCGGCTAAAAGTTACTCTTGACGGCGTCACAATTAACATGGGACGGCGTCATGCCTTGGCAAGAAAAGTTGGATGTGAAATTTACTCATGACGGGCCAGTGAGTTAGCATGAGAATTCTGACGGCGTCACGCTTTAACTAAATCAAGGGCGTCACGGCTTAAATCATAAGGGGACGGCGTCACGTTCACGAGCTGACGGCGTCAAGCCTTGATAAGCCAGAATGGATTTTGGAAGAGCTAAAGAGGGACGGCGTCAAGAAGGTCATCCGGGAACCCTAAAAGCGGCGAGGTGACGGCGTCACAATGCATAAGGTGACGCCGTCAGATCCAAAAATCTATATATAGTTTTCTAATTTTTTGTCATTAAGGGAGAGCTTAGTGTGTGGAATTTTGGGATAAAACCCTAAGACGATTTTAGCTACTTTTTCAGGGCTTTTTGCCTTGAGATCTTCCATGTTTCATTGAAAGATAAGTTATCAATCAATCATTCAATATGTCTATGTGTTGTTTGATTCTATCTTATGCTTGTCTTTTGTTTAACATGTTAGGCTAATTTTATCTTGTGTTTGCTTAGATCTAATGAAACCTAGCTATTGATTATTGGTTGTTAGTGTGTTGTTAGTTGTATTGGATGATTGTTTATCTATGTTAGGCTTAAGAAAACTGGCTAACTTCCTATTCGGTAACTTGCTTGAACGTCTTAAGAAACATGAACCAAACGCGTACTAAAGGTTTTTATGGTTGTATTTAATGCACAAGCGAATTCTAGTGATCCCATGTTAGGAGCTTCCTAGCCGGCTCGACATAGGAGTGAAGTAGGAGCTTGTAGAGTTGGGGAAGTAAGTACGCCACCCCACGAATGGTATTAAGGAATACACCCGTCATCCACGCGACTAATACACACTAATTAACCGGTAAAAGATAGTTAGGGAGTAAGGAAATCTAAGTAAACACATTTCTCTACACATAAGTTTCTCACCAACATTTTATTTTTAGTTATTTTATTTTATTTGCATTCGTAGTAATTTGGGTTAGTTGACTAGCAACTAATTCCGCCCACTCTATCAAAACCGAGATTTTACTTGCTTTCATAAAAATATAAAAACATAAAAAGAATCTTCCTCAACCCTTAGACCTAATTTGAGTAGCCTTTCATACCTAACGAACACTATTCCCTGTGGAGAACGATCAATCCCCCCGTACTTACCACTACACTATACTACATCGGTCAGGTACACTGCCTGGTGGGGTTGTAAGCCTCTTGAGATCCCTCGAGAGGTAAAACCTGTTGTAAGGTTACAAAACCACGCAATCAAGTTTTTGGCGCCGCTGCCGGGGAATAGTTATTGTTTAGGTTGAATTTTTATTTCTATTAGGTCTACTCACTAGATTCCTTTCTAGTGAGATTTTTATTTTATTTTTCTAGGTTTTCTTTAGTCTATCTATTTTCTTCGTGTCTTTGTTCGTAACCATACCGTCCGACATCATGGAAGATGGTAATATCCTTAACCCACACAACCCACCACCACAACAACCACCACCACCTCCTAGAGCCCGTACTTTAGGAGAGTATTCCCGTCCTAGCCACCATGGCTATCGAAACACCATTGAGCTCACTCAAGGAGCCAATATCACACCCGTGCGATCCGACACCATCCGGTTGGTGCAAAGTGGATGCGCATTCCATGGACTTCGTTCTGAAGATCCTAATCAACATCTCAAGGACTTTCTTAAAGTCGTTGATTCTATAGACCTTGATGTTGCCACTCGAGAGACGACCCGATTGCGTCTCTTCCAATTCTCTTTGCGGGACCAAGCTAGTCAGTGGCTAGAACGTCAACCCGCAGGATCCATTACCTCTTGGGATGATCTCACCACTCGTTTCCTTGCTCAGTTTTTCCCACCGGGAAGAACTACCAAGCTAAGGAATGATATCTTGATGTTCCAACAACGTCAAGGCGAAACTCTCTACGAGGCATGGACTCGATTCAAGGACTTACTCCAAAAAGTCCCTCACCATGGCATAGAACTTTGGCTCCAAGTCCAAATCTTCTATGACCATATCAATCTCTCCACGAGGCAAACCATTGACCAATCGGCCGGTGGCAAGCTACGTGATCTAAGTGCGGAACAATCATGGGCTCTCCTAGAGGATCTTGCTCTTTATGACAACGAAAGTTGGAGTGATCCCCGTGATTTGAATAAAACGGTCAAGGCAATATCTTTGCCTTCTAACAATTCAAGCACTTCCGACCGTAGGATCATAGAACTTGAAGACCAAGTCAAGTTTCTCATGAAATCCTACGAGGCTCCTAAACCTTCAAGCCAAGTGAACAAAATCACTTCTTCATGTGAATTATGTAGTGGTCCCCACGACACTCGTGATTGCATGGAACTCCCCGAACAAGCTTTTGTGGACTACGCATCCTCGCGTACCGACGGAGCGGGAGACAAGTGGTACACTTTCAAACCCGAGCCAAACCATTATGGTGATTCATACAACCCCTCATGGAAAAATCACCCGAACCTTAGGTGGAAACAAAACCAAAACTCTCAACAAACCAATTCTTCCAACCCACCTAATCGTTTCCAATCAAGCGGTTCCTACTCGAACCGTACTTTCAACAACAATCCTTTCGGCAATGGTAGTACCAATAACTTTGAAGGATTGATGTCTCAATTTATGGCATCTCAAGAAGCTCGTTTAGCCAAGTTTGAAGCCGATTTCAAACAAAAACAAAGCGAGATGACCGATAAGATTGACACCTTGTTGAAAGCCCTCAATGACCGAGAAATGGGAGCACTCCCTAGCAACACGGTCAAGAACCCGAAACTAAATGTCAACGCTATTTCATCGGTTTCGTCCCCTAGTTCTTGTCCACAATATTATTCGGTCAATTCCATGAGCACGTGTTTCAAACAAACCCAAGTCGTTCCAAATGACCAAGAAGTTATGACATCCAAATTGGTCAACAACATAGTTGAAACACCTCCCACTCAAAACCTTGACGAAGAATTCAAGGAGCTCCACCTTGAAAGTCCGGTTGTTGATGTGTTGGATGAGAAGAAGCTCAAATTAGGCGAAAAAGGGACCGCCTTCGTTCAAAACAAACTACCTAAGAAGTTAGATGATCCGGGCTTATTTGTTCTACCTTGCAAGGTCGGTAATTCGGAGGCTTATGACACATTAGCCGATCTTGGATCAAGCCTTAACCTACTTCCGTTACCTCTCTACACCTCTCTAAAACTTGGAAAACTTGAAGAAACCGAGGTGATAATAGGCTTAGCGGATGGAAGTGTTGCTTACCCGGTTGGAGTAGTTAAGGACGTGTTAGTACACATTGGAAAACTAACCATTTTAGCCGATTTCCACGTCCTTGATATGGTTAGCGACCCTACATGCCCCTTGTTGATAGGTAGAGGATTTTTGGCGACCGCTAGTGCTATGATTGATTGTAAGGAATCTAAGATAGCGGTAGGAGAAGGAGATACATGGTCAATCTATGATGTTAAGAAACATGCCTATGATACTAGTGAGGAACCAACACCACATTGGCTAGAATCAAATAGGAGACCATCTAGATATGGACCTTGGATTGATAGAGACTTCATAGGACCCCAACGCCCATTTTACCTAGAAGAGGACTTTGTTAACCGAACACATACGGTAGAGCAACTCTTGGCTAAGGACACCGAATTGGATCCATTTGAAGACCCTCTAGTTTTTAGAAAGATGATTGATTTCCTAGGAGTTTTGCCAATTAACCTAGGAATGAATAAGTGGATTTGTGAGGAAGATGATCATAAGTGGAATTGGGATAAACCACCCAAAGATGGAGACGGGTCATGGCATATCAAGATGACATTGTATGACCCGGATGGAGAGAAGTTTGAAAAGACATATCGTACTAAGCGGACCAATAGGAAACTTCAATCCAAGCTTAACCCTAAAGACGTCCTCGATGACGAGCTTACTTACATAGGGTAGCGTGACTTTGAGTCTAGCTACAAGACTCGTTAATAAAGAAAAGCGCTTCTTGGGAGGCAACCCAAGCTTTATTTGCTTTGTGTGTTTATTTATTTGTTTGTTTGATTTTATTTTCCGTATGTGTGTTTAATTTTTATTAGTATTGATTCATGTTCAAAAGTAATTTGTGAAAATGCTTTATGTTGTTTTTAACTTCGTCTTAACTACATATAAAGGTATTTTGCAAAAGATAAGTGTAAGGGAAATCTAAATCGGTTTATTAGAACACAAATTAACATGAATCGTAATAATAATAAATTAGCATACATATTCGTATTTGTTTGAGTCAAATGCTTGTATCGAGTCATAATGATGTTTTGCAGGAATTCCAGGAAGTAAGGTAAAGGTTTTTCCAGAAATTTTCCGGAA
The DNA here is from genome assembly GCA_021014915.2 of Artemisia tridentata subsp. tridentata. Taxonomy (NCBI): domain Eukaryota; kingdom Viridiplantae; phylum Streptophyta; class Magnoliopsida; order Asterales; family Asteraceae; genus Artemisia; species Artemisia tridentata. The sequence goes on from CP139503.1 coordinate 326,137,269, forward strand.
ACTAAAAACGAAAATTTTTGTCAGGTCATTTCTGACGGCGTCAGGAGTTATAACCTGACGGCGTCAGATTTAATTTCCAGAAATTTTTGAAAATTTTGTTTTCATAAAAAGTTTTTATTAAATCTCCAACTTATAATCTCCAGGAATCTGCAAAATTATCATTCCACAAGCATTATATCCTTATATATAGATTTTATCCCGCCGATGTTATGCAGGTTTTCGTGTTTGTTTTCTCAGGTTAACAGGTTATTTTGGACAAGGAAATGTTTATGGAATCAAGCTTATGGCGATGCATTAGTCATGGAGCTTCAACATTCTCTTTGGAGGAAGATTTAACCGTGTGATTTCATTATCCAACGAGCGAATCAGGGGAGTATTTGATTTCATTCTTTTACTTTTTGCTTTTACATCTTATTATTTGAACATTGGGGACAATGTTCATCTTAAGTGTAAGGGGGGGTAAAAGTACGATTTTAGAGAATACAATTGCGCTTGATTTTTGTTTGTTTAATAATAGATGTGTAATAAAACTGAGAGAAATACTTGATTAGGGTAATTTTAGTGCCAAATTTAAAATTTTTTACAACATATAGGAGTGAAACTTTGATCTTAATGAGCGTCTCACGGATAGGAGTTATATGACTAGCACAAAAACCGTACCACTAAAAAATTTTCCACCCCCAAATATGTGAGGTTCGCCCCTAGAATTGGTAGGAAAAGCATTTATGCTATGATGTGTGTACCGGTAGCACTTAGATTCTAGAACTTGCGTTAGGACCATTCCAAGGCCACAAGTGAGACTACATTCGTGTAGTTAGATTTACTACATGATAAGAGGCATTAGGATTAACCCATTGTTTTACACCTGTGTTTTTGTTATAATTACGTTGGCTACATTGGTCAAGTAATTCTCCCACACCCTTTGCGTTGTACTCATTTTTAGTACACGATATCCCTAGTACACCCCTCAGAGCCTATCTTTTCGTTTCGACCTTTAAGCATTTTACTTAAAGGAAGAATTTGTTACACCCCACTAAAATGTACACCCAAATCGCCTTAGCCTACCTTGTATGCACTCATCTTTAGTGCATTATTGTTACAACATTTGTTTAAACCCAAGTTAATTATCTAGTTGATTACATGGTTGCTAAGTCGAGTCATATCCTTGTACATATTGTTTTGGGACGATTGGGACTCATGGGTAAAGTACTAGTATAATGGAGTAATGGGGAAGAACATCATTTATTACCCCCATATGTGCTAAATGTTTTAAAAGTACTCCAAGTTTTTCAATTATCTTAATTCGAGTCATTAGATTAGTATTTGTAAAGTTATGTAAAAGTTCAAGTGTAAGGGGATGCAACGCCCCTATGATGTATTATTTTGGATGGTAGGGCAAAAGTGTATGCAAAAAAAAAAAAAAAAAAAAAAAAAAAAAAAAAATGAAATGAGAAAAAGAAAAATAGAAAAAACATACGGACTACCATCCCGTTTTATTTTATGCTTATTTTATGTTTTTGTTATTTTCTTTCATTAGCTTAAATCGAGTCTAGTCTTGGCTTAGCAACATTGTATAGTACATGTAATTAATCAAGATCTTTAACTCGCCACCAGTAAAATATCCTTTATCCAACAAAACCGTGTTTTCCTTTTCCCTACACCTAACGTTATAACCCATTTAAAAGCCCTCTTTGATAGTTTATCTTAGGTGCTTACGCCTAGTGGAGGAGGTTTTCGATCCTTTCCCAAGCCTATGGTAATCTATTTGCTATGACAGGTAGTGAGAGATATTTTCCGTTTTCATTTATGAGATTTATTTTGATGACACTTGAGAGATGTGAGTATCTAAACACTACTTGTGAGGTGCTAGTATGTAATCTCCGTGCTTATTATGATTGAAGTGGAACGAATATTTACTGTAATTACTTTTATGTTTGCATTAAATGACCCCTAACTTGTATTTCGATTAGAATAAAAGCGCATTTGCTTGAGGACAAGCAAATCTCAAGTGTAAGGGTATTTGATGAGGCGAAAAGTGTACCGCTTTTAAGGGGTCATTTAAGCCCGAAATCGTATTTATTTGATCAAATATTGCCCTAAATCGTTCCTTTTGTCATTTTAGGTACTTTTGAGGAGAAATCTGGAAAAGGAGGCATTTTGGACGTTTTTGGAGCATTAAAGTGAAGAAAACGGCAAAGTCTCAAGAATCGGCTAAAAGTTACTCTTGACGGCGTCACAATTAACATGGGACGGCGTCATGCCTTGGCAAGAAAAGTTGGATGTGAAATTTACTCATGACGGGCCAGTGAGTTAGCATGAGAATTCTGACGGCGTCACGCTTTAACTAAATCAAGGGCGTCACGGCTTAAATCATAAGGGGACGGCGTCACGTTCACGAGCTGACGGCGTCAAGCCTTGATAAGCCAGAATGGATTTTGGAAGAGCTAAAGAGGGACGGCGTCAAGAAGGTCATCCGGGAACCCTAAAAGCGGCGAGGTGACGGCGTCACAATGCATAAGGTGACGCCGTCAGATCCAAAAATCTATATATAGTTTTCTAATTTTTTGTCATTAAGGGAGAGCTTAGTGTGTGGAATTTTGGGATAAAACCCTAAGACGATTTTAGCTACTTTTTCAGGGCTTTTTGCCTTGAGATCTTCCATGTTTCATTGAAAGATAAGTTATCAATCAATCATTCAATATGTCTATGTGTTGTTTGATTCTATCTTATGCTTGTCTTTTGTTTAACATGTTAGGCTAATTTTATCTTGTGTTTGCTTAGATCTAATGAAACCTAGCTATTGATTATTGGTTGTTAGTGTGTTGTTAGTTGTATTGGATGATTGTTTATCTATGTTAGGCTTAAGAAAACTGGCTAACTTCCTATTCGGTAACTTGCTTGAACGTCTTAAGAAACATGAACCAAACGCGTACTAAAGGTTTTTATGGTTGTATTTAATGCACAAGCGAATTCTAGTGATCCCATGTTAGGAGCTTCCTAGCCGGCTCGACATAGGAGTGAAGTAGGAGCTTGTAGAGTTGGGGAAGTAAGTACGCCACCCCACGAATGGTATTAAGGAATACACCCGTCATCCACGCGACTAATACACACTAATTAACCGGTAAAAGATAGTTAGGGAGTAAGGAAATCTAAGTAAACACATTTCTCTACACATAAGTTTCTCACCAACATTTTATTTTTAGTTATTTTATTTTATTTGCATTCGTAGTAATTTGGGTTAGTTGACTAGCAACTAATTCCGCCCACTCTATCAAAACCGAGATTTTACTTGCTTTCATAAAAATATAAAAACATAAAAAGAATCTTCCTCAACCCTTAGACCTAATTTGAGTAGCCTTTCATACCTAACGAACACTATTCCCTGTGGAGAACGATCAATCCCCCCGTACTTACCACTACACTATACTACATCGGTCAGGTACACTGCCTGGTGGGGTTGTAAGCCTCTTGAGATCCCTCGAGAGGTAAAACCTGTTGTAAGGTTACAAAACCACGCAATCAGACTCGACCTATATAATAAATATAGATTTTACGGGGTTATATTCATACAAATTACAACGTGAATTCTGACCCACAAAAGAAAAACAAATTAACTGACTCTTCAAAGTCAAAACTTACTGCAGCCTGGTCTTGTTCTTGCATATTCACACCAAAACGTTGAGCACCTGTTAAAATAACGTGAATTAAAATTCGTCGGTAATTAAAAAGGATTGTTCCCCACTCTCATAACAGAGAAACCAAATAATACGGTGATACTTGAGTACCAAACCAACTATCTGATAATGCAAAAAAATTATTACTCAATAAGGAAAGAATTGTTTTTTTTTTAAATACGAAAGTCCCCACTTAGGGTTTTGTTTTATTATATAAAAAAAGATTCAAAAAGAAATTGCATATAACCTAACATACGTGTGCAATGGCACGTCCAGATTTATAAAACGATAAGAGTGTAAGTTCTAGGGAATGAGTTTATCATGATGCACCTTTCCACCCCGCAAACGTCCCAAAAACTGGTGCTATAAATGCCATCTTTTGGTCCCATGAAGGATATGAACTCGGGTGACCATGCGTTTCAATCTGGATGCAAGCAAATAGGAGTATAATAAGATAAAAATACATAATAGACCCGACCATTACGACCCTCTCAACAGTTATTAAGCTGCATGTACATATGTAATTTCTTCCTAATTCAGTCACCTATGTAACAAACTTTTATTGACACCTATGTAAGTGACATTCTATACTATTAAAAAAATGCGGTGTGGCATGTCACTATCTATTTTACGACAAAAAAGTGTGCTACTGTAATAAATCTATTATTCCTTAAAGCTATTATTCATTAATAATAACCTATTATTCATTAGCTTATCGTGTAGGGTATTCACTAAGCAAGAAACACTCTTGAGAGGCTTGTATATGGATCGAATATGTAAGAGTTCTAGAGAGAAGTAGGAGAGTTTTGGGTGCCTTTAGTGAGAGAAAGAAACTTGTGATATATTAGATTGAAAAGGTCCAACCCTTCCCATGTGTGGGAAGGGGTATATATACTACTACATATTATGTCCCTAGTGGACTGTGAAGCGAGCTGACAGAGGGTAAAGACCCGACCCACTCCACAATACTAATTAATAACTAAACTACTAATAATATTACTGATAATCCTACCAGCTATGATGATCTAATAAGTACTCGGGGTGACCGAGTCTTCTGCTGAATATTCATATTCCTAACAATCTCCCCCTAAGGGAGGTCACCCCAGAAGTAATGTTCTGAATTTCAGCACTTCTTCCTTGGATCTTGACATCATAGCTCGTACACATTGAATCTTCAATGTCATAGATTGTTGTGCAAACATCAGTGATCTGAAGATGACTTCTCTTTTGTCTTGGATGAACTTTGAGTAATCTGTGAACGTATCATCCCACTTGAGTCTCCAAGTCATCTTTCTGTAGTAATACTCCATGTGATGAAATATACTTAGAGCCGACATGCTCACACGATATGGGGTCATGATCTTTAGCATCAGAGTTAGCAGAAGCTGTGTTGAAGGTCTTTTAGGTCGATCATGACTTCTTTGATGATGATGTGGTGTGAACATGTGGTGATGGATTGGCATCTTTTCTGCAACCAGCTACAACAGCAACCAGCTACAGCGTTCCACAGCAACAACCGCCAGATATTCCTGCATACGACAGTTAGCAATAATTCGACCGGTACTAACAAGTTTGGACTTCGAGATAGTCAACAGCATAGTGTGAAGACTCTCTCTAATCCTTACTAAGACCGTTCCTAATCGAAAACCCACAGAGGGCTTTTTAAGATTTTACCGTAGTAAATCAACGATTAGGTGAGTCGCTGGAGATCACTCCACGACTGTAGACCGGTTGAAACCGCCGCGACCACTAAGCGTAATCCACGAGGAATTACCGAAGTGACCTGCTTTCAGGGCTGCTTGATGTTGACCCTGGCAGGAATTTCCATTCAATCATTGAGAATTACATAAGTAAATTCCCTCATAAATGTTCTGGCAGATTGCTAAGATCTGCGTAGGACTCATGAGATTACAACTGGTGTCCTTAATGTTGAACAACCAGTGTAGAAATAATTCGTGTCCCTATGAGATCTTATTATGTATCTCGGGGCTCTAGACTCGATAGTGCGTTTTGATTTAGTGAGCGGAGGCTGGAGAGAACTGCCACCTATTCAATATCATCTAACTCGGAGTGAGAGAGACGATAGGAATGTATTGAACTCCGTGACAATTGAAACAAGAATCCTTTGAGGGACCTTGAGTGGCTAGGGAGGGTTGTGCAGCGTATCACTGGGTCCATGATACTTTGTCTTCAATGCCAGCAATCAACTAAGTGATTCTGACAGCATATGTATTGACCCGGTTTCTGCCTAAGTTGTAAGGAGGGCTATTTCTTTTCACCCTTTCTCTTTACAATTCTTTTTCATTCTTCAACCCCTTCAGTGCTTACCGAGACTTCATAACTAACACCTTGTTGGGTTTGTTCCAGTGTCAGCTCCATCTCAGACGGCACTCTTCCCTCAATCACTTTTCTCCTTTTTAATCATACCTAAGGACTTCTACACTAACTAGTGGATTATCCCTGGGTAGATCCCTCCGGCTCTGGCGGGATCATGGGAATTTTGAACCTAACCTAACCATCCTTATAACTCCATGCGTTAATTAAAATGGTCGGTCTTTGATATTCATCCATGATTGCCAAACCAAATCCTTGAAAAATCTCTCAAAGTGTTCATGATTTTGAAACACATTTTTGCAGACACTTGAGAGTTTTATATTTTTCAAATGCTCCCCCTCAACATGTGCTCGAGTGATAGTTTTATAAATTTGCACATGTTAGGTAGAGCTCGCACTTTTTGAATTGATCTACTTTCAGTGAACAAGACCGATTCGAGACACTCTTACATCACTAGTTAGACTAGCTTGAAATTATTACCCGGCCTGGTCAAGTCCACAGAAAGTTTCTCGAAATGGTACACTCTACTCAGATTCATCTTTTTCGAGACACGCTTACATCACTGGTTAGACCAGCTTGAAATTATTACCCGGCCAAGACGAATCCTTTCGATTGATGACAAGTTTCGTCAATTCATTGGTTAATTCTGAGTCACGGTCACATGAGATGCCAACTCCTTTGTTTTGTTAAAACCATTTGCTCCCCCTCAATATGTGCATTGATATAAGAAAGATTTTCGCACATATGGAAGAGCTTGCGTATATGACCAAAACATTTTGCTCCCCCTCAATATGTGCCTTGATATACAAAATGGTTTAGCGCATACGGGAGAGCCTACATTAACTTCCAAATCATCACATTTTATCAGAATTTCCTATTTAAATCACATTCTCTCCCCCGATCAAAAATTTCAAACCATTTGAGATTTGTGATCCCAATTGATTTAAATACATTTAGAAAAATTTGGGAGAAAATGTGGCAGGTTTAAATGTATTCTGATTTTGGAGCATACTATGCTCCCCTTGAAACAACGAGAGAGTGTCACTGCTGATGTTTGCACAAATATGGCAAGGTGTCGGAAATTTGAACAAATATGCTCCCCCTCAATTAATGACCCGTTTTCCATTAAAAGAGCTGTAGGCATTCAATTGAGCGACGGACATTTGTGAAAATTTAGTTCATTTTACCACCTTGTGTAACATCAAGACTCTCTTGAGGGATCTAACAAGATATAGAATCTTGATGAAAAGAAGACTTCTCTTCTTATATACGAAGTGATGCACTGAAACGTACATCCAGTCGGAGAATCATGGATATAAAGTAATCCATGCCCAGGTGAACATCACCCGGTTGGAGGAACAGCTGTCTTTTTGGCGACATGCTTTCCTCATTGTATAGCACGGGTTGCAGTATGAAGTAACTGCAAGCCATTAAGACATGTTTTAACTGATTAGTATAACTTCTGCTCGAGCTTCATTTAAGAATCCGTGCCATTGTTGAATGACATTTCTAGATCCGTAAATGTTATCGATAAACAGAAGACATGCCTAGGTAGGACTATTTTTGGTATTTTCTGATTTTTTTTCGATTTTTATGGTTTTTTTTTATAGATTTTATATTTTTGTATTTTTCTTTTTGATTTAATGTATATACAACTATGTACAAGGATATAAGAAGACAATCCTTTACTCCTCCTTTTCTTCCTGAAGACACTTGAGGGTTTCAGGAGTCATGCTTTTCATGCCAAGGCGTGGGAGAATAAACTGAAACCTTTCTCTTGGGAGGGCCTTGGTGAAGATGTCAGCTAACTGAAACTCTGTCCTTACGAAGTACAGTTCCACAATTCCTTTTTCCACTTGTTCCCTGATAAAGTGATGCCTGATGTCGATGTGTTTTGACCTGGAGTGCTGAACATTGTTACAACAAAGAGCAATGGCGCTTTTGTTGTCACAATATAGGGGAATTTTGTTGTATGAGAATCCATAGTCCGAAAGTTGTGATCGCATCCAAAGGATTTGTGCATAGCAAGCAGACATAGCAATGTACTCAGCTTCAGTAGATGATATGGAAGTACTCATTTGCTTCTTAGAAGACCAACTAACCAACTTTTCCCCTAAAAATTGAGCTCCTCCTGACGTACTTCGACGAGTGTCTTGACATCCCGCATGATCAGCATCTGCGTATGCCGTTAACTCCATTGCAGTGTCCTTAGGATACCAGAGACCCATATGAACCGTGCCTTGAAGATATCGGAAGATCCTTTTCACTGCTTCAACATGCTTCTTGGTTGGTCTGGATTGATACCGAGCACACATACACACAGCAAACAGAAGATCTGGTCTGCTAGCCGTGATGTATATCAAAGATCCAATCATGCTTCGATATTGCGTTATATCCACTGGAATCCCTGAAGGATCTTCATCCAGCTTCGTTCTATCAACCATGGGAGTGTCAACAGGTTCACTTGAATAGAATCCAAACTTTTTCAAGATCTCGTTGGCGTATTTGGATTGATTGATGAATATGCCTCCGGGACTTTGAGATACTTGTAATCCTAAGAAGAATGACATTTGCCCCATCATGGACATTTGGAATTTGGAATTCATCTCCTTTGAGAAACTATCACATTCACTAGGATCTGTTGAAGCAAAGATGATATCATCTACATATATCTGAACTAGCAGTAGATGGTTTCTTGACTTCCTGGTGAATAGTGTGGGATCAACAACACCTTTGGAGAATCTGTTTGCTAGGAGGAACTTGGACAATGTATCGTACCATGCCCTTGGCGCCTGTTTTAGCCCATAAAGAGCCTTCTTCAAGCGGTAAACATGAGTAGGGTGTTCAGCATCCACGAATCCTTCAGGTTGACTCACATAAACTTCTTCCTTCAAGTCACCATTCAAGAATGCCGTTTTGACATCCATCTGGTAGACTATCATATTACGACTAGCAGCATTTGCCAGGAAGATTCTTATAGCTTCAATTCTAGCAACTGGAGCAAACGATTCTTCAAAATCAATGCCCTCTTCTTGTCTAAACCCTTTAGCAACTAGCCGTGCCTTGTTCTTTAAGACGTCACCATACTCGTCAAGCTTCACTTTGAAGATCCACTTTAAAGCAATGATCATTGCACGCTCCGGAGGAGGCACTAATTCCCATACTTCAAGTCGATCAAATTCATGGATTTCATCCTGCATAGCCTGGAACCAGCAATCTTTAGTCATTGCTTCTTTGGTATCTTTTGGTTCGACTTTAGACAGTACGGAATTGAAGAAGCACCATAGTGCATCAGTGGCTAGTTGATTACGTGTGGATACTGGACGTGAAGGATTGCCTATGATGTTGTCGATTGGATGATCACTGGTCCATTTCCTGAGATGGTCGTGAGGTTGATGGTTATGAACGGACGTAGCAGTGCTGTGTTCCTCAGGTAAGGATGTGTCTGATGAATGTTCAGGAGCAAATATGTTTTCAAAAGGAACCTCTTCAACAGGAGCAAAAGGATTAACTTCCAAAGAATTATTATCTGAAGATTCTTGCATTACTGGAGTAGTTTGAGTGTTTGATGACGAAGGCGATTGACTGGCAGCAGGAGCATTGTGACTGACTGATACTGAAGCTGCAGGACCTTCTGAACCTTGTGGGGCTTGAACCTCATTCATAGGAATTATTGCTGGTTCACTCGGGATGGTTCCATTCGTTGGCTCAAAGTATTCATCAAACATAGGATCGAATAACTTTTTCAACTCCTCACATGTAGGTGGCACATAAGAATCTGCAGGCGTGGAATTCTGTACAAGTCCTGAACTAATGGGTCCAGGAGACAAAAGGTGAAGATCGGGTCCAGAACTGATTTGTTCTGAAACAGGTAGCTCACTCAGCTCATCGAACGTAACATGAATGGTTTCCATGATTTTACGGGTTCTTTTATTGTAGATTCGATACCCTTTACTGTCAGGTGCATATCCAACGAAAATACCTATATCTGCTTTAGCTCTTAACTTTCCCAAGTCTTGACTATCGTTAGTTGGATAGCAGAGTGCACCAAACACACGCAGAAAGGAAAGATCTGGTTTCTTGTTATGAATTAACTCGAAGGGAGTCTTCTCATGAACCGGATGAATTAGGGATCGGTTTTGAGTGTAACATGCTGTTGCAATAGCTTCTGCCCAAAGAAACATCGGAGTCTTTGAAAATATAAGCATAGTTCTTGCAGCCTCCACCAGAGTACGGTTCCTTCGTTCAACCACCCCGTTCTGTTGAGGCGTGCGAGGGATACTTTTCTGATGCGTGATGCCAATACTTTCATAGAAATTACGGAGTTGTTGGTTAACAAACTCAGTACCATTATCTGTGCGGATGATTCTGACAGTTTTATCTAGCCTTACTTGCAGCTGTTTTATCAGTTTAATGATAACCTCTGGAGTTTCGTCCTTGGTTCTCAAAAACTTTACCCATGTGAACCGAGAATAATCATCTACTATCACCAGAACATACTTCTTTCCATTTATGGTTTGTATTCTCATTGGACCGCACAAGTCCATGTGGAGGGTGTGAAGAACTTCCAAGTTGGTGTTGACGGTTTTAGGCTTGTGGGTTTGTTTCTTGCTTTTACCCAGTTGACATGCAGAGCAGAGATGATCTTTCTCATATTTCAGTCTGGGCATCCCTCTAACAAGATCTTTACGGGAAAGATTATTTATGGTACCGAAGTTCAAGTGGTTCAAACGACGATGCCACAGCCATGATTTTGTTTTAGAGGCTTTAGAAAGCAAGCATATTGGAGAGGACTTCAACATTTCTTCAATTGAGATGGTGTATAGATTGGTGCCCCGACTGCCCTTGAGGAGATCTAAACCATCCAATTCTCTAACGAAACATGTATGCTTTCTGAAAGCCACTTCCAGATCTGAATCACAAAATTGACCCACAGAAAACAGATTGTGTCCTAGTCCTTCCACATAATATACCCTTGAGATTACACTATTACCAAACACATAATCTCCATAACCCATAATAGCACCAAAGTGGTCGTTCCCAAATCTAACTGTCCCGATAAACTTTTTCACGAAGTTCTTGAGCCGTGAGCGATCTCCAGTCATATGTTTTGAGCAGCCTGAGTCCAAATACCACAGGACGATTTGTACGACCTGCATTTGAAACCAGACAACAATGGATAACTGAAAAATGTGGATCCCCAAGTGCAATTGGGGTCCATTTGGTCAGCACACACATATTCAGGAACCACAGATTTCACAGATGCTACTATCTTTACTGTAGAGACAGAACTTGAGACAGGACAAGACCTAGATGGAAGGCATTGTGATTCTAAAGGCAAGATTCTACCAGTTGGTCTCCATTCCTTATTCTTCACAATTCTATGCATATTCATTTTAGGTAATGGTCTCTGTTTTCCTAAATTGAATTTCCTTCCAGTGGGTCTCCATTCCTTAACTTTTACAATTTTATGCTTATTCATTTTAGGTAACGTGCACTGTTTTCCTAAATTGAATTTCCTTCCAGTGGGTCTCCATTGATAGCCTATGCTAGCAAATGTTTTTCCTGTTGCTTTCCAAACCTTTTTGCATGCTTTAGTTATCCTACCATTCTTAACATGGGATGATGCAGAAGACATCAGGAAAGACACAACACATTCATCATGATTAGCAGAAATTAAACAATTGTCGCAAGTTTTACAGATAGCATTAGAATTCGAATTAATTACAGTACTTTTGATACTAGAATCAACACGATTCATCCTACTCATTGTAAACTTATTGTTCCTAGGTTGGGCTTCTACATTCTTCAAGTGATCATTCTTAGCTGGCGCAGTCATATCCTTTCTTTCATTTCCTCTAGACCTTGACCCGCTAGCTTGGGTGTCACTTTTTACTCCTGTAGAAGCATCGAAGGTAACATTAGTTTGTTTTTCTGTCACATGCCTTCCTGATAATGATGTGTTGGGTTCTGATGTTTTAGGTGGTAGGTCAAAGGCTACATGCTTGTTCACAACATTGGATGATGATGCAACAAATCTATCTCTATGGCCTCTAAACTTAGGAATTGAGCCTATGGCATATTCTAAGTTTTCCTGAATCCTTTTCGTGAGTTTGCATGCATAGACAACTGCTTGATCAAGTGGCTTATCATTCCTATCTTCTTCAACTACCTCACGAAGTGTGTCAAGACCTTCTCTAAGATGATCTAGATATGTTTGATGGGCAAGGCTGTTATTTCTAAGCTTAAACGGAATACGCCCAACATCAACATCATACTTTTTACAATCAGTAGCCTTTGGTGTATCACAATTACAAGTGGTGCATGGCATTTTACCTTTCACCCGAGCCTTAAGATTCTCAATTTCATTTGTCAAAGAGGTTATTTGATCATTATGATTGCTTCTTGTAACTTTAATAGAATCATATAACTCTTTGAAATGTTGTTTAACCTTTGAATTTTCTTCTCGATAACACTCATTTTCATAATGTAACTTATTTATGGTGTTTTGATATTGAAAATTCTGAGAATCTGAAGATGAAGGTTTATTGGTGCCATATACTTCACACTTGTTGGATTTCAATTGGGCAATTTGGGCCCTCAGCAGTCGGATCGTGTTCGTGTGAGCTTGAATTGTTTCATCACGTTTGCTTAATTCAAAATATGTATCAAACTCAGGAGCATCCGTGGATGTCTTGACATTTGATATTTTGCATTTTTCTTCTAAGTGTTGATGTTTAAGTTGCAAGTTCAGATAATCAACTTCTAGTTTCGAAAAACGTTTAACCATGTTATCATGGTCATCATTTTGAATTTTTTCAAGCAATTTCAAATTCTCCCCCTCAAGCTCAACAACACGATTCTGGGTGACATTTAACGCAATAGCATACTCATTAAATTGACAAGCAGACAATGCAGAATCAGTGACCGTGTAAAATACATCTTGTGCAATACATTTAGCAATCAAGTTGTCGTTAGTAATGAGTATGTTTTTTCTTTCAATCTCTCGACTTTTAAGTTCTATTGCATGTTCATTCACCTCATTTTCCATATCTTTAAACACTACTTTCATTTCATTTATTTCGGCTTTAAGGGCAGTTTGCAACCCTTCAAAGTGTTCTTTAAGTAGTTTAAAGAATGGCATGACCTCAGTTAAGTAACACCTTTTTGCATGTTCAAAACACCTTTCCCCCTCAGTAATGCCAGTGGGTGTGATTCTCTTCTTACATGTTTTATCGAAATCAGCAAACAGTTGCCAAAGCACATATAAGCTAATAAAGGTTTTGCATTCAGTGGGAAGAGACAAAGGCACCAAATTCCTAGGTGTATTGGGAGGATACACCGTTATGGACGCAACTTTTCTAATGAGGGGGGTGTTGGCCTTAAGTTTTTCTACCTTAAGTTTTTCATTATCTTGTTTCCAAAATATCTGCTCAGGTGTTAACTTCTTTTGAGGAGCAAACACAGTCAAACGATTTTCCTCATAATAATCATGGGGTTTGATTATTATTCGTCTGGCTATGCACTCGGGATCCCTCATTTTCTCATTCATTTTTTCCTTCGTTTTATCACTCAACTCATCCTCTTCATAAGTGTAGATATGCTCAGGTTGGTCATGAATAGGCATAAGCATCACATTACCATCATAAAGCGATGGTTGGAGTACTTTCATGTCCCTAAGGATGGTTGACTTAGGTTCACCTATCATGATTTTACTGTGCTTATCACTCAACTTTCTGTGCTTATGAATCATTTGAGCAGTTTGTATGGTTTGATTTTGTGTGTACAACTTATCTTCAAGCTTATTTTTTAACGTCTTGAGTCTAGTGAAATCATTTAAAAGAGTTGTTTCTTTCTGTTTGAATTCTTGCTTAAGTGTTGTTACACACTTTTGTGCTTCTTGTTTCTGTATGACAGACTGTTCTAGCTGACTTTTCAAAGAACTTAACTCTAATTTTAATGTTTCTTCTCGCACTCTAGACTCTTTAATAAGTGTACTCATTTGACATTCTAATTTCTGCTCACGATCATTAAGCTCAAACTTAGCACGCTGTTCATACATAGCAACTTGTTCTTTATAGATGTTTAGTCTAGTGATCAAGTTATCATCAGGGACAGGCAATTTGTTCTCATGATACACACATGCATTATCTACATTACCCGCATTATCTAAGGCACAGACATTACTCACAGCACACACATCATTATTGACAATGGATTCACCATTTGGTACATCAGGCGAGTTGTTGCTATTCAAATACTGTTCATATGAGACAATATTGCTATTTTCCATATCAACATCACTTGAGTCAGAAACAACTGCCTGATGTACTTCTTCGGGAATCTGTTGTCCCTCGACAATATTATATGTGTCATAAATTTTTAGTACCTCAGATATCACGGATGCATTAGAAGGGCCGGCTTGACGAGATGAGGCCAGGGAAGACAAGTTAGCCATGAAGATTGTTTGAGCAGTAGGTTCATCATCCACATCAGAGTCAAATGCATCACAGTCATCTGCCTTGAAGATGTTAGGATCATTAAGTGCTAGATCCTGAACAGGTTTCTCATCCACATCTTCATCAAACGTATTTCCTCCATCTCCTGCCAAGAACAATAGCTCTTCCTCATCCAATACAGCTCCATTTTCTTGAGCTTGCATTAACAGCATCTTGTCTTTGAAGTAATCTGAGTTCTGAGGACGTTTAGGTTGATTGCAGTTTCTAGCAATGTGTCCAAGCCCCCCACAATTATAACACTTGATCTGTTTACCTTGCCCCTGATTGGCATTCCCTGCTCTATTCTGCCCATAACCTCGACCCATGTTTCTACCAGCTCTCCCTTGCACATTCTGAACCACAATTTTCCCATCCTCCACCATTGCTAGATTGCGTGGGTTGGAAGAATTCCTTAACTGATTGTTGGTCTGAGGGAGTGATGCTTGAAACTGTTGAACCAGTAGAGATACTTGATTGGTGAGGTTGTCAATCATTTTGTCGGTCTGAGAGTAGCCTGAGTCAAGTTGTGAGCTCATAGCAGGTACTTGTGAGTGAAGTTGGTGATAGCTTGGATTGGATGATGATTGGATTGTTGGTTGTACATTTGTCATGAAAGCCAGTGGGTCATTTGTAGTTGAAGGATTCAACTTTTCTCTCAGCACCCGATCATAGGCAGCATGCTTCTCATGTTGTTGCAAGTAAGCATACAGCTGTTCATAGTTAGTCTCCCTTAAACCTTTGTTGAGTTTGACGGCAGTAACAAATCTGTCCCATTCAGGAGTCATGTTGTTCACAAACTTTGAGTTAAGTTGGATATTGGGCATAGTCATTCTGATCATCCTCATATCATTCACCAACTTATGAAATCTCACATAGTAATCTGTGATATTCTCTCCTGGGTTCATTTTGAAATGCTCGAACTCATCATACAGCTGTGACTCACGATCTTCCTTTGTGAGTTCTGACCCTGCCAATAGCATTTTAACGTTGTCCCACACAGCCTTGGCTTCAGTGTTAAAATTGATGAGCTTGTATACATCCTTTGGAAGACCTTGAATGACTATGTTTGAGGCTCTAATATCAGCATCATACCTCTTCTTTTCTTCTTCATTAAGATCATTATAGTTTCTAGGTCTATCAATGCCCAAAGTTACAGTCCCATCTTCACCAGTTGTGACAACGTCTCTGGTGGTACCCATCTGATATGGTCCTTCATCAATTGACTTAAGAATGTTAACACCATTATCTTTTCCCAAGCAGTAAAGTCTTATTCGTTGTGCCCAAGACTCATAATCCGTCCTATCTAGCATGGGTGGACGAGTGTCAGACCCTGCAGCTTGAATGTCATCTGATGATGCACTTGATGTGGTAGCCATAGTAACTACGGGATTTTACAGATCTTGTGATTTAACCGAGAAATAGAATCTTTCGCGGGAATTTCTAAAATCACCAAGACACAAACCGCCTAGACAAATAGCATAGACACAAACCGCGTATGCGCCTAAGAGACAAACCGAGTTCACAATGGAGATACAAACCGCGTATGTGCCAAGAGACAAACCGAGTTCACAATGGAGATACAAACCGAGTTCACACTAAATACACAAACCGCGTTGACACAAACCGCGTATGCACCTAATAGACAAACCGAGTTCACACTTGATATACAAACCGCGTAGACACAAACCGCGTACACGCCTAAGAGACAAACCGAGTTCACAATGGAGATACAAACCGCGTATGTGCCAAGAGACAAACCGAGTTCACAATGGAGATACAAACCGCGTATGCACCTAATAGACAAACCGAGTTCACACTTGATATACAAACCGCGTAGACACAAACCGCGTATACGCCTTAGGGACAAACCGAGTTCACACTGGAAGTACAAACCGCGTAGACACAAACCGCGTACGCACCGTAGAGACAAACCGCGTTGGCACAAACTTCCAAACCTGTCACTATCAATGCCGTTTGTCCTTTTGCCTAAACTAGTATAAAGACAAACCGCGTACCCGATGCTACACAAACCGCATTCAAGAACGTCCAAACCACACAAACCGCATCCAAGGACTCTTGAAAGAAAAGCACTCGAATCACCCACAAACACCACACGAACCTTAAATCTGTGAATCCAAGCACTAAATACTACTCCTATACTATTTCTAAGCTAGAAAGTACAAATTATAACAACTTTAAATAACTAAACAAAGCACAAAATGAAATAAATGTATCTAAACAAATATCTTAAAATTCGAACCAAAAACCTCACAAACTACACAAATCCGTGAATACCAACTCTCATGGACCTAACCATGGCTCTTGATACCAATTGTAGGGTATTCACTAAGCAAGAAACACTCTTGAGAGGCTTGTATATGGATCGAATATGTAAGAGTTCTAGAGAGAAGTAGGAGAGTTTTGGGAGCCTTTAGTGAGAGAAAGAAACTTGTGATATATTAGATTGAAAAGGTCCAACCCTTCCCATGTGTGGGAAGGGGTATATATACTACTACATATTATGTCCCTAGTGGACTGTGAAGCGAGCTGACAGAGGGTAAAGACCCGACCCACTCCACAATACTAATTAATAACTAAACTACTAATAATATTACTGATAATCCTACTAGCTATGATGATCTAATAAGTACTCGGGGTGACCGAGTCTTCTGCTGAATATTCATATTCCTAACACATTGGCTTGTCCAGCAGATTTCTTTCTTAACTTGTGCTTTTCATTTTTTCTACTGATGTCATTAACTTGTTCAATCTTAAAGCAACTATTCAGTAATATTAAGCCATCAAGATTGAAGTTGAATGGATGAAGTCCTCACAACCCACTTTAGTATATATATATATATATATATATATATATATATATATATATATATATATATATATATAGGGAAGGGTTCTTTTCAGAACCAAAAAAAGGTACAGAACTGCGAGAACCACCATCAACCAATCAGATTTTTTTGGATATTAATTTTATTTATTAAATTCAAAAGGGTATAATGGTAAAATTACTTTTTTGAATTTTTTTTAAACAAAAAACGTTTTTTTTAGATCCTAAATTTTAGGTTTTTTTTTTTTTTTTTTTTTTTTTTTTTTTTTTTTTTTTTTTTTTTTTTTTTTTTTTAAGTAAAAACCTTGAATACAAGGTGCACATGTGTTTTTGTAGATGGTATAAATTTAAATACGTTTTTAATGATCAATTGCTTTTAATTGCACATGTGTATATTTATAGGTAAATTTCTATAAGCATTTTTTTAACACATACACATTTGCATTATTTTAACAAAAATCAAGAAATACAAACTTTAACAAAAATCCAAAATACTACACTCCTATATTACATTTCCTTCAAATTTCAAATAGAAAAAAGAAAATGTATAAATGAGATTCTGCTATGCACCGTGTGCATAGTGTATTTTCCTGTTGTGCACATGTATTGTCTTGTCAATATTCAAAACTAAAAATCAAGAACATAAACATTATACAAATATCTAAAAGAAAACGGAAGTACAGTATATTGATTATACATGTGTGCACTAATAATAATTAACGCAATAAGACTCTTGTGATCTTTATATATACATGTTGCCGTATATGCACATGTATTTTTCCTCATTGGCCACTCTCGATATCTTTGTATGCATATGTGCATTTGAGTTCGTCCATATGCCATTATGTATACGTATGTGCACTCTTTATATTGCTCATTATACTCACACCTGTAACCACAAACAAATAATACACGAATTATTTAATCATAACAAGTAACAAAACACATATGCACAATCACAAGTGCACCCTTAAATCAGAACTAAACACGAAACATACTTATATCAGAACTAAAAACATATATGCACTTTTGATACCTTTAAAGCTCCGAAACTGAAAAAACACATATGCACGCTTCATATTGCTAGATAGTATGCACAAAACACATGTGCACGCTTCTTATCGCAAGATAGTATGTACTTCAAGCAAGCCCTAAATCTTTCCCATAGGGAGGATATTTTTGAAATGGAGCGCTTCGAAATCTGTGTCTTAGAAAGAAAAGGTCTAAACACATGTGCACACTTCTTATCGCTAGATAGTATGTACAAAATACATGTGCACGCTTCTTATCGCTAGATAGTATGTACAAAACACATGTGCACGCTTCTTATCGCTAGATAGTATGTACAAAACACATGTAAAAACACGTATGCACTCTCAATAACACATATGTACACTCTTTTTATTGATTTGGTATAAGCCATATAATGATTAGTATTACATAGCATATTATCTATTGATCAATTAAAACACTCAAGGTTATATAAAGTTTCAAAGAGCTTCAATAGTACTATGAACGAAAAAATAATTAAAGATGAAGATCAATTGTATAACTGATTAACTCAACCAATTTCTACAACTGTTAACAGCCGTTAATGAGCTGGAATCACTTAACCACAACTTTAAATCAAAACAAAATTACGACCTAATTCCACCTGAAACGACATCGATCCAGTCAACACCTAATGTTTTCACTGAGGCATCTTGTCAAACACTTGCACCACAGCTACTAATATTTTCATTGAAGCATTTTATCAAACACTTTACTAATATTTTCACGGAAGCATCCTATCAAACACTTGGGCCACAACTGCTAATACTTTGATTGAAGCATTTTATCAAACACTTGCGCTACGCTAAAAAATGCACAAGTATTATACAATCGCTGGATATTACTATTAAACCAATAAATGACCATAATCACAATAATAGAACCACAGGACAAACATAGGAATCAGACCACTTAAAACAAGTAACATCTAATTTCATAACAGATTTATAATCAAACGAAATTAGGTCAACAAAATTAAGCAAAACGAAGATGATGAACAAATTAAGCAAAACGAAGCTGATGAACAGATTTATAATCATACCACTTCTTTACCAGAAGAAAAAAACTTTGAAGCAAAGTAATTAATAACAGCTATTCTTATAATACCTGTGAACATCTGCCCAACCCCTTGCGGCTATTGTTGATTCGGAAACCTGAAATCATTGATCTACAAGAGACAAGAAAAAAAAGAATCATTTAACAAACAAAAAAAAAAAAAGTATTTGTGATATACTAGACAAACCTGATTACATGTACTTTTTTTTGTCACTCGCTAATTTGATGATTAAAGAATTCTGAGATGATGATGGCGGCTTATGAGCAGTTTAGAAGAGAACCTAATTTGATGATGGAGGCTTATGAGCAGTAAACCTAATTTGTATTCGCAAATCCCTATTAATAGGGATGGTTATTAAATTTAATTGGTGAAATACCGCTAATGCCCCTCCTCCTCTTATGAAAGAGTTAATTGCTCTTTCATTTAATTACGAAACTGCCACTTTATTTATAACCATTGATCAAATATTTAATGGCTGAGATCGGTTCTCGCAGTTCTGTACCTTTTTTTGGTTCTGAAAATAACCCCACACTATATATATATATAACCCACTATATAGTCCTCACAACCCACTATATATATATATATCATAGTGTGTATTGCGCAAGCTAAATGCATTTGAAAAGTTCCCATGTTTTTCTTATGTTAATTTTACAATATCAGTAGATATGCACACTTTTCTTTTCATTCAAATCAAAACTTGCAATTAATATATTTAAGAAAACAAAAGCAATTCCCTACCTAAAAAAAGTCCCATAATCCGTCACTACAATTATGGATTGGCAAAAATCGGTCCCGAATACTAAACCAACAAACTGAACCTAATGGACGGTTGTATGGACAATTTAGTACGCATTGTTTTTAAACTTTCATACTAATTTGC
This sequence comes from Artemisia tridentata subsp. tridentata, assembly GCA_021014915.2. Taxonomy (NCBI): domain Eukaryota; kingdom Viridiplantae; phylum Streptophyta; class Magnoliopsida; order Asterales; family Asteraceae; genus Artemisia; species Artemisia tridentata. The sequence goes on from CP139503.1 coordinate 326,157,610, forward strand.
AAACAAACTTAAACATGCCATTTGTAAAGACATTTGTTTAGAAAATTGCTGTTTTTTATTCTTTATCAAATACCTTCTTATGAACATCGGCTACCAAATCGGTTATCAAAGGGTTTGCAAGTCAGAACCGGCGTTTATGGTTTTTATTTTAATTTATAATATAGCAGTGACATGTAATATCTAGACTAACCTGAATTTAAAAATGCAACCCAATTCCCATATCTGCAGATTTCCACCAATAAAGCAGCTCCCCTGTTCTCCATCTTAAAATAACATGTTTATTTTTTTAATAAATCATACTAATATGTATGCTACAAACTAAAGTAACAACCAACATGTCAAACTGTTTAATTAATATGGACTAATCAAAGATACTACTTTATTTTATCAGCAATCTATTGAGTGCTGGTGGTAAGTGGTCTAAATCAACTTATTCCTTCTGTGTAAAATTAGAAGGGGGGTTGAATAGTTTTACCGTTTTAAAATTCTTTTGCTTTGAATACTTAACGTGATTTCAAGTTATGCAAACAATAAACAATATATAACAAGTAAGTAGAGAAAGAAACAATCAAACCACAACATGGATGTTTATAGTGGTTCGGTCTACAAGGACTCTCTTCCTTGCCCTACTCCACTCCTCGAGCCTCTAACTCGAGAGTTTTTCTTCACTAAGAAACAAGCTCCCTTCTCAGTGGAGAAAACCTTTACAAACGTCGCTTACACTTTTTCTAGTACAAAGCTAAATACCGAGTTCTTTTACAAGGGCACAACCACTCCCGATACTTTATGTATTTTGAGGACTAAAATACTAACCGATCACAACAGAGGTATATGATAGTTTGGTACAACAATGATGTGTGAAAAACAACAAATTCACACTATGACTAATCTAACAAGTCTTGCAACGCTTAGTTGAAGCTTGTGATGCTTTGATCTCTTTGCTACAAAAGGAAAATCACTAAGAATGAAATATGTAATATGAATGAGTTAGTAATGAATGAAAGAATGAATGATGTTGTTTATGCTTAAGAGTGATGAGAAAACATGAATGTGTGGCTTGCTATTTATAGGCAAACTGCCATTGCAAACCATGGATGGGACGGATCCAATTTTAGGGATCTGTCCGTTATGCATTTTGGATCCGTAGGTTCCTGACAACAAATCTCCAAATATCTTTCCCAAATCTAACTAAGATATTTCCAAATCTAATCTTTGAGTGAAGATCAATCCAAGATATTCATAAGATCTTCAAGATATCCTAAAGATATCTGTGATGCATGCCATGATGTCATTGTATATATTCCATATTAAGAAATAAAATGTAAATGAATATAACATGTAAATGTAAATGTATGTAACTTATGAATGTAACATGTATTTACTAGTGATCATATATGTAGCATGTTATGAGTTTTAAAAGCTTGTAACTATATATGTAAAAGACTTAACTTATATTTATGCTTTGCTAAAGATAAAGTTTATAATTGTCATTAACAAAATATAGCAAAGATCGTAAAATATAAATAAAGTTTTTTAGACGATATTTGTATTAACAATCTCCCCATTTTTGTTGATGACAAAACATAAAGTTTATTTTTAAGCAATGAAATAAATAGAGTGTAAGTCTTTTAAAAATATAGATTAAACTAGTTTTATGCAAATTTCAAATTAATTTGCCATTTTAAATTGTATGAAATGTATGATGTATGAGTTTAATATAATCTCTCCCTTTTTGTCGAAACAAAAAGAGGAAATGAATAGCGGAATGTAGTGCAAGGCCCTTGGTTATTACTCCCCTTAATTGGAGTGCCAAGTATGATGATGCATGGATTTTGAGTGCTTTATTAGTTTCCCCTTGGACAATACTCAATAGACAATTGGAATCTTTTTTTCTTTTTTTTTAGGCGATGATGGGTTTTTACAGGATATACAATTAGGTTTTCAATTGGGGAAGAGGAGCCATCTTCAATTGTTTTGAGGAAGAGGGGCCTATTTTTTTGAGATGAGCGGGTTATTTTTTTAATTTTACAATTAGATCCAAAGCTATTAGGTATTAAATCTTGAGTATACGTGTATTTTTGGTTTTTTCAACATCTGTTTCGTAAAAAACAAATTTTTAGGTTTTTTTTGACAAATAAGGAAATATTCGGCCTTTTTAATTAAAAAACTTAAGGTTAATAAATAATAATTAAAAAAATATTACTTAATAAGGAATGATTTGATTTTTTTGAAATGCAAAAGTCCCCATTAGGAGTTTTGTTTTATTATATAAAAGATATCGTAATATGGCATATGATTATAATCGAGCAAAAAACGTACTTATTTTTTCAAGACAAAGATGAAACATTTTAATAGCTTCCACCAATAAATCAGGAAGAAGCAAAATACAATGCAGTCAAGAGAGCCTCCAGGAAAAAATAAAATAAAATAAATTTTAGCAAAAAGCCGTAGCAAAGAGTAAGCTTTCGTTGTTTTTTTCTAAGTACAAAAACCGTAGAATATGTTTCATACGGATTCAATCATACATAACGAAATTTTGTTTTCTTTTGTTAAATTGTACAAAACTTATTCTCTAGTCAATGGATCACATCTTTAATACAATAGAAAATAACACGAATTAATTTTGCAAATTGAATTTTTGAGAAAACAATATTGGATCAATAGAAGATTTTGATTTTGTCACGTGGTAAAATTGAGCCTCCAAACTGGCTAATAAAATAAATTTTAATTTTCATTTCGGTTAGCTTATACTGATATATTTTATTTTATGCCGAACAAAAAGATTTACATCTAGCCAAATTAAACTCATAAATATAAGAGAGAATGTAAGATTACGCGTGACATATTTCTAGAAAATTAAGCACCAAACAAAGTATATGAGTTAAAACGTGGATCGATCTCATCTTTGAAAGATTAAATATCTAAAATTGTGAACATAAGGACAGTAGGATTACACTATACGAACGGGGTCTACCCCCACGGTGGCTAGTTACCTAGGATGTCCTTTTGTCCTTTTTGTCGTGTTTTTTTTTTTTTTTTTTTTTTTTTTTTTTTTTTTTTTTTTTTTTTTTTTTTTTTGTCATTCTTTTTTTATGTCCCACATTTAACTTTTTTTTTTGTCCCATCATTGCCTTAACTCAGTTTTGTGTTGGTTAAAGATACAATCCAAAGTTTTATTTTTGTCCATAGTGCATAAGCACATAAGCAGATTGCATAAAGGCTCAGATTAACACAAGCAGTCCAAGTTTTTTTTATTTCCAAGTGCATAAGCACACAAGCAGATTGCTACAACCAGAGCATTTTTTTAGCCAACCCAAGCAGATTGCAACAGATGCAGCTCAGATTATCACGTAATCATCATCGCCGATTTAGAAAACCATTTGCACAAGTGATAAAAAAGTGTTAGGCTCGGATATGAAGGTTGCAAAGTGATAAAAATATCACTTTGCCATCCATTCGGTTATAAAACCATTCGTCATCGCCTTTTTTGAAAAAAAAATTGTCCAAAGTGCAGATTGCACCCAAGTGCACAGATCAGATTGCATACAAGCAGATTGCAACCAAGTTAGATTGCCCAAGTGCACAGATTGCACCCAAGTTACACATGTTTCACAATTCTCTGCAGATTCCACATTACACAAGTGAAACACATGTTTCACAATTCTCACAAGGTTCTCAAAAGGACAAAAGGACATCCTAGGTAACATAGCCACCGTTTACATAAAAACATAGCCACCGTTGATATAACCCATGCCTTTTTTTATTTCCAAGTGCATAAGCACACAAGCAGAACACAAGCAGATTGCACACAAGCATTTAGCACCCAAGCAGATTGCACAGAGGCTCAGATTAGAAAACCATCATCGCCGATTTAGAAAACCATTTGCACAAGTGATAAAAAAGTGTTAGGCTCGGATATGAAGGTTGCAAAGTGATAAAAATATCACTTTGCCATCCATTCGGTTATAAAACCATTCGTCATCGCCTTTTTTGGAAAAAAAAATTGTCCAAAGTGCAGATTGCACCCAAGTGCACAGATCAGATTGCATACAAGCAGATTGCAACCAAGTTAGATTGCCCAAGTGCACAGATTGCACCCAAGTTACACATGTTTCACAATTCTCTGCAGATTCCACATTACACATGTGAAACACATGTTTCACAATTCTCACAAGGTTCACAAGTTCAGGCTGTGAAAAAAAATACACAAAACAACAACACGACAAAAAGGACAACCTAGGTAACTAGCCACCGTTGATATAAAAAGGGTGGGGTTATATCAACGGTGGCTATTTTTTTATGTAAACGGTGGCTAGTTTACCTAGGTTGTCCGCATACAATACCACGATGTTTAAATTGCCACCGTTGACATAAAAACATAGCCACCGTTGATATAACCCAGGTGTACTATATAAACGGGGTTACCCCCATTTCTGCAAACCCTCACTAGTGGTAGGGGTACTTTTTCACTTTTGCATTGCATACAAGCAGATTGCAACCAAGTTAGATTGCCCAAGTGCACAGATTGCACCCAAGTTACACATGTTTCACAATTCTCTGCAGATTCCACATTACACAAGTGAAGGTACCAAAAGCAAAATTTAAAGATTCCCAAACTGCAGGAACTCACAAGGGGAATCTCAAAGTGTTAGGTACAACAAAACCTCTCGTGATATATTGAGCCTCACCACAAGGCAGTATCACACAAGCCAAGTGAAACACAAAGCAAGTCTCTCAATCACCATTTTGGCACCCAAGTGCATAAGCAACAAGCAGATTGCACACAAGCAGAACACAAGCAGATTGCACACAAGCATTTAGCACCCAAGCAGATTGCACAAAGGCTCAGATTATCACAGCCCTAACCAAAAGGGGCTGCTAACCAAAAGGGACTACTAACCGGACGGGTAAGGATCAAGCACAAGGTATCAAGGATCAGCACAAGGTATCACAAGGTTCAAGCACAGGTATCACAAGGTATCCCAAAGAAAGCAGTATCACAAGGTATCAAGCACAAAGAACAAGGTATCAAGTACAAAGCAGTAGCACAAAGCAGTATCACAAGCCGAAAATGTCGAATTCACCATTTTACACACAACAGGTAATACTAAATTTTGCGCTTTTCAATATAACATTAGGCTCAGATTATGCATAAAGTTTTTTCATATATGGCTGCAACATCGAAGGTTGCAAAATCAAGTATATTTTGCCGTCCATTCGGAAATGCCATGCCAAAATCAAGTTTTTTTTAAATCATCATTGCCTTAAAGTGGGTCTAATCTGAGCCTGTGTGCAAATGGTTTGCTTGTGTGCAATAAGCACATAAGCACTTTTTTATCATAAGCACATAAGCAGTTTGCCAAGAAACCACACAGAGCCTGTGGACTAGGGTAGGCCAGAGCAGGTATTCATACCACTCAAAGGTGGCAGATCAAGTTGTTAACCTACCCGTTTGCACCCACACAACTCAAGCAGTTTCACATAAGCACAACTGCTAAAGCAGTTTCACATAAGCACAAGCAGTTTCAAGAAACCACCAAAACTGCTATAAATAATCACATAATCACCCACCACAGAACACAGCTTATAAATAATCACAAATAATCACATAAATTTTCAAGAAACCATAATTTTTAAAAAATTAGGCGTTTTAAAAAAAACTTACGGATCTGGTAAGCACAACTGCTAAAGCAGTTTCACATAAGCACAAGCAGTTTCAAGAAACCACCAAAACTGCTATAAATAATCACATAATCACCCACACAGAACACAGCTTATAAATAATCACAAATAATCACATAAATTTTCAAGAAACCCTAATTTTTAAAAAATTAGGCGTTTTAAAAAAAAACTTACGGATCTGGTAAGCACAACTGCTAAAGCAGTTTCACATAAGCACAAGCAGTTTCAAGAAACCACCAAAACTGCTATAAATAATCATCCCCACCACAGAACACAGCTTATAAATAATCACAAATAATCACATAAATTTTCAAGAAACCCTAATTTTTAAAAAATTAGGCGTTTTAAAAAAAACTTACGGATCTGGTAAATTACCTAGTGAATCTTTCAATTAACCAAGAATAATTGATATATATTGCGTCAATTTTGAAAAACCCTAAATTTTCAAGAAACCCTAATTTTTAAAAAATTAGGCGTTTTAAAAAAAAACTTACGGATCTGATAAATTACCTGGTGAATCTTTCAATTAACCAAGAATAATTGATATATATTGCGTCAATTTTGAAAAAACCTAAATTTTCAAGAAACCCTAATTTTTAAAAAATTAGGCGTTTTAAAAAAAACTTACGGATCTGATAAATTACCTGGTGAATCTTTCAATTAACCAAGAATAATTGATATATATTGCGTCAATTTTGGAAAACCCTAAATTTTCAAGAAACCCTAATTTTTAAAAAATTAGGCGTTTTAAAAAAAACTTACGGATCTGATAAATTACTTGGTGAATCTTTTCAATTAACCAAGAATAATTGATATATATTGCGTCAATTTTGTAAAACCCTAAATTTTCAAGAAACCCTAATTTTTAAAAAATTAGGCGTTTTAAAAAAAACTTACGGATCTGATAAATTACCTGGTGAATCTTTCAATTAACCAAGAATAATTGATATATATTGCGTCAATTTTGGAAAACCCTAAATTTTCAAGAAACCCTAATTTTTAAAAAATTAGGGGTTTTAAAAAAAAAACTTACGGATCTGATATATATTGCGTTTTACCACAGAAACATCACTAAAAATTAGGCGTTTTACCACAGAAACCCTAAAAAGCCATCACAGATCACCAACAACATCACCACTCACCATAAAATCCATCACAGATCACCAACAACATCACAAAATAGTTGCGAGAGAGATCTAAAAACGTTTTTAGATCTAAAAGCGTTTTTAGATCTAAAGTAGAGAGAGAAATGAGAGAGCAGATGAGTGTGATAGAGAGAGAGAGTTATGTGAGTGTGTGTGTGTGATAGGGTGTTATGTGTGAGTGTGTGTATGTGTGGGTATGCGTAAGCGTAAAACGCGTTATTTTTTTTTATTTTTTTATTTTTTTTTTTTTTCAAAGTATAAGTTTAAAAAAAAGTATAAGTTTTAAAAAAAAGTTAGTTTTAAAAAAAAAGTATAAGTTTTAAAAAAAAAATTGTATAAAAGTATTAGTTAAAAAAAGTAGTTTGTTAAAAAAAATACCCACAAAAGTATTAGTTAAAAAAAAGTATGTTATAAAATTTGATATGTATTTTCAGGTTTTCGGTTCTCAAGAGCAAGTAACTGAGTGGGTGCAAAATATAGCTCGGGAGCTCGGTTTTGTCATTGTTAAACATAGAACCAAATCAGAAAATGGTCAGATGTACGAAGTCAATTATAGGTGTACAAAGGGTGGGAACTATGAACCTAACGGTAGTGGAAAACGGAAAACCAAAACATGTAAAACCAATTGTCCATTCAGATTAGATGCGAAATATCATCGAACACAAAATTATTGGATTTTGAGGGTGAAGGATGATACGCATAATCATGATATGCTAGAGTCGTTGCATGGTGTGCCATATGCAATGCGATTAAAGGAAGATGAGTTCGGGTTGGTCAAAGAATTGTCAGATTATAACATACGACCACGTAATATACTTTCGACAATACAGGGTCGTAATCCGGATAACGTGTCTAGCGTTAGAACTATATATAACGCACAAAATAAGATCCGGAGAGCCATAGTAGGTGATAGAACTCCAATTCAGGTCCTTTACTCGCATTTGATGCATTCAGGGTATACGTATTACCCGAGGGTAAATGAGCATACCAACGAGCTTGAGGAGCTTTTTATCGTCACTGACAGAGATTTAGCGTTGGTTGGGGCAATAAGAGAAGAATTTCCTAACGCTCACGGATTACTCTGTCGGTGGCATATAGAGCAAAATCTGATTAAGTATTGCAGAAATAGATGCCGTGGTGGGTTAGAAGAGTATCAGGCCATTAAACACAGCTGGGATGCGATGGTTAAAGCTCCGACGTACGAAATGTACGTGCAACGTTATCACCGCCTACAACGGCGATTGGACGACCATGCGGGTACTTAATTATTAATTCATTGTTTTTTATTATTTAATAAATAAGCACCCGAATGACCTTTAATTAATTCATTGTTTTTTTCAGATATCTCTGAGTATCTGGATGACTGGCTAAATAATTACTCACACATGTTTGTCTCGTATATTACCGACCAATATCGCTCATACGGCCAGACAACAACGTGCAGAGTTGAGGCTCACCACGCGTTGTTGAAATTATATTTGGACGGCACACAGTCCAAATTAGACAGGTTATTGATGTCGGTCGATAAAATTCTCATTTCGCAAGAAAATGCGATAAAAGAGAGTTTTAATAGAAGCATAAACGAGAAAATAAATAAATGTGATGTACCACTATTTGAAGAATTGTTTTATAAAGTTTCCAAACATGCGTTCGAACTCATGTTCAAAGAACTCCACCGGCCGATCACCGCAGACCAATGTAGCCATAAGTTGCAGTCAGTATATGGACTACCATGCTTTCACATCATGCAATACTACGTATATCATGGTAAGTATATTAAATTTATAACTGTCAAGTTGTTTTCCTCATTAATATCAGTAATTTATATAAGTCACTTTTAATGAATTCAGGACGCCCCATTCCACTGGAATTAATTCCTATTTTTTGGAGAACCCTATCTGTTCCGTGGCCTGTTATCAATAGGCCACCGCCTGAAGATGGCTCTTCCAGTGATGATGATGATGATGATGATGTTGATCCTTCGTTGAAAAATGACTTTCGACAATTCACGAACATTTTTAGCAAAGCATCGGAATTTGTCAAGAAAAATATGCTAAGGAAGTTTAAAGAGATATACGAGCCTGAATCTGTTGACACACGTGAACCTGTTATTCAGAAAAATACCCGTGGACGTCCGAGCGCAAAGGACAAAAAGGGCAAGGCTACAAAAGTCCCGGATTTGAATGAAGTCCCGGACTTGAATGAAGTACCAACCGTAGATCACCGAAGAAGCACAACTTCAAGATCTACGAAAGTCCCGAACTTCAACAAAGAACATGCAAGACATAGTTCTTACACGGGTCCTAGTGTTCAACAAAGAATAAGACACCAGTTGTACGTTAGAGATGTAGATAGCGAATATTTTATGGAGCAGATTCCAGAGAGATGGCATCCATACATAATAAGTATATATAATGTGGTAGGTGATGGAAATTGTGGGTTTCGGTGCGTTGCCTACGGTATTTGTGAAGACCAAAATAGGTGGCGCCAAGTTAGAGAGATGTTATTGCAAGAGTTAGCCCTACATAGGGAGGTTTACACAAACATGTGGTTGCAAGCTGGCTTTAACAGAATTTGGTATTCAGTAAACTGGTTTGGAAATGGTGCTGCGCCTGAAGATCGCTATATGATTATGTCAGACACGGGGTTGGTTATTGCATCACTGATTAACCGACCTGTTGTATTTATATCTTGGCAGGGTTGGAATACATGTTTTCCGCTTTTTTTCGGTCCAAACTTCTCACAAAGAACTGACCCCCTTGTGATAGCCCGTATGGGGTCAGACGAATGTGGTCACTACATTTGTCTGACGCTAGACGGAGATTCTTCACTTCCGCATCTCCACCCACAATGGAGGAGGCACAGAACCCAAGATGCATCCCAATGGGAAACATTATATTACGATCGACTAAATAAATCATTGTAGTATCTTAGAACTAACTATTGACGAGCTTGTAATTTTGTGAACACCCTATCTTTTGATGTATATATATAACAAGCTTAGTCTTCCTATCCGATTATTCGTTTTCCTCTGTGGTTGACTATATTCTTGTATTGTTTAAATTAAATATACATTACTTATTTATGTTTATGTTGTAAATAACTATTTGTATCATTTGAATTAATTATTTGGCCAGGTGGAACAAAATAATCCTTACATGTGTCGCTGTAAGAACGGATTCATTATAGAGAGGATATCTCGTAAAGAACGTAGTTATGGTCAACCGTATTACGCATGTCCTCTTTCAGTGGTAAGTAATCATATGTTTGCTTAGTTATGTAAATTATTTGTTTGTTAATAATACATTTCTTATTATTTTCTTAACATGTAACAGCCAGGAACAGAAGACTATGGTTGTCGGTACTTTATGTGGAAGGATGAGTTTCAAAAGAAGTATTTTAGTCAAGCCTCTTCTTCAACGCAGTGCTCAGACTGCGTTGCTAAAGCTAATAAGATTGACCAGCTTGAAGCAAGAAACAAGCTGTTGATGACAAGAATAAAGACGCTGGAGATGGAGTTAGAATTGGCAAGGAATCCTGAGGATCACGCTTGTCAGTCGAGTGCAAGGCTTCATGATCTTTTAAATGAAATGAATAATCTTCATATGTAGTAGAAGTTGTTATTTTTAAATAATGTGTTAATGTTATTTTGTAATTGAATAATAACAGTTGTTGTTGTTGTAGTTGTTTAATGTGATAATGCTTAATGTTGTTGTTGTTGTTAATTAAATAAAAACACATTAGACGTTATTGTAGGACACATTAGACGTTATTATTCAATTAAAAATTATCCAAAACATTATACAAAACATTACAAAACAAAAATATTATACAAAACAAAACAAAACAAAACAAAACAAAACAAAAAAAAAAAAAAAAAAAAAAAAAAAAAAAAAAAAAAAAAAAAAAAAAAAAAAAAAAAAAAAACGACAAAAGGAAAGGACAAAAGGACATCCTAGGTAACATAGCCACCGTTTACATAAAAACATAGCCACCGTTGATATAACTCAGGCCTTATAATTAAGTTGGAAATGATGGATGGTGTGTGGCCAATGTATCTTTCATGATATAGACAGAATGAGGTGGAAAGAAGTTGCATAATGCAATTATCGCTGAAATAGACCACTCGATTTAACTAGCACCCAAAGAAGTTGACTTATTGACTTTCACTCATTTTGACTTGCAAAGTACATCTTCTAGATTTTTGGCAAGTTTTTTTCCTTTAGAGTAAATTACACGGATCATCCCTGCGGTTTGTCCAAAATTTCACGTATAGTCTCTCAAAGTTTAAAGTTGCATGTATCGTCCCTCTAACTGCAAAAGAATAACATCTATGGTCCCTGTGATGGATGTCCGTCTATTTCTCCGTTAAACAGCCCTCACGTGATAAACACGTGAGGGTAATTAAGTCTTTTTCACTATGACTTTGACTAATAATTAAATAAGGTTTTCTTTTCCCTTCTTCCACATTGCTAACCACTGTTGTTAATTGGTATAGGTCCAAAATTGCTAACCACTAGTAAACAACAACAAGAGGAAGAACATCAAGATCGAATACCATGAGTCTTTTCAAACAAGAATAAGAACAACAACACTATTTAAGAACAACCCTATAACGAATCAAAAGATCTCAGATCTTGTTCATCTTTTACATAAACCTTTAAAGATTTTTTAAAGATTGAATCTTTGAAGCTAAACTTCTATTAATTTTCAAAACTATTTAAAAGAAAAAACAAGAACAAAGTTGTTCCCATCTGTTCTATCTTTTTTTTCCCCAAGTACATGACTGATATTAATTCCTTGCCTATCCATTGCTCTTGTTAATTCTGCAACCACGTCTTTTAGGGAAGAATATAGCAAACATTCATGAATTTTTTAGGGAAGAAAATGTGAAATGGCTTACTTGAAATAGGACTTCTTAGGAACAGTAAGTAATTACCATTTCCTCAATAGAGAAGCCTTTGGTCCACCTAATAAGAGTTCCTGAATCAATAGACATCTGCAACCACGAACGAACCTATGACTTTCATCCGCAACAAATTTATCACCAAAAAGTCACCTCATTTCCAAATTCATCAACACGAACACAATAACATAGTTCAGACCCATGATTCACACAATGTAGCACAACTAGTGATTGCTCCACCAGCTACCACCATTGCTCCACCGATCACCACCACCACAACCATCACTTTATTACTTAAGATCCTACACTATTATAATCACCTAATCTACAATAACAGATCTCAGATCCATGATTCACACAATCTAAAAAAGGATACTTTTTTAATTAAGTCATGATCCTACAACTACCAATCACTAAAAAGTTACCTAATTTCCATGATGCACACAATCAATCCACATAAAAAAACACGTAAACAGAAGAGGTTTTCCCTATTCAGGTAAGAGGGCTAGTCTTTGACACCATAAAAAAACACCATTACAGGATAAGATACAAAAGCCAATTGTTGGAATTTACATCCTCTCCTCCATCTCTCATTATCCTCATCTCTCATATCCGTCTACACTCGCCACCACTACACCCGTCGTCATCTCCACTCACCGTAAAACCACCACCATCACCACAGTTAACCATCACCACAGTTTATCAAGAAATTCATGGGTGGTTTATTTTTAGAGTATAGGTTGAATTAATTTTTGAATTAATTACCAAACCTTAAAAAATCCTAAAAATCCAATCTTTTTAATGATAAACTAAATAAAGATCCAAGATTTCAAGTGGGTATTACAAATTTATGCATAAACTGAAAAGGGTCTTAAGGATTTAAGCAAAAAAAATCCAAGATTTCAAGTGGGTATTGCAAATTGATACAAATGCTTAAAAAATTGGTGATGGGTAGATTTGTGGTGGTGTTGGTTGGTTGATGACTTGATAGTTATGGTGATGATGATGGCTGAATTTGTGGTCACGGTGATTCGTTGCATGTGGTTTGATTTGTTACAGTTGGTAGAAAGAGATGAGAGAGAATCAGATGTTTGGGTATGTGAGAAGAAACTGATTTAAGTATCAGTCACGGGGGAAAAAGACTTAATTACCCTCACGTGTTTATCACGTGGGGGCTGTTTAACGGAGAAATAGACGGACATCCATCACAGGGACCATAGATGTTATTCTTTTGCAGTCAGAGGGACGATACATACAACTTTAAACTTTGAGGGACTATACGTGAAATTTTGGACAAACCACAAGGACGATCCGTGTAATTTACTCTTTCCTTTAAACTAAGTTAAGTAACTGATGTACTGTATTTTTTTTCTTTAGACATTAAGAAACTTACACACTTGAGTTGATAGTTTATTGTAGTTCAAATTTATTTTGTAATAATATCAAGTTAATATATATATATGAAAATCAGAAAATGTAAACGGGAACAACTCGTCTTTTTATTATAGAAGATACACAATGTCATATTATAAAAAGCGAAAATTACTGTGCTAGACATATACGAGTATGTCTAGCAGTGCCCAAGTTTTAATCATATTTCAATTTTAGACATGGATCTCGCGTAAGAAATGGTTTGGGGTTACACGTGATTACGTGGCACAATACTAGTGGTCGAAATAAAAATAAAAAATTGCATCTCGCATACAAATTTACTAGGGATTACACGGGATCACAAAAAAACGTATATATTCTTATAATATTGATCTCGCATACAAAAATGTTAAGGGGTTACACGAGATGTCCAAAAAAAAGAAGCCTTAATTTTCGTAGGTGTGGTCAAGCGGGCCTGTTTTTGTCTCTATCGGATGCTTCCAAACGAGACAGTAACACTTTTGAGCGGCAACTGAGTTCTTACTCTTTTTGGGTCTCTGTTCAGTTCTGCCATTGCTTCTGAACGTTTGTCCCTTACTCTTTGTATCAGGTTTGACTTTAGGTCCGGAAGTTACCGTTAGTTCGAACGACCTGAGAAGGTTTGTCCGGAACTGGGATCCGTTCGGTGTGGGTCGTTCGGACATATACGCCAACATGTCCCCCCCAGTATCATAGTATTGTTATACCGATAGTATGATACTTTGTAAAAATTTTCGTTTTGATTTTTCCGAAGTGTTTGATCTGTGTGGTTCTGCGAGTTGGACTTTATGCATAACATGCCAAAAATCATTATTGTTCATGTTTAAGGATCGCCGTCGTTTTTACAGTATCCTTAGAACTTGGACACGTATGCGCGTGCCTCATCGTGTGGAGTAGAAGCAGCCACGTCGGTGTCTGACACGACGCGACGTTTCGCACTCTTCATTTTTACCTATAAATAGCACCATTTGTTTGATTTTTACCACCGTAATTTTACACATTCCTCTGACATACTTTCCGTTAGTACTTTTCCGAACGAATTTTTCGATTAGTCCGAGTGGTTTCTGCGTAACCCGTTCATCTAAAGAGGTACGTTTCGTATTACAAATATTTTGTTATTTTTGTTGTTCGGCTATACCCTCCCTTCCTTCGGTTAGGCAATGTCGCGTTCACCCATTTCGATTCATGAGGAGGATGCTCCGGAAGTTGAGGGGTTTTTGCCCAAGTTCGACATTCAGAAATATACTTCTCGTATGGACGAAGGGGCTATGACTTTGGTGGCTGTGGAGTTTGGTATTCCGGAGTATTTACATCCAAGGCCACCTCCGGAGGATATGACCATGGATGAATTGCCAGATGACGCGATAGGTTAATATTTGGAGTACTTTTATGAAGGCGGTATTAGTGTGCATTTTTCCACCTTCTTGCTAGATGTGATTAGATATTACAAAGTCCATATTTCTCAATTAGTTCCGCTGGGTTTGCATCGTGCTACTCTTTTTGAAGTGTATAGCCGGAGTTTGCACATTACACCCACTACTTTTCTCTTCCGAGCGTTTTACAAACTGAGCAAGCAGGGCCACTGGTTTTCCTTCGAGAAGCGAGGTGGTAAAGATAGGAAGGTTTGCTTTAATGAGATCTTGACTTGTTTGAAGGGTTGGAAGCATAATTTCTTCCTGATAGACAGACGGGCTATTCCTTTTGCGATGCCTTGGAGGCATCACGATTCTGACATCTCTGACCCTTTTCCCAAGGGAGAATTTAGTGTCGAAGATGCTGCAAGGTTGTCTGAGAACGTAATCGATCTTATTTAAATTCCTCCGAATTTCCTCTATGCCGTCGGACTAACTTCTCACTGGGACTATCCTGGTTATCGGGCGGCGCTTAGAGATGCCGAGGGAAAGGGTATAGCCTTTGCTTTGATTTTTCTTGCGTGTCGATGTGTATATGTGTGTTTACTTCTGAATAATTTATATTTTTGACTTATTTGTGTGCAGCTTTTACAATGTCTGATTATCTGATTAAACCCAAATTCCGAAAGGGATCGGTTATGATCAAGGGTGACAAATACCGAGAGGGTCAGTCTAACGAGTTGCATGTGACCGAACCGGCCAGGTCGAATGCTGATATTCCGGAGAAAACCGACGAGCTGAAGAAAGTCGAAGTGGCGAATGAGAAGCTAAACAGGGGGGTGTGGGAGGTAGTAAACAAGGTAGCAAACAAGTCAAAAGTCACGGTAAATGTGCCGGTGGGGAAGGTGGTTCCTCTCGTCCATCTAAAAGGGGAAAATCTGCAAGTGCGATCCTTGTAGTAGATTTGGACTCTTCAGAGCATATTCCTGCTCCCATCCCCATTCGTTCTTTGCATCCGAACGAGTCCGAGAAACAACCGAAAGATGAGGAAGGCGCGAGTAATCAATTTGGGGTTGCTGATGCTGGTAAGTTATCGGGATGTATTTATATGTGTACTTCTTCTTTCCTCCCGTTTTATTATTTATTTATTTTTTTAATTTGGTTGTGAGAGTGACGTTGTTTGTTGTTTATCTCTCAGGGAGTCCTTTGGTTGCCTCCTTCGGTCATGGTAAAGGGAAGACCGCTGATGACGATAACGATATAGATGAATCTACTTCCGGAGGGCTGTTTGTGCCGGAGTGGTCAGTGAAAAGGGATGCTCGTCTGAATAGCTCCTCAGTATGCTGTGACATGATGGTTCATCTTCCTACCCCCCGGGAGGAACAATATTTGGAGAGCTTGGACGATGAGGATGTTTGCCAGCGTGCTTGGATGTTGCTAGGCAAGAACGTCGTGGCTCAATCGGACATTTTATTTCGGTTTGAGACCCTTCTCCGAGAATACAACAATCTCACCCTTGCTCACCAAGATTGCGACCGTACTGCCAAGGAGAACTTTCAGCGCTTTAGTGATATGGCGGACGAGATGAAAAAATTGAAAGATGAGTATTACGGTTGCGCCGCACGGGAACCGAAAGAGCTAAAAAGGTTACGACTCGAACATTCCAGCTGTGTGGTTAAAGAGTCAAGTCTAAATGACCGCATCTCTGAGCTGGAAAAGGAGAAGGAGGAATGGAGAAGGGTTTCTGGTGATCAAGCCAAGAAAATCAGGCTATTGGAGGCCGAGTTGGACTAAACCAAACTTTTATTGAGTGATGAGGAAATGGTGAACCAGGAGCTCCGAAAGGAGAAGCAGGATCTGGCCGTGAGGATGGGTCGCACGGAAATGGATCGTTTTAAAGTGGTTAAGGAATTTATTCCCGAAATGGTTCGGCGTCTTCTTAATAGTCATGAATACAAGCAATCTCTAGCCATTCCATTTAGCCTATCTTCTATGGCTGGGTTTTTTGACGGTGTTACCCTGGAACGCTCCGAGGAGGATGTGGCCAAGGTCTTAGCGGATGTGGAAGATTTGGATATGGAGGCCGAAGCAAAGTATCAACCCTTGTACGAAAAACTCTTCGTGACCGAGTATCCCTATGTGCAGAAGGTTAGCAATGCTTGTTATAAGCCTCTTGCTGAAATTATGGACATCTTTCCGGATCCTGCTCCACGCAATCCCACGGAGACTGCTATGGTCGATGCTTCTACCGGGCCAACTGTCGCTACATCTGAACCGGTCGGTGTGGCATCCGATGCTCAAACTAGTGTCGGAGCTCCCCCAATTGAACATCCGCAAGTCCAGGATTCCACCGTGGAAGAAAATGTCACCGCTCCCTGAAGCAACCAATCGTTCTAGGATCTGAGTGTCTCCGTTTTGACTACGGGTAAAGGCTACTCCGGATTCTATGTGAAGCTCTCATTAACTCTTGTAATGATGTTTTTAGAAACAATTCGGTGGTTTGACGTAGGGCCTTTGGGGTCGTTCGAATAGTTTGTAAACATTTGAAATGCTTGGATGAATATAATAATTTTGTAGCCGATGGAACTATGTCTTATTTGTATATTTTTTGGCCTTTATCTATAATAGTTGTTTTATTAGCTATCAAATGTGTTGCCTTTGTGTTTATTTCTGCCTTGTTTTTTACTTTGTATACTTTGTGTTCTGCAATGATTCGGTCCTTACCTTGACATGATTACTTCGACCTGCATCGTTTGGACTGTTTGGGACGTTTAGGACCGTTTGGACGTTATGCTTTGGCTATTTGGGTGGGACCGTTTTAGGGCATTGTGCGCCCTTCGGCCCCTTTTGCCCTAGTTGCATGGCAACCACCTTTTTTAATATATAACAAGACAATTTATGATGAGATGATATGTATACATTTATGACTTGTGTATTTATATCGCCTGTTGGTAGATATACCCGAGGGCTCATCCCTGGTGTTTTTACACCTTTGGGGTAATCATTCGCCGTTATGGCGGATACGCCTCGGCTCATCCCTAACGCTTTTAGCATTTTTTGGGGTATTTGTATATGTCTGAGGGTATTGTCCCTTGACCTTCCCTAGTGACGTGGCACTTCTGGGGGTATAATGCCTTAACG
Source organism: Artemisia tridentata subsp. tridentata (assembly GCA_021014915.2). NCBI lineage: Eukaryota > Viridiplantae > Streptophyta > Magnoliopsida > Asterales > Asteraceae > Artemisia > Artemisia tridentata. Next base: position 326,175,246 of record CP139503.1, read on the forward strand.
GCTATACATTGGCTACATTAGTCGGTCAGAGGTAGCTAATCTCTGCCGTAGCCACGTTGGTGTTATGTCTTAGTTTGCAAAAAATGTAGGAAAATTTTCCTCCTTCTAAATCGAAGGAGAATGCGTTGACATTTCATAATTCTAGATGTTCTTGTCGTGGTGGCTTACAGCCTTAAAGAGATAATTTTATAAAAAAACATTTCCTTAAGTTGATTGCGTGCCACTTCCGTGGTACCTCTTCCTCATCCATCGTCTGCAGCTTGTACGATCCGTTTTGGTATGCTTCCATTATCCAGTATGGTCCCTCCCACTTTGGACCTAGCTTTCCCTGGTCTTCAACTCTGCTTGCTTCATTCTTCCGGTAGGACGAAATCTCCCAGTTTGAATGACACCGGACGGACTCTCTGATTGTAATACTTTTCCATATTTGTTTTGTATCAAGCCTCCCTTATGGCTGCCTCTTCCCACATTTTCTGTAGAAGATCCAGGTTAAAACCCAGCTCTTACTCTGACCGGATCTAAACACACAACTTGTGTTGAAGATACTTTGAGTTAATGTTAACTAGCACGCGGAATTTACGAGCTAACACTTAGAAGATATGGTTTGTATGATGTGTATGAATGTAACAATGTAAATAAGAACACAATGTTTAACCAAACAAATAGCTTTAATATATTACGAGTGATCTACAATATCACTAGGGTTTAACAACCTTGAAGCTTTCACGTACGACTTAGGGATATCTTTTAAAACCCTAACTAAAGATCTCTTTTTATAGTATAAAGAGTCCTGTACAAGTAAAACTATTATACGTATCAATCTAACTTAATAAGATATACATTACATCTTTTCTATATATATCTTCACATGTCTTTTATCTTCTGTCCTCAGCTTATAATCAGTACTAACTTTCTTGTGGGAGCAGTACTAATTGACTTAGTACTGTTAGTACATTCTTCATCAGTTGTAACTTTATGCTTGACAGTACTAACTTTATACCTGGCAGTACTAATTGTTGGTTTAATTCCCAACAATCCTCCCCTAAACTTATGATGTCTTTGCAAATCATTAAGTTTTTCGAATTAAACTCCAATGTTGATAATGGGGGGAATTCTTTCAAACACTTATCTTCAATCTTGAAACACTTCAGCATTCTTTTCACTTTAAAATTTTAAAGAAACCATAACAGTAATCACTCCAGTATTAATTTCATCATTCCAATATTGATTCTGAACTGATATATCCTCCCCTGAGCCAAATAGTTATCTTGACACCTTATTATCTTGACAGCAATAAGAAATTTCCTCCCCTGTTTGGAAGAATTTTCACCACCACTTGAATTAGAACAACCTCCAATATGACAATTTGTACAAGTTTCCATCAATGCATTGTAATTTGAAACTACTCTCATCACTTTCAGATGTGTAACCTTCTGAGAGAGGTGAATCATAGAGCATAAACTCAGTATTAAACTAAGTTTAAACCATCAGTACAAACTGTTGATAAAAAAAAAATCAAAGAGCAAGATAAACTCATTGTGGACTTAAAAACAATTTTGCCCACTTATAGTTTTTAGCAAACTATCAGCTATCAACAGATTTGATGTGTCTTTACCAATAGCCATTTGCTTTGGACTAGCCAACTCTTCACAGTTAGATATGGTGAGTTGATAACCATATAGTTTTTGGTAAACTATCAACCATAAACGGATTTGATTAGTCTTTACCAGAAACCATTTGATCTGGACTAGTTGGTTCTTATGTGGATTAGACATGGTGAACCAATTACCATTTGTTGTGTGACAAGATCTCACACTTGACATTCCAAATCACCATACTTTCCAAATCACAAATCCTTCTCAAAATGATTTCTTAACCTGTAAATGTTAGTCCAAAACCAAAGAAAACACAAGACAAAGTATTTTCTTGTTGACAGTATCAAAAATTACTAACATTTGACATAAGCAGTACCAAAATTATACTATCAGTACAAACTATCACAAATTGCACAACTATCAGCACAAAAACAAAAACACTTAAACATTAATTTTTTGAAGGATTAAGCATTCCAATACCTGTTACCAAGTACTGAAACCTCCCTACATCAAAACCTTTTGTTAACAAGTCAGCAAAGTTGTCATCAGTATGAATTTTGACAACTTGAACTAACTTCTTTTCAGCACAGTCTCTTATAAAGTGATGTCGAATTTCAATGTGTTTAGTTTTTGAATGTTGAACTGGATTTTTAATGATACACATTGTACTGCTATTGTCTATGTAGATAATTGTGTTTAAGAAATTGTACCCATAATCAAGTAACTGATTTTGAATCCAAAGAACTTGAGCACAACAACTAGCTGCAGCCACATACTCAGCTTCTGTAGTAGAAGTTGCCACCATAGTCTGCTTTTTGCACTGCCATGAAATAAGTCTGCATCCCAAAAACTGACAACCACCAGTTGTAGACTTTCTATCCATACTAGCACCATCATAATCACTGTCTGAAAATGCTACCAAATCAAATGCAGACTCTTTAGGATAACATAAACCTAAGTTTGGTTGACCTTTAAGATACCTAAAGATCCTCTTTACTGCAGTCAAATGAGACACCTTGGGATTAACTTGGAATCTTGCACAAGCACAGACTGCAAACATAATATCAGGCCTGGATGATGTGAGATACATCAAAGACCCAATCATAGATCTATACATGTGCACATCCACAGCTTCACCAATTTGATCTTTCAAAAGCAAATGTGTCTCCTTATCAACAGGTGTGCTAGCAACTTTAGCATCTGTTAATTGAAACTTCCTCAGAATTTCACCAACATATTTATCTTGAGAGATAAATATTCCGTCTGGTTTCTGCTGTACTTGAAGTCCTAGAAAGAAAGTGAGCTCTCCCATAGAGCTCATCTGAAACGGATCCTTCATAAGCTTTTCAAACTCTTTGCACATTTCCTTCTTAGTAGAACCAAAGATGATATCATCTGCATATACTTGAACCAGTAGTATATCACTCTTGTTCTTCTTGATAAAAAGAGTCTGATCAATCTTTCCCCTATGGAACCCATTCTTCAAAAGATAATTTTCAAGAGTTCCATACCAAGCTCTTGGAGCTTGATGCAATCCATAGAGAGCTTTCACCACTTTATACACTTTGTCAGGATGATCTGGGTCTATGAAACCTGGAGGTTGGGAAACATATACCTCTTCATCAATTGTACCATATAGAAAGGCACTCTTCACATCCATCTGATAGACCATGAATCCCATAAATGAAGCATAAGCTAGAAAAAGCCTTATTGCTTCAATCCTAGCAACAGGAGCAAAAACCTCCTCATAATCAATCCCTTCTTCCTGAGTATAGCCTTGAGCTACAAGTCTTGCTTTATTCTTTATCACTATACCCCTTTCATCCTTCTTGTTCCTGAATACCCACTTAGTACCAATCACTCTCATCCCCTTTGGCAAATCAACCAGAACCCAAACTTTCTGAATCTTGAATTGAAGCAGTTCTTCTTGCATTGCTTCAACCCAACTTGAGTCCTCCAATGCCTTGAGCACATTCTTTGGTTCTATCTGGGATAGGAAGCATACAAACAAACACTCATTCTCATCTTCATGTTGTTTTTCTTCATACACAACACTTAGAAAACCATGATGATCTGGATCTTGTGTTTGTCTTCTAGTTTTCACTCCAGACTGAACATCTCCAATCACATTAGTAAGTGGATGATTCTTATGAACTATAGTATGGGGAGTAGAAGGAACTTCATATGATTGAGGCATATTGTGCAGCTCCACTTCTTCATCAGTAACATCAGCAGTATGAACTGTTGGTTCAACAGAATGGAGATTTGAACCATCAGTACCTTCTTGTGGCTCAGCAGTACTAACTTCATTTGTACTGCTTCTGGGAACTTCTCTTTCCATGTCATTTTGTCCACTGTTTTCACCATCATTCTTCTTTTTAGCATCATCCTCAGAAGAAGAAACACACAATGGACTTTCTTCCAAAATTGGCATCAAGATATAATCTTCATCATCTTCTTCTGAACCTGCATCATGGTTAGTATTTGTACCTGTAACTGGCACATAATTCATAGATTCTGAAAGACCATCAATATCAAAAATCCAATCTGGACCACCACCTGCAACATTTGGTATATTCTCTTGAAACTCAATGTGCAGATTTTCCTCTACATGCCTAGTGCTCTTGTTATACACTCTAAAAGCCTTACTATGCAAAGAATAACCAACAAAGAAACCCTCATCAGATTTCCCATCAAACTTTCCTAATTGGTCTTTGGTATTTAGAATAGTAACATGGCAACCAAAAGGTCTCATGAAGCTTAAGGCAGGGGTTCTACCTCTAAAAAGTTCATAAGCAGTCTTATTATGAGGTTGCACTACTAAAACCCTATTCTGAACATAACAAGCAGTACTAACTGCTTCAGTCCAAAATGAAATAGGTAACTTAGAGTCAGCTAACATTGTCCTAGCAGCCTCTATTAAAGTCCTATTTTTCCTTTCAGCTACACCATTTTGCTGTGGGGTTCTAGCTACACTAAATTCCCTTTTAATACCCTTTTTTTTGCAAAACTCATCCATAAACCTGTTTTTAAATTCTGTTCCATTATCACATCTGATTATCTTAACTTTCTTATCAGCTAGGTTTTCTACCTCAATTATAAATGACTTAAGGATCTCACTAGTCTCATCCTTAGTTCTCAAAAAGAAAACCCATGTAAACCTGAAATAATCATCAGTAATAACCAAACAATATCTTTTATGATTCAAGTTATTAACAGAAGTTGGACCAAACAAGTCCATATGAAGCATGTATAAAGCTTGATTGTTAGAGTTATGCACCTTTGGCTTACAAGAAGCTCTGTGTTGCTTACCTTTAAGGCAAGAAACACAGGTTTGGTCATTTTGAAAAGTCTTGTTAGGTAAACCTCTTACCAAACCATTTTTAGCAATCTTGTTAATGGTTTTGAAATTAACATGACCAAGTCTTCTGTGCCACAACATTGACTCCTCCAATGTGGCTTTTGCAACAAGGCAAGTATGACCTTCTTTAGGAACAAGTTTATTCATCTCAACACTGTATGTGTTACCTTTTCTGGGGATTTTAAGCAATACTTGACTTTCATCAGGCAGCTTGAAATCAGGAGAAAGAATAAGACAGTCAGTATCAGTGAATAACACCTTGTTCTGTTTGTCACAAATTTGTGACACACTAAAAAGGTTGTACTTAAGCTCTGGTACAAAATACACATTCTCAAAGTCAAGATTACCAGTTTTAATTATACCTTTACCAGTAATCCTACCACCAACACCACCTCCAAAGATAACAGGTCCTCCATCCAAAGGTGTAAACTCTGAAAGGTATGACATGTTACCATTCATGTGCCTTGAACATCTACTATCTGAGTATCCTCTATCTTCTCCATCATTTGTTGGATGTTCCTGCACACAAAATAAAGGGGTTAGTTCCTTTTGGGGATCCAAGCCATCACTGACTTGGATCTGCCTCGTGCATCAATATAATTATATTTATTGAAAGTCATTGATGCACCATTGGGTTTGGTAGGTTTCCATACCCAACGTGCTGAGGCCTTCACAGCATTGCCCCATTGACCCTTAACACTCATATGCATAGCAGTAGGAATTGCTGGCCTAGCAGTTGGAACTGTTGGTTTAACTTTAGGCACCCATTTTTATTACTCAAAGATGTTTTCTTATAAAAGGGCCGGTTAACTGTTTGTGCATGATTTGAGAATGGTTTTGCACTTGAAACAGTTTGTTTGTTGTTAAACCACTTGTTTTGTCTAACAGTAGAAACTGCTTTGATGCCAGACCTCAACATGACTGCTCTGGGTGTCATCTTATGATTCACATTAGGGTTAGTCAATCCAATTGGACTGATTTGATTTACCCTAGCATTTTTATTCCTATTCACCCTTGAATTCCCAAAAACCCTCTTTTTCCATGGGTTTGAATCACAATAAGCAGCCAAATGATCAAAATTACCACATACAAAACACACTTTGTTCAGCATAACAAACTCATCACCTAGTTGTTGAGATTTTAAGTTGTTCCATTTCCTTTGATTGCCCCTAGGAACTGATGATCTATGTGTAAACCTATACATCTCAGCATACTTAACATTTTTCCTAACTGGTTTTATGTTTTCTTTACTGACCACTTTAGGAACATGTTTTACTTCTACCTTAACAACATCAGGTTTAACCTTAACCTGATCATCCTCATCATCAGATGTCCAATCCTCAATGGTTGGTGCATCTGAGTCCCTACCAGAGGATACCTTATCCTCAGAAAGTGATTTATCACTTGCACTCACAAAAGAATCCTTAGCCTTAACAAATTTAATAGGACTCTCTTTGGTTGTAGGACCAAATCTAGGAGATTCAACATCCTTAAACTCTTCTAAACCAGTATGAGCTAAATCAATTCCTGGAGGTACAAACATTCCTCTATTTGGGGGTTCAACTGACTTATATCCTAAACCAGACTTAGCTTTATTAAGTACTTGACTCTCTATTATTTTCTGAACTCCTTTTGATGTAAGCTCAAGAGTGTCAACACTTAACTTTATGTTTTCTTTCTCTTTCTTAAGTTTCTCTAGTTCATATATAAGTCCACTCATTTTATCATCTCTCAGTTGCAAATCTCTTTTTAACACAGCAATATCATCATTAAAGTTAGATTCATTCTTTCTATAAAAAGTGAGTTGTTCTTCTAAAACAGCTATTCCTCTTTTATGATTAGAAAGACTAAAGCTTACTTCATTAAAATCTGTTCTAAGGTTATCATACTGTATCTTAAGAGATTCATAATCTTTCAAAGCTTGACAAGAATTTGAACATTTTATAACCTCATGTACCTCTGAGTCAGAGAAGGCCATCAATCCCAAGTTGGCTGGTTCCTCCTCTTCTTCCATGAAGCTCCAGTCAAAGCCAGCTCCATCAACAGCTACCATTGCCTTGGAAGAAGTGTCTTCCACATTCACTGTTCTCCTATTACCCTGCTGACTTCTATACCCTTTAGCCTTGTTATCCTGTTGTCTTGGGCTTCTACACTCTCTGGGAAAGTGTCCCATCTTGTGACACTTGTCATATCCAACAACATCCCCTCCATTGAGTGTAAGCTTCTTACCAGTCCTCTGAAAGTATCTTTTTGCCCTAATACTTAATAATGCCATTTGCCACTTCAAGTCCATGGCATCCAAGTCATCTTCATCAATCTGAAGAAGGTCTTCATTTTAGATATGAGACCCATTGGATTGCTCAGATACAAAGGAATATATAGTCTCATCACTTAAGCTAGCATACTAGTTTTACACTAGCAGTACTAGTTTTTACACTAGCAGTACTAACTGTAGGGCTAGCAGTAGAAACATCTTCATCATTCTTAGTACTGCTATTACTAGGGGATGACATAAATGCCATATTACCAGGCATAGAACTGGTGCTTCCTCCTTTCTTCACTGTTTGCTCAACAATCTTAAGATTGTTGTACAATTCATTGAGTGTCATCTTCTCCAATTCAGGCTTGTTGCACCAAACCACAACATAAGTGTTCCAATCAGCAGACAAACTATTTAAAAATTTTAAGTTTAGGTCTTCCTGTGGAATCACAATCTTCAAACCAGCAAGCTGACTCACAATTCTTTGTAGCCTATTAAAGACTTGATCAAGGGATTCAGTGCTTGATGCACTGAAATTTTCATAGCTCTGCTTCAGTAGAGTTCTTTGAGCCTTTTTAGTAGCCTCATTACCACCAAATCTCTCTACTATTGCTGCAAACAGTGTCTTTGCAGTTTCATAATGACTAAAATTCAGTACTTGATCATTGGGAAGAGCCATGAGTAACAAACTTTTGGCTTTAAGATCATTCTTTTTCTTTATTCTTTCATCATTAGTAACTGGCTCAGTGTTAAGCTTGGTAGTTTTAGAACCATCAGCCAGTGTTTCTTCAGAAGTTGTTGGCTTGAAAGAATCACCATGTAGAATAATATCCCACAATGCATAATCTTGCACCATGAAATATTGCTCAATTCTGAGCCTCCACAAATCATATTTGTTTTGTTTTAGCATGGGGAGTTTGGCAAGGATTGAGGTTTGTGGTGTTTCCATGTCCATCTTCTTGGTTGCAAGAGAGTAAGTACTTCTGGATCTTCTAAATCAAAGTATCAGAACCTGTCTCTGATACCACTTGACCGGATCTAAACACACAGCTTGTGTTGAAGATACTTTGAGTTAATGTTAACTAGCACGCGGAATTTACTAGATAACACTTAGAAGATATGGTTTGTATGATGTGTATGTGATTGTATGAATGTAACAGTATAAATAAGAACACAATGTTTAACCAAACAAATAGCTTTAATATATTACGAGTGATATACAATATCACTAGGGTTTAACAACCTTGAAGCTTTCACGTACGACTTAGGGATATCTTTTAAAACCCTAACTAAAGATCTCTTTTTATAGTATAAAGAGTCTTGTACAAGTAAAACTATTATACGTATCAATCTAACTTAATAAGATATACATTACATCTTTTCTATATATATCTTCACGTGTCTTTTATCTTCTGTCCTCAGCTTATAATCAGTACTAACTTTCTTGTGGGAGCAGTACTAATTGACTTAGTACTGTTAGTACATTCTTCATCAGTTGTAACTTTATGCTTGACAGTACTAACTTTATACCTGGCAGTACTAACTTTTGGTTTAATTCCCAACATCCTCATTTAACTCTTCTATCCGGCGAGTATCATCTTCATCCACACCTTCTCTTACGACCATCGTTCGGTGTGTCATCATGCCGATCTCGACTGGTATAACCGCCTCACTTCCATTGGTTAGACTGAAGGACGTTTCCCCGTTGCTCTGCTTGAGGGACGTCCAATGGGCCCATAGGACATTTGGCAATTCGTCAACCCAGCCAGCTTTGGTCACCCCCTAAATTATGAGTTAACAGTGGAAGACTAATCGGGGTATTACGGGGAGGATCATAGTCATAATTATAGAAAACGGCTCAAAAGATGCGTTTTGAAAGTTATTGTCATTTAAATAATATGTAAAACCCAAAATATATATATATATATATATATATATATATATATATATATATATATATATATATATATATATATATATATATATATATATAAAAATCCGAAAATAACTTTTACGATCGATTCGACCTAACCTAATATATAAAACAATACGTTTTATTTTGAATTTTGAAATTTTGGAAACCTAAACTGGGCTTAATAAGTATACAACTAAGCATAAGTTTTAGAAACATATATCACATGATTATAGGTTGTATTGGACCAAGTCATAACCCTTGTACACATTCTCTTTCAAATCGAAAATATGAAAACTCGAATGGATGATCACCACCCACATAAAATCGGATCAGTCACACGATCATTCCCCATAATTTCGGTATTATCAATTCACATTCACCATAAAATATGTCAAGCAAGCCAATCAATCATTAATAAAAAAATATACACTTGCCTTAAACTTTCTCAATCTCATTTATTAATAAACGACTTACACCCTTCCAATTGCTTCCATTCGAATTGCAATACCAACATAAGCAAACTACAACCAAACTGTGTCTGACGATTTAACACGAGTTACACGCTCAGTTATACGTTCAAAATATCACTAAACCTTAAACAAGTTCTATGATCTCCATGTGATCGCATGAGAATAGGTTCACATGAAGCTTTGATTTGGTTCGTATTTAGTTCGATTTGTGGTTTGCAACTGAGTTAAGGTTTGGGTTCACGTTAGTATTGCTTGTGTTCTGGGCCGTGTTCTGCCCAAGACTTCTGTTTGGCTGCCATCGCTCGAGTTCGGTTTCGGGTGGGTGTTCGCGTATGGAGTTTGTTTCTATTCGTGGGTGGCAAATGTTGGGTTGATAGCCGAAGGTTTATATCATCATTGATCGTATATGTTGGGTTTCGGGTTCAGTTGCGTCTCGTTATATTCCAGTGTTAGTATTCGTGTTCGGTTTCGGTTCCGATCCTTCGTCGTGTCCGGAGGTATATTTCAACTACAAATCATATACGCTACCATATACATGTAAATCTTGTTATAATATATTAAGATCTAAATAAATCACCATGAAAGATGAGTCTTAGTTGCATGTGAAACTGAAGAGTATAACTACTTTATATGCATGATATGATAATAACGAGTATCAGTTTTAATAATTGAAAGGTAGTAAAGAAGTCTAATACTGGTGATAATTTATGAAACTTAGTTGCAATGAGGAAGAAGAAGAATTCTTCATGACTAATATTTAATAGTTGCAAACTTTAAACTCCCTTGTTTTATATAAACCAAACAAATATGTTACTTGTTTCTATAACATAAAGTTTTGTTAAAGTGGCCTTATAGATGATTTAGCCATCATTTTAAATCTAGTATAATTTTTATAAAACTGGCCTCATATGGCACAAGATATTTTCACATCATGATTAACTTTCTTTCTCACTTAAATTTATACAACCAAATATAACTGCATATAAACTTTGGAATGGAAGTTTGGCCATATTATACACGTGTAAAATGAAAGGCTTGTTACTAGATATTAGTATTTGTATATCACTTATTACTATAACTGTGTACACTAAATCAAGAAAATAAATCGGTGTATTATATTATCAGAATGTGTATTGTATACATAAATGTGAGTCGTGTGGGTATACATGTGAATAATTGTATTTTTGGTCGCCGCGGTCTAAACTAATGTCGAGAGTGCGTTTAAATAAATTATGAAATGACGGAGTCCTAAATTTTCATTTCGATATAATTTACAGTATAAGCCCCAAGGTTAATTATTTGACATGTTTAAATTTTGATAATTTACATTCATGACCCTTACTTTATTAATTGACATAATTAACTCTAAGCTATTATATTGGTCATTTGAACCCTTAAATATTATTTAATTGTCAATTATAACCTTAAAGTATTAAATTAATATTCCGGGAAATGCCCTAAATGTGAAAAGTTACTAAAAATAGAAAGAAACATAAATTATGTAATCTGATTAAAACGAGCTTAAAAGTAACACGTGATTACTAATTTGTTTAGGTTCGGTGAAGAAGGAGCGACCTTCCGTTTCTCTGTGATCCACCTTTTATCTGTTTGACTTTTGGCATAAGGTACAGATATTCTGCTCTTTTTATAAGGAGCCTTCGGTCTCTATTTTGATTCGTATTAGGGTTTTCCTATACCATTGCTATGTTCCCTACACTTGATGTGATCCTTTCGATTTGTGAACCTTTGATATGAACCCTGTGATATGAACCTTGACATTTGAACTATGATTATGACCATGTGAACCTTTGCTTTGATATGAACCTGTGACCTTTGACCCCAGTTTGATACTACGAGCCAAATGTGTTTCCTAGCCATGAAGGTAACATGGCCGTGTCTGTGATGCACCACTGACATGACTCTAGTGTACTCGAGTGATGTTGTACACCGTCCCCATTGTGATTTGTGAAATGCATGCGATTATTATTATTATTATTATGGCCAATGTGATATGTGGGGGGCGTATGGATGCATCCTAGATTTGTATTGTGATTGTGATATTGTGATATGTGATATGTGGTGACTGATGATGGGTGCAATCCACGTCTTTCACAAAATGTGGGAGCTGATCACTCCATTGTGATACATGAGGACACCCCTCATATTATCCGGTTACTGAAGAGGTATCCCCTCTAGATTACTGTGAATGTGATATGTGATGTGATATGTGGGCTCGTGGTGGATGACTGTCCTAAACCTTTACTCTTTATACCTTTACTTATATCTTATTTATTATGCTACTTCTGTTCATTTCGGTTTACTTTCGTTTCCGTTTATTATATATCTGTTCACTGGGCTTTTTAAGCTCAGCCGCGTTTCTTTTCCCGCGGCAGGTTTTAGTTGGAAGCTGGGTAAGAGTGAAGAGACCTTTGGACTTAGAAGACTTTGATAGTTATTCTGAAGTAGAAGTTATTAGAAGGATTACATTGCAGACTTAGTATTAGCTTTGCTTCTTTTGTATCCTTGTGTATTCAGTATTTCATTTGTAACCTTTGAGAATCCTTGTATTACTATTGAATGTATGCTTTGTTTTGATCTGATATGAAACCATTAATGTGATACTTCTACCCTTACCGGGTTGGGGTGTTACAATTATGGTATCAGAGCTGACAGGCTGCGATTCGTAATACATTTACCCTTGGCCTGTGTAAGTTAGGACCACTAAGTTTCCCTGTAGGCGCTCATAGGACAACCTTGAAAATTTGCTTTAAGATTCCCTTATAGGAACATAAGTTTTGACCAGTGAGGAATGGGTAGACTATAAGGCATTTGTTTGAATATCATTGCTTCCGCATCACTCTGATTCGTGCCTTGCTTTTGGTTAGATCCTATTGATATCACTTTTGGAAATTGAAAGCTCACACCTTGCACCACCTGAATTTTGAACCTGATTAAATCTGGAAGGCTTTGAGAATTGCATAGTAATTGCCTGACACCAATTGATCCTTATCTTCAGATATTGACTCTGACCTCTGATCCTTTCATTAATCATTTTGATGCCTCTTCGATCATTCTGAGAATCCACATGGCAATGACGTACTTATTTGTTTTCTACTTTTGATAAGTATCTATGAATCTACCGACACTAATTGATTTCGTTTCACCCATCTCTGTCCCTATGAGAAGTCTTGTGGTGTGTAACCACGAGTATATAATGTTTCCCCCACTTTTGAATGATGAAGATTTGAATTGTGATCCGTCTTTCTTTGGATAATTAACCTTGATTTTATTCTGACAAACAATTGGTTGATTGAGCATTCAAGTATTGATATCTCCCTTTCTATGTCTCACCTTCAACGTTTGCAACAATTTGAACTTCCTACCATGATTACCGATTGTTAAACCCTTTGCTATCACCATTACCCTGGAGACTCGTGGGTTACTTTCGCAGTTATGAAGTTTTCCTAGAACCCACCTCGTACACCAATGAATGAACCTCATATTGAGAGCTTTTGGCACCTTGAGTCTTCTGAACATGAACCTTATCTTGAACGTTATTTGGCACCCTGAACCTTGAATATGATTCCTGATCGAACCACCAAAATTTTCCATCGGAGTGTGAAGTAGGATTTGACTTGATACCGAGAGATTGTCTAGTCACCAAGCGAAGGTGTCTTTCAGATGTGTCTGGGATCATGTAAATCGATTGGAGCAACCGGGAAGAGCAGCAACGGAAGACCAGGAAGTGAGTCTACCTAAGTGTATTTTCTGGGCATGTTTTAGTTTCATTCGCGATAAAGAAGGATGGTGATTGGAGATATGAAGCTAAACCATAATACCGTTAGGAGCCAATATTCCTCCACTTTGAAACGACTATGTGCTTGTTTAATTTCAGAGCGCGAAGTTTCCTTCTAATGAATTGATTTTATTCTTGAAATCGCCTTCAGTATTCGTAAAAGACTGCTATGACGACTAGTGACGCTAATAGTATTAGCTAAAGCTCTGATTGTCGTGCGAATTTGTTAAATGATGTTTTCTCGTGAGTACTTGGACAAATGGTCATTGTATGACTTAATAGTACGTTCGAAGACAAGGGAGAGCATGGAAATCATCTTTGCACTTCATTAGAAATTCCTCGGTCATTGGTGCATTCAGAGAGATTGATAATTGTAGAGGCAACGATGTTCTTAATCGAGGATATCTCTTTAAATCCCGCAAGTTTTGAAAACCATCACCATGTGGTCAAGACCGACAACAGAATGGAGAACTGAAACTTTTGAACCTTTCAGAAGAATTCTGGACGATGTTTACAAGTTGCGATACCATTGAGAAATTTCGTGAACCGAGAGAAACAGCTTAGTTAGACGGAGAATGGAAGTTTTGGGAAAAGCTGAAATAGAAATTAGTTTCCTTACCCTCGGGCGGAGCAAATGTTGGGATAAATCGGAAAGAGAATCGGTTATACTCCCTTACAGCACGGAAGGCTTTTCGTATGCAGCAGGACAACTAGAAGTACGTTAGAAGAATTATTTCACTGCCTGACTTGGAGTTGACAACAACGGCGGCTACCCTGAAGAGTGAAGACATTCTTTATAAGGCAGAAGGTTGGCGATGCAGAAGAAGACGATCCAGTCAAGACGGCGAACCCGAAGCTGATGGAGACGTACAGTCTCACTTCCCTATTCATCTTGGTTGTACTAAGATGAATTGAGAGCGGGGGCAGACTGAATGATGAAGAGCATGCCAGGAATTCACATTACTCCAGCACATTCCAAGGAGAACTGAAGGTGGCTCGTCGAACCAGACACAAGTTACGGATTTTAGTTTCACTTCCGGATTAATGGATAGACGAAGACAGATTAACCGGACTTGAAGAGATTGGATGAACGGATTTTTGAAACAGACCCTTTATGTTTGGAAGAATTGATTCTATGAAGGCCGGAGTTCTTGGCAACTAACTTCCAGTTTTGTTGACTCTCTTAAGTTTCGTTATATAGTAATAAGGTCCTCTTATGATTTAAGTTCCCTAGAAGCATTTCAGTTTCGTGTTTATTTTCGTATGTTCAGTGATGGCTTTGCTTTGAGAGATTTTGGCGAATTGTGGAAGATATGATGCTTGTAACGGCGTGCCTCACTTTTGCTATGCAATCTGGGATTTTGATACTCTTGCGAATGGTTTTGTTTTTCCCTCTTGACTAAGGCATTCGATTTTATTGACCTCGAGACCGTAGAAGTATTAGGTGGATTAAGATAGGTGGCTTTTGATTACAACTTGAGATAAAGTATGACCATCATAAGGGCATATTTATATGATGCCAGTATTATGACGTCTGGCCAACGTGATAATACTTACATCACATAACGTGCACTTGTTGTGGGCATAGGATATCTTGGGGAGTACCTAAAAAATTTAGAATTTGAATCTCCGTTGGACTATCCGTGATTAGTGAGACTTTAGGTTCATTCTGCCTATGCGTTTAATCTGCCTTCACCGATATAAGACTTGATACGTTTGGATACTCGACACGCGGTTGTTGACCTATGTGCTTCTGATAAGAATCTTAAGCATCATTGTAGAGCTCTATCGTTTGATATTATCATCTAATCTGCCTTTTGCCTCATGTGTATATGGGTTTCACGTATCTCTTAGGGAGATTAAAAATATCATCTGTCATGTATATGTTTCGCATTCGTTCAATCGAGATTTGTTATGATTTCTCTGTTATTGAAGGGCCCGAGGCTATTTTGGAGTCTCAGGATCGGGTCATGAGAAATAAAACTTATCCGTGTGTGAAGACTCTCTTGGAAGAACCTTTCCGAGCGTGAGGCTAGTTATTGTCATTTCTTTATGTGATTGATACGTCTCCGTCTAATTTTAGCGACTTCAAAATTTTGAGGACGAAATTTTTCTTTTAAGAGGGGAAGAGTTGTAAAACCCAAAATATATATATATATATATATATATATATATATATATATATATATATATATATATATATATATATATATATATATATAAAAATCCGAAAATAACTTTTACGATCGATTCGACCTAACCTAATATATAAAACAATACGTTTTATTTTGAATTTTGAAATTTTGGAAACCTAAACTGGGCTTAATAAGTATACAACTAAGCATAAGTTTTAGAAACATATATCACATGATTATAGGTTGTATTGGACCAAGTCATAACCCTTGTACACATTCTCTTTCAAATCGAAAATATGAAAACTCGAATGGATGATCACCACCCACATAAAATCGGATCAGTCACACGATCATTCCCCATAATTTCGGTATTATCAATTCACATTCACCATAAAATATGTCAAGCAAGCCAATCAATCATTAATAAAAAAATATACACTTGCCTTAAACTTTCTCAATCTCATTTATTAATAAACGACTTACACCCTTCCAATTGCTTCCATTCGAATTGCAATACCAACATAAGCAAACTACAACCAAACTGTGTCTGACGATTTAACACGAGTTACACGCTCAGTTATACGTTCAAAATATCACTAAACCTTAAACAAGTTCTATGATCTCCATGTGATCGCATGAGAATAGGTTCACATGAAGCTTTGATTTGGTTCGTATTTAGTTCGATTTGTGGTTTGCAACTGAGTTAAGGTTTGGGTTCACGTTAGTATTGCTTGTGTTCTGGGCCGTGTTCTGCCCAAGACTTCTGTTTGGCTGCCATCGCTCGAGTTCGGTTTCGGGTGGGTGTTCGCGTATGGAGTTTGTTTCTGTTCGTGGGTGGCAAATGTTGGGTTGATAGCCGAAGGTTTATATCATCATTGATCGTGTATGTTGGGTTTCGGGTTCAGTTGCGTCTCGTTATATTCCAATGTTAGTATTCGTGTTCGGTTTCGGTTCCGATCCTTCGTCGTGTCCGGAGGTATATTTCAACTACAAATCATATACGCTACCATATACATGTAAATCTTGTTATAATATATTAAGATCTAAATAAATCACCATGAAAGATGAGTCTTAGTTGCATGTGAAACTGAAGAGTATAACTACTTTATATGCATGATATGATAATAACGAGTATCAGTTTTAATAATTGAAAGGTAGTAAAGAAGTCTAATACTGGTGATAATTTATGAAACTTAGTTGCAATGAGGAAGAAGAAGAATTCTTCATGACTAATATTTAATAGTTGCAAACTTTAAACTCCCTTGTTTTATATAAACCAATCAAATATGTTACTTGTTTCTATAACATAAAGTTTTGTTAAAGTGGCCTTATAGATGATTTAGCCATCATTTTAAATCTAGTATAATTTTTATAAAACTGGCCTCATATGGCACAAGATATTTTCACATCATGATTAACTTTCTTTCTCACTTAAATTTATACAACCAAATATAACTGCATATAAACTTTGGAATGGAAGTTTGGCCATATTATACACGTGTAAAATGAAAGGCTTGTTACTAGATATTAGTATTTGTATATCACTTATTACTATAACTGTGTACACTAAATCAAGAAAATAAATCGGTGTATTATATTATCAGAATGTGTATTGTATACATAAATGTGAGTCGTGTGGGTATACATGTGAATAATTGTATTTTTGGTCGCCGCGGTCTAAACTAATGTCGAGAGTGCGTTTAAATAAATTATGAAATGACGGAGTCCTAAATTTTCATTTCGATATAATTTACAGTATAAGCCCCAAGGTTAATTATTTGACATGTTTAAATTTTGATAATTTACATTCATGACCCTTACTTTATTAATTGACATAATTAACTCTAAACTATTATATTGGTCATTTGAACCCTTAAATATTATTTAATTGTCAATTATAACCTTAAAGTATTAAATTAATATTCCGGGAAATGCCCTAAATGTGAAAAGTTACTAAAAATAGAAAGAAACATAAATTATGTAATCTGATTAAAACGAGCTTAAAAGTAACACGTGATTACTAATTTGTTTAGGTTCGGTGAAGAAGGAGCGACCTTCCGTTTCTCTGTGATCCACCTTTTATCTGTTTGACTTTTGGCATAAGGTACAGATATTCTGCTCTTTTTATAAGGAGCCTTCGGTCTCTATTTTGATTCGTATTAGGGTTTTCCTATACCATTGCTATGTTCCCTACACTTGATGTGATCCTTTCGATTTGTGAACCTTTGATATGAACCCTGTGATATGAACCTTGACATTTGAACTATGATTATGACCATGTGAACCTTTGCTTTGATATGAACCTGTGACCTTTGACCCCAGTTTGATACTACGAGCCAAATGTGTTTCCTAGCCATGAAGGTAACATGGCCGTGTCTGTGATGCACCACTGACATGACTCTAGTGTACTCGAGTGATGTTGTACACCGTCCCCATTGTGATTTGTGAAATGCATGCGATTATTATTATTATTATTATGGCCAATGTGATATGTGGGGGGCGTATGGATGCATCCTAGATTTGTATTGTGATTGTGATATTGTGATATGTGATATGTGGTGACTGATGATGGGTGCAATCCACGTCTTTCACAAAATGTGGGAGCTGATCACTCCATTGTGATACATGAGGACACCCCTCATATTATCCGGTTACTGAAGAGGTATCCCCTCTAGATTACTGTGAATGTGATATGTGATGTGATATGTGGGCTCGTGGTGGATGACTGTCCTAAACCTTTACTCTTTATACCTTTACTTATATCTTATTTATTATGCTACTTCTGTTCATTTCGGTTTACTTTCGTTTCCGTTTATTATATATCTGTTCACTGGGCTTTTTAAGCTCAGCCGCGTTTCTTTTCCCGCGGCAGGTTTTAGTTGGAAGCTGGGTAAGAGTGAAGAGACCTTTGGACTTAGAAGACTTTGATAGTTATTCTGAAGTAGAAGTTATTAGAAGGATTACATTGCAGACTTAGTATTAGCTTTGCTTCTTTTGTATCCTTGTGTATTCAGTATTTCATTTGTAACCTTTGAGAATCCTTGTATTACTATTGAATGTATGCTTTGTTTTGATCTGATATGAAACCATTAATGTGATACTTCTACCCTTACCGGGTTGGGGTGTTACAATTATGGTATCAGAGCCGACAGGCTGCGATTCGTAATACATTTACCCTTGGCCTGTGTAAGTTAGGACCACTAAGTTTCCCTGTAGGCGCTCATAGGACAACCTTGAAAATTTGCTTTAAGATTCCCTTATAGGAACATAAGTTTTGACCAGTGAGGAATGGGTAGACTATAAGGCATTTGTTTGAATATCATTGCTTCCGCATCACTCTGATTCGTGCCTTGCTTTTGGTTAGATCCTATTGATATCACTTTTGGAAATTGAAAGCTCACACCTTGCACCACCTGAATTTTGAACCTGATTAAATCTGGAAGGCTTTGAGAATTGCATAGTAATTGCCTGACACCAATTGATCCTTATTTTCAGATATTGACTCTGACTTCTGATTCTTTCATTAATCATTTTGATGCCTCTTCGATCATTCTGAGAATCCACATGGCAATGACGTACTTATTTGTTTTCTACTTTTGATAAGTATCTATGAATCTACCGACACTAATTGATTTCGTTTCACCCATCTCTGTCCCTATGAGAAGTCTTGTGGTGTGTAACCACGAGTATATAATGTTTCCCCCACTTTTGAATGATGAAGATTTGAATTGTGATCCGTCTTTCTTTGGATAATTAACCTTGATTTTATTCTGACAAACAATTGGTTGATTGAGCATTCAAGTATTGATATCTCCCTTTCTATGTCTCACCTTCAACGTTTGCAACAATTTGAACTTCCTACCATGATTACCGATTGTTAAACCCTTTGCTATCACCATTACCCTGGAGACTCGTGGGTTACTTTCGCAGTTATGAAGTTTTCCTAGAACCCACCTCGTACACCAATGAATGAACCTCATATTGAGAGCTTTTGGCACCTTGAGTCTTCTGAACATGAACCTTATCTTGAACGTTATTTGGCACCCTGAACCTTGTATATGATTCCTGATCGAACCACCAAAATTTTCCATCGGAGTGTGAAGTAGGATTTGACTTGATACCGAGAGATTGTCTAGTCACCAAGCGAAGGTGTCTTTCAGATGTGTCTGGGATCATGTAAATCGATTGGAGCAACCGGGAAGAGCAGCAACGGAAGACCAGGAAGTGAGTCTACCTAAGTGTATTTTCTGGGCATGTTTTAGTTTCATTCGCGATAAAGAAGGATGGTGATTGGAGATATGAAGCTGAACCATAATACCGTTAGGAGCCAATATTCCTCCACTTTGAAACGACTATGTGCTTGTTTAATTTCAGAGCGCGAAGTTTCCTTCTAATGAATTGATTTTATTCTTGAAATCGCCTTCAGTATTCGTAAAAGACTGCTATGACGATTAGTGACGCTAATAGTATTAGCTAAAGCTCTGATTGTCGTGCGAATTTGTTAAATGATGTTTTCTCGTGAGTACTTGGACAAATGGTCATTGTATGACTTAATAGTACGTTCGAAGACAAGGGAGAGCATGGAAATCATCTTTGCACTTCATTAGAAATTCCTCGGTCATTGGTGCATTCAGAGAGATTGATAATTGTAGAGGCAACGGTGTTCTTAATCGAGGATATCTCTTTAAATCCCGCAAGTTTTGAAAACCATCACCATGTGGTCAAGACCGACAACAGAATGGAGAACTGAAACTTTTGAACCTTTCAGAAGAATTCTGGACGATGTTTACAAGTTGCGATACCATTGAGAAATTTCGTGAACCGAGAGAAACAGCTTAGTTAGACGGGAAATGGAAGTTTTGGGAAAAACTGTAATAGAAATTAGTTTCCTTACCCTCGGGCGGAGCAAATGTTGGGATAAATCGGAAAGAGAATCGGTTATACTCCCTTACAGCACGGAAGGCTTTTCGTATGCAGCAGGACAACTAGAAGTACGTTAGAAGAATTATTTCACTGCCTGACTTGGAGTTGACAACAACGGCGGCTACCCTGAAGAGTGAAGACATTCTTTATAAGGCAGAAGGTTGGCGATGCAGAAGAAGACGATCCAGTCAAGACGGCGAACCCGAAGCTGATGAAGACGTACAGTCTCACTTCCCTATTCATCTTGGTTGTACTAAGATGAATTGAGAGCGGGGGCAGACTGAATGATGAAGAGCATGCCAGGAATTCACATTACTCCAGCACATTCCAAGGAGAACTGAAGGTGGCTCGTCGAACCAGACACAAGTTACGGATTTTAGTTTCACTTCCGGATTAATGGATAGACGAAGACAGATTAACCGGACTTGAAGAGATTGGATGAACGGATTTTTGAAACAGACCCTTTATGTTTGGAAGAATTGATTCTATGAAGGCCGGAGTTCTTGGCAACTAACTTCCAGTTTTGTTGACTCTCTTAAGTTTCGTTATATAGTAATAAGGTCCTCTTATGATTTAAGTTCCCTAGAAGCATTTCAGTTTCGTGTTTATTTTCGTATGTTCAGTGATGGCTTTGCTTTGAGAGATTTTGGCGAATTGTGGAAGATATGATGCTTGTAACGGCGTGCCTCACTTTTGCTATGCAATCTGGGATTTTGATACTCTTGCGAATGGTTTTGTTTTTCCCTCTTGACTAAGGCATTCGATTTTATTGACCTCGAGACCGTAGAAGTATTAGGTGGATTAAGATAGGTGGCTTTTGATTACAACTTGAGATAAAGTATGACCATCATAAGGGCATATTTATATGATGCCAGTATTATGACGTCTGGCCAACGTGATAATACTTACATCACATAACGTGCACTTGTTGTGGGCATAGGATATCTTGGGGAGTACCTAAAAAATTTAGAATTTGAATCTCCGTTGGACTATCCGTGATTAGTGAGACTTTAGGTTCATTCTGCCTATGCGTTTAATCTGCCTTCACCGATATAAGACTTGATACGTTTGGATACTCGACACGCGGTTGTTGACCTATGTGCTTCTGATAAGAATCTTAAGCATCATTGTAGAGCTCTATCGTTTGATATTATCATATAATCTGCCTTTTGCCTCATGTGTATATGGGTTTCACGTATCTCTTAGGGAGATTAAAAATATCATCTGTCATGTATATGTTTCGCATTCGTTCAATCGAGATTTGTTATGATTTCTCTGTTATTGAAGGGCCCGAGGCTATTTTGGAGTCTCAGGATCGGGTCATGAGAAATAAAACTTATCCGTGTGTGAAGACTCTCTTGGAAGAACCTTTCCGAGCGTGAGGCTAGTTATTGTCATTTCTTTATGTGATTGATACGTCTCCGTCTAATTTTAGCGACTTCAAAATTTCGAGGACGAAATTTTTCTTTTAAGAGGGGAAGAGTTGTAAAACCCAAAATATATATATATATATATATATATATATATATATATATATATATATATATATATATATATATATATATATATATATATATATATATAAATCCGAAAATAACTTTTACGATCGATTCGACCTAACCTAATATATAAAACAATACGTTTTATTTTGAATTTTGAAATTTTGGAAACCTAAACTGGGCTTAATAAGTATACAACTAAGCATAAGTTTTAGAAACATATATCACATGATTATAGGTTGTATTGGACCAAGTCATAACCCTTGTACACATTCTCTTTCAAATCGAAAATATGAAAACTCGAATGGATGATCACCACCCACATAAAATCGGATCAGTCACACGATCATTCCCCATAATTTCGGTATTATCAATTCACATTCACCATAAAATATGTCAAGCAAGCCAATCAATCATTAATAAAAAAATATACACTTGCCTTAAACTTTCTCAATCTCATTTATTAATAAACGACTTACACCCTTCCAATTGCTTCCATTCGAATTGCAATACCAACATAAGCAAACTACAACCAAACTGTGTCTGACGATTTAACACGAGTTACACGCTCAGTTATACGTTCAAAATATCACTAAACCTTAAACAAGTTCTATGATCTCCATGTGATCGCATGAGAATAGGTTCACATGAAGCTTTGATTTGGTTCGTATTTAGTTCGATTTGTGGTTTGCAACTGAGTTAAGGTTTGGGTTCACGTTAGTATTGCTTGTGTTCTGGGCCGTGTTCTGCCCAAGACTTCTGTTTGGCTGCCATCGCTCGAGTTCGGTTTCGGGTGGGTGTTCGCGTATGGAGTTTGTTTCTGTTCGTGGGTGGCAAATGTTGGGTTGATAGCCGAAGGTTTATATCATCATTGATCGTGTATGTTGGGTTTCGGGTTCAGTTGCGTCTCGTTATATTCCAATGTTAGTATTCGTGTTCGGTTTCGGTTCCGATCCTTCGTCGTGTCCGGAGGTATATTTCAACTACAAATCATATACGCTACCATATACATGTAAATCTTGTTATAATATATTAAGATCTAAATAAATCACCATGAAAGATGAGTCTTAGTTGCATGTGAAACTGAAGAGTATAACTACTTTATATGCATGATATGATAATAACGAGTATCAGTTTTAATAATTGAAAGGTAGTAAAGAAGTCTAATACTGGTGATAATTTATGAAACTTAGTTGCAATGAGGAAGAAGAAGAATTCTTCATGACTAATATTTAATAGTTGCAAACTTTAAACTCCCTTGTTTTATATAAACCAAACAAATATGTTACTTGTTTCTATAACATAAAGTTTTGTTAAAGTGGCCTTATAGATGATTTAGCCATCATTTTAAATCTAGTATAATTTTTATAAAACTGGCCTCATATGGCACAAGATATTTTCACATCATGATTAACTTTCTTTCTCACTTAAATTTATACAACCAAATATAACTGCATATAAACTTTGGAATGGAAGTTTGGCCATATTATACACGTGTAAAATGAAAGGCTTGTTACTAGATATTAGTATTTGTATATCACTTATTACTATAACTGTGTACACTAAATCAAGAAAATAAATCGGTGTATTATATTATCAGAATGTGTATTGTATACATAAATGTGAGTCGTGTGGGTATACATGTGAATAATTGTATTTTTGGTCGCCGCGGTCTAAACTAATGTCGAGAGTGCGTTTAAATAAATTATGAAATGACGGAGTCCTAAATTTTCATTTCGATATAATTTACAGTATAAGCCCCAAGGTTAATTATTTGACATGTTTAAATTTTGATAATTTACATTCATGACCCTTACTTTATTAATTGACATAATTAACTCTAAACTATTATATTGGTCATTTGAACCCTTAAATATTATTTAATTGTCAATTATAACCTTAAAGTATTAAATTAATATTCCGGGAAATGCCCTAAATGTGAAAAGTTACTAAAAATAGAAAGAAACATAAATTATGTAATCTGATTAAAACGAGCTTAAAAGTAACACGTGATTACTAATTTGTTTAGGTTCGGTGAAGAAGGAGCGACCTTCCGTTTCTCTGTGATCCACCTTTTATCTGTTTGACTTTTGGCATAAGGTACAGATATTCTGCTCTTTTTATAAGGAGCCTTCGGTCTCTATTTTGATTCGTATTAGGGTTTTCCTATACCATTGCTATGTTCCCTACACTTGATGTGATCCTTTCGATTTGTGAACCTTTGATATGAACCCTGTGATATGAACCTTGACATTTGAACTATGATTATGACCATGTGAACCTTTGCTTTGATATGAACCTGTGACCTTTGACCCCAGTTTGATACTACGAGCCAAATGTGTTTCCTAGCCATGAAGGTAACATGGCCGTATCTGTGATGCACCACTGACATGACTCTAGTGTACTCGAGTGATGTTGTACACCGTCCCCATTGTGATTTGTGAAATGCATGCGATTATTATTATTATTATTATGGCCAATGTGATATGTGGGGGGCGTATGGATGCATCCTAGATTTGTATTGTGATTGTGATATTGTGATATGTGATATGTGGTGACTGATGATGGGTGCAATCCACGTCTTTCACAAAATGTGGGAGCTGATCACTCCATTGTGATACATGAGGACACCCCTCATATTATCCGGTTACTGAAGAGGTATCCCCTCTAGATTACTGTGAATGTGATATGTGATGTGATATGTGGGCTCGTGGTGGATGACTGTCCTAAACCTTTACTCTTTATACCTTTACTTATATCTTATTCATTATGCTACTTCTGTTCATTTCCGTTTACTTTCGTTTCCGTTTATTATATATCTGTTCACTGGGCTTTTTAAGCTCAGCCGCGTTTCTTTTCCCGCGGCAGGTTTTAGTTGGAAGCTGGGTAAGAGTGAAGAGACCTTTGGACTTAGAAGACTTTGATAGTTATTCTGAAGTAGAAGTTATTAGAAGGATTATATTGCAGACTTAGTATTTAGCTTTGCTTCTTTTGTATCCTTGTGTATTCAGTATTTCATTTGTAACCTTTGAGAATCCTTGTATTACTATTGAATGTATGCTTTGTTTTGATCTGATATGAAACCATTAATGTGATACTTCTACCCTTACCGGGTTGGGGTGTTATTGTCATTTCAATAATATTTGAGATACAAAAGTGAAATATCATAGTTGTGAAATCCCATAAAAGGATGTAGTACTTTAGAATGAATGACATGATTTATTTTATACCACAAAACCATCGGTTTAATGCCTACTCCGTGCCTTGACTGCTCCGCAAATTACAACACCTTAAAAGGTGGAGTGTTAAATGTGAATATGGTCTAGAAATTGAGTGGAACTCACGTAACCCACTAGAACTATAAACCAAGGCTTCGAATGGAACTTGTCGACTTGGAATGTGGCTCGAAATGATTATGGAATTGCTCTTGGTCTTGAGGCTCGAATATAAGTGAAAGACTTAGTGAAATATATGTGTGAGAATAACCAAGTGTGATTGGGAGTTAAGTATGTATGAAATATGTGTACATATATGTCGATATATATATATTTGTATAATACAAGTTGGTTGATTTCATTCGATCTTGGCAGGGAGGAAGGGACATGGGAATATATTTAGCTAGAAAATCTTTGTGTGTAAGATCAAGTGGAGGGGTTTTGGTTATATGTCAAGTGGTTTATATATATGTGTGTCAACATATGCATAAAAGGTCCAAGCAATGTTTCTAACGTGTGATATTGCAAGTCAAGGTGAGAAACAATCATATAGCTTCATATTCGATCATATAAAACCGAAAGACCCAGGAGAAAATGAGTTGGATCGATTTTGGTTAGAATGGTTTAATATTGTGTGAGTTGCACAAGGGTCGAAGGGGATAAGCTTTGTGTCTCATTTATGCAACAAACATTCGAATGAGAGTGTGAGACTTATCAAACTCGATTCTTTGGTGTGTGAGGAGTCAAGTGATGTAAAAATTTGAGGGTTTTGTTTTTCGAATTCAAGAGAAAACGAGGCCATGTATAGGGTGTTCAGTCGAGTGGTAATAAGAAATATATAAGACTTAGAAAATTTGGGTTGGGTTGGTGAATAGTAACAGGCCTAAATATTAGGCCAGGAATAGTATGTGATCCATTTGGTATTTTAATGAGTGTGTTTATTTCGTTGTGGTCCGCGTGTGAGCTCGTTCCAATGTGTTTGTGAATTATGAAATGTAATAAACAAAATTTTCAAATTTTGTCTGTAAAAATGGTTAACTGAACAGTAATGGTAATTCAGTATTTGATTAACGTTTACAAATTACTGAGAAAATTTACAGATTGCTACAGTACCCACCCGTCAAACAGAATTCCGTCCCGGAATTAAAGTCTAAGGTAGTTATTAGGGTTGTCTAAGTGAATAAATGTGAGTATTTGTCGCGAATTTTTGATCTCACATTCCTAGGTGAAATCAGGAACTCTTTGAATGTGTTGATGGGTGAGCAAAAGTGTTCTGACTAATATTATGACTCAACCGATGAGAAGTCATGGAAAAAGTTCATCTAAGAATTTCCACTCAATATTCAAGAGAATGTGACTTCGTTTGGTCACTCACACTAGAAGAAGCAATTTGAATGTCTTGCCACCTAGTGGATCCAACGGCTGTGAACAGTAATTTCCAACGGCCATGAACTGTGATTTCCAACGGCTATGAACAGTGAATTCCAACGGCTATTTTCCTTTTTATAAATACCCCATTTTAATTTTCATTCTTCCACCACCCATATTTCTCTCATTAATTCTTTCAAAATGCCACATCTTGTTACCATTCTTGCGATTGTGTATGTTGTTGTCGCTGCCATCTACTTAGCCTACATTCCGGATGAAGACTATGAATTTTTGGTCGGGGTTTTAGTGATTCTTGTACCACTCGTGGTTCTAGCCATCGGCGTGGATAAGATATGGGGGTAATAGTCTTGCGTTAGGATTGCTAAAATAAGTCTTTGTTGTGTTTCCATGTAATCTTTAATGAATGTGTAATAAGGCTTGTTTATTTTTATGTATAAGACCATGTCTTTAGTTACCGCGTTAATGATTTGTTTATATTTGTCGTACAGAATACTCAAGGTGTTACATCCCGTCGTGGTTCTTGCTCTCGTAGGTGTAGTGGTGTTTTTCATCGGCTTAGCGGGTCAACCATTTGGCGATTCTATACCTTACTTAGTGATCTTTGTAACATTAGCACTACCGATGCTAATTTTGTTGTTATGTATTAATATTCATGGATTCTAATAAAATTTACGTTATTTGTGCTTTCCATATATTTTTATGAATTCTTGTGATTCTCTAGTTCGTACTCATGCCGGATTTCTTTCATTGGGAGGATAGGTGTAGATATCTATTGTGTGTTGTCAAGGGGGATTATTACGAACAATTTGTCTCGTCACAAGACTTTGCTTTTGAATGAAGATTGTTTCAGGAAATTAGAAAAGATGACGGTTTTATTCATGACATAATTCTTCCCAAATTAGACATAGGTGATCAGGCTATGTATAATTGAGGACCAATGATGTGATGCTTGGCATAGTCAAAGTAGTATTATGTTTCTCAAGAGGTTTTAGATGGTGTTCAACGTGTTGTTTTTGTAAAATGGCAACCTAAATAATTTTTCAAGGTAACAAGAAAAATCGGTTCGCACAACGGTGATGGATTAGAAATTTTTGGGGTGGAAATAGGATAGCTCTGAAATGGATCCTAGTGTTTGTGAGAGAACCTTATAGGATGGTAATAGTCTTATTGTTCGGTCAGAAATGAAATTAACCAGATTCCTAATAGGATAGCATTGTATTGTTACGAATTGATTATGAATAGGGTAAATGGAATCAAAAATATAATAGATGTAGGTTGTGATTATCATAGAAATAGTACAAGATAGAGATCTCATAAGATAGAAAGGTAGTTGTTACACTCAGGTTACTCCATCGTACCTAAGGTAAAGTACAAAAGAAAATACAACTCTAGAGGGTTTGAACTATGGTTTATTTATTACAACAGGAATCTCTTCTTCTGTTTAAACATTGTTGTTATCCTTTGACGTTGTTGAGGTTTTAACGAGCTTCCATTCTCTTCCACTGGTCTTGTTGTTCTAATTGGTATTCTGGGTTGGGCACTTATTCTTGTAGTGTCCTTTCCCACCACATCCGTAGCATACTACGGCTACTGGCTGTGTATTAGTGCCTATGAATTTGCAGTCTCCTGTTTTGTGGCCCGTTCTTTGGCATTTTCCACACTTAGCAATGCAAAGTCCTGTGCGATGCATCTTTCATTGTTTGCATAGAGGTTGCTTCCCTCGATAACCATTTCCGTTAGCAGGTGTGGCGATGCAGTCTCTGCCAGCTTCCTGCCTGCAATCTTGTTGGTGGTGGTAGCCGTTGCAATCTTGCAGATGATTGTGGTTACGGTTGTTGTTGTGGTACCTGCAGTTGTTGAGAATAGTGGTTTCTCTCCCATCCAGTTTTCACTTATGATCATTTCTCTTGGATGTAGTACCCCGTTTAACTTCTTGGTCCAGATATCCCTGGGTAAGGGTGATGGTAGGTTCAATCACTCCTTCTGTACTTTTAAGGTGAGTTGGTTTGCGACCCGTGAAACTCTTATAGGTACACTTACAAGACGCGGCCGTCTCCCTTTCTCCCGTTGCTTTATTGTTACTACTCGGACGAGCTACTATAGTCGTTTGGGTTTCGAGTACTGCAGCAACGATTTTGGTTACCAATTTCCGGATAGCTTCAAGAGTCATAGTTGGGGTTGGTGTCGGTGTGATATTTGCTTTTCTTGTGCTGGCCATCTTCTATTAATATCACAAGAAACATAGATTTAGAATTCACATAATGACCGTGTTATAATAAATTGAATAATAGGGTGATTGTATACAAGTCCTAACAATCTTATCACAATGTGAAATTGCAACCAACTAGGAAATCATAAGATCACGACATGTTTGCATACTATCGTAAATAAATGATCAACTCTTGGTATATGATTCATAAGGAACAAAGTGATTCATCATCTACAAAAGCTGAAGTTCAGCAACTTTCTCTTCATTCATCAAGTTTTCTTCCGAAATTCTTCTTTAAAAATCTATGGTTATAGCCCAGTTATGACATGTATAAGGAACCATAACAATCATAGGTAACATCACGGCATGTCTGGATATAATTACTATATTAATACAAATATCGTCCTAAAAGCGTTATTTATATTTTACGATCTTTGCTATATTTTGTTAATGAGAATTATAAAGTTTATCTTTAGCAAAGCATAAATATAAGTAAAAGTATTTTACATTTATAGTAATAAGCTTTTAAAACTCATCATATACATGCTACATGATCACTAGGATACATATTACATACATATATACATTTACATTTTAATTCTTAAAATGGAAATATATACATGACATCATGGCATACATCATTTGGATATCTTTTGGATTTAGTAAATATTTTGGAAAGATCTTCAAGCAAAGAATTGGATTGTGTAAGATCTTGGCAAGATATGGAAAGAATTGTGAAGATTTAGCTGTCAGGTCCTGGCGGAACCAAACAGCATAAAGGGCGGACCCCTGGAATTGGTTCCGCCAAATCCGTGGACTATTTCATCAGTTTGCCTATAAATAGCAAGCTGATCATTCAAGTTCACTCATCACTCATATAGCATAAACTACATTATACATTCTTTCTTACTTTACTAACCCATTCATTCATTCATTTCATTTGTAGAGATCTTTCTTTTGTAGAAAAGAGATCGAGCATCACAAGCTTCAACACACTGTTGCAAGTCTTGTTACTTAGATATTGAGTGATTTGTAGTTTATCACACATCATTGTTATACCAAACATTCAGTAGTGATCGGTTAGTGTTTTAGTCCTCAAAACACATAGAGTGTCGGGAGTGGTTGTACCCTTGTAAAGAACTCGGTATTTAGCTTAGTACCGGAAAAAGTGTAAGCGAAGTTAGGTTGGTTCTACCTCGAACTAGAACTCGGTATTTAGTTTTGTACCGGATAAAGAGTAAGCGACGTGTAAAGGTTTTCTCCGCCTAGAAGGGAGCTAGTTTCTTAGTGAAGAAAAACTTTCGAGTTAGAGGCTCGAGGAGTGGAGTAGGACAAGGAAGAGAGTCCTTGTAGACCGAACCACTATAAACATCCGTGTTGTGGTTTGAATATTTATTTCCTTACTTGCTTTACTCATATTATTTGACTATTTGCTTTAAGTTGAAATCACGTTAAGTATTCAAAGCGAATTAATTTTAAAACGGTAAAAACTATTCAACCCCCCTTCTAGTTTTCCACATTTGGTATCAGAGCTACGTTACTCAATATTTTCAAAATATATTGCATTTTAAAACTTGAAACGATCAATGGATTTTAAAAATTACAAAGAAGGGCAATCTATGCAAAGACCACCACTATTTGAAGCTAATAGTTTTATATATTGGAAAAATCGCTTTGAAACTTATGTGAAGTCTAAAGATATAGATCTATGGTACATCATTGTAGAAGGTGACCATAAACCTATAATTAAGGATATATCAAGCGGTCGGGATGAGGATACTTCTCTTACTCGTCACAGTGATGAGCAAAAGAAATTAATTGCCAAAAATAATGAAGCTAAAATGATGCTTTATAATGCCTTACCTAGGAAAGAATATGAAAGAGTCTTTATGTGTAAAACCGCTAAAAATATTTGGCAATCCTTAATTATCACTCATCAAGGGAACTCACAAGTCAAGGATAACAAAATTGATCTTCTTGTTCAACAATATGAACAATTTGTTATCCCTGAAGATGAGACCATTGATAGTGCATTTGCTAGGTTTAATACTATTGTTACTTCTCTTAAAGCACTGGACGATTCTTTTTCTATTAAGAACTTTGTCAGGAAATTTCTTAGAGTACTTCATCCGAAGTGGAGAGCAAAGGTGACGGCCATTGATGAAGCGAAAAGTGTACCGCTTTTAAGGGGTCATTTAAGCCCTAAATCGTATTTATTTGATCAAATATTGCCCTAAATCGTTGCTTTTGTCATTTTAGGTACTTTTGAGGAGAAATCTGGAAAAGGAAGCATTTTGGACGTTTTTGGAGCATTAAAGTGAAGAAAACGACAAAGTCTCAAAAATCGGCTAAAAGTTACCTTTGACGGCGTCAGATTTTACTCTGGACGGCGTCATGGCTTGGCAAGAAAAGGTGGATGTGAAATTTACTCATGATAAGCCAGTGAAAATTGCATGTAAATTCTGACGGCGTCACGCTTTAACCTGATCAAGGGCGTCACGGCTTAATTCAAAGAGGGACGGCGTCACGTTCAAGGTCTGACGGCGTCAAGCCTTGATAAGCCAGAACGGATTTTGGAGAGCTAAAGAGGGACGGCGTCAAGAAGGTCACCCGGGAACCCTAGAAGCGGCGAGGTGACGGCGTCACACTCCATAAGGTGACGCCGTCAGATGTAAAAATCTATATATAGTTTTGAAATTCTTTGTCATTAGAGAGAGCTTAGTGTGGAATTTTTGGGAGAAAACCCTAAGACGATTTTAGCATCTTTTTCAAGGCTTTTTGCCTTGAGATCTTCCATGTTACATTGAAAGATAAGTTATCAATTAATCATTCAATATGTCTATGTGTTGTTTGATTCTATCTTGTTCTTGTCTTTTGTTTAACATGTTAGGCTAGATTTATCTTGTGTTTGCTTAGATCTAATGAAACCTAGCTATTGATTATTGGTTATTAGTGTGTTATTAGTTGTATTGGATGATTGTTTATCTATGTTAGGCTTAAGAAAACTGGCTAACTTCCTATTCGGTAACTTGCTTGAACGTCTTAAGAAACATGAACCAAATGCGTACTAAAGGTTTTTATGGTTGTATTTAATGCACAAGCGAATTCTAGTGATCCCATGTTAGGAGCTTCCTAGCCGGCTCGACATAGGAGTGAAGTAGGAGCTTGTAGAGTTGGGGAAGTACGTACGCCACCCCACGAATGGTATTAAGGAATACACCCGTCATCCACGCAACTAATACACACTAATCAACCGGTAAAAGATAGTTAGGGAGTAAAGAAATCTAAGTAAACACATTTCTCTACACATAAGTTTTCACCAACATTTTACTTTCAGTTATTTATTTTATTTGCATTTGTAGTTATTTGGGTTAGTTGACTAGCAACTAATTCCGCCCACTCCTTCAAACCCGAGATTTTACTTGCTTTCATAAAATTATAAAAACACAAAAAGAATCTTCCTCAACCCTTAGACCTATTAGAGTAGTCTTTCATACCTAACGAACACTATTCCCTGTGGAGAACGATCAATCCCCCGTACTTACCACTACACTATACTACATCGGTCAGGTACACTGCCTGGTGGGGTTGTAAGCCTCTTGAGATCCCTCGAGAGGTAAAACCTGTTGTAAGGTTGCAAAACCACGCATCAGCCATTGAAGAATCCAGGGATCTTTCAAGCATGCCACCTGACGAGCTCATAGGAAATCTCAAAGTTCATGAGATGGTGATGGAAAAAGATTCAGAGATAGTCAAAGGCAAAAAGGAAAAGTTCAAGTCCATTGCCTTAAAAGCTAGGGTAGAGTCAAGTGATGATGAAGAGTCTAGCTCAGGTAGCGAAGACAAAGAGTATGCCATGGCCGTAAGAGATTTCAAGAGGTTCTTTAGGAGACGAGGGAAGTTCGTAAGACAACCTCGAGAAGAAAAGAAATCCTTCCGGAAAGACCGTGATGATAAGAAAGGCAAAGTAGATAGGAAGTGTTTTAGGTGCGGGGATACTAGTCACCTAATAAGAGACCGTCCGAAGCCACCCAAGAACAAGACTCAACGAGCCTTTGTTAGTGGTGCTTGGAGTGACAGTGAAGATGATGACGAAGAGCCAAAGAATGATGAGGTTGCTCTTATGGCTCATGACTCCAACGAGTTACAATCTGACTCATCTTGCTCCTCTATTGATGATGACACCTTAGAAATAGTATATAACAAACTGTGTGAAATCACCCTAAAAATCATAAACAAAAATAAGTTCTTAAAAACCAAAAAGGAGTTTTTAGAAAAAGAAGTTCATTGGCTAAAAGAAAAAGCTTTACGATTAGAAAAGGGTAAAGTCGTTAAAGAAATATGTGCTTCGTGTTAAGAACTTAAACTAGAATTAGAAACACTTAGGACCACACAAGAAGAACTTATCAAACAAAACTCTAAGTTAAAAAAATTTGATAAAAATATTAGTTTAGCAGATGAGATAATGCAAATTCAAAAACTACCTCATGATAAAACTGGATTAGGTTTTATGAAATCAGGAAACTTGAGTAGTTTTAAGAAACTAACCGTTAAAGTACAAGAAACTGTTCCAACAAGTTCAGACTCCCACGGATCCGATGGAACCAAAAATTTGGTTCCGCTAGTAGTGGCCAAAGGTTCCACGGGAACTGTTGATGAACAGAAGGTTTGTACTTCGGATCGTACTGAATTTGTTAAAGTCACAAGAAAACCTAGCACTAGTACAACTGTTAACAAACAAAAACCAGCAGTTGCTATAGGATTAGGACAAGTTAAAAATGAGTTTAGAACTAAAACGGTTCAACAGAGACCTAGAACTACTATTCCTAAACGCCCCTTTCCAAAGAGTAATTACAACTCACAGTATCATTATCAAAACAGTTGGAATCCAAACTTACCTAGAAGTTATCAAGGTCCCAACTACATGCCATGGAACCCATATCCATCGTTTCCATAAATGAATCAAGATAATGCTATGTTTAACCCAAATGGACCCATGAGATATTGGGGACCTAACGCTTGAGTTTTTCTTTAACTTAGGTATGATTGAAAGTCGGGTTAGAACCGGACGAGTGGATTAAAGATAGTGGGTGTCCAAGGCACATGACGGGAAACAAAATCCTTTTCTCAACCTAACAAGTGTATGACAGAGGTAATGTTACGTTTGATAGCAAGTTTAAAAGTAAAATCATCGGAAAAGGTACAATCTCTCATGACTCTCTCACTATTGATGATGTTGCTCATGTAGATAACTTAGGTTTTAATTTGCTTAGTATTAGTCAACTATGCCGTAAAAAGAATGACGTCCTTTTCAATTAAAACGGAAGTAAGATACTTAAAAATGGCATAACTGTAGGAAAAGGTGTTTTGAAGAATAACGTTTACGTTATGAAATTAGACAAAACATCTAAAGACAAACTTTGTCTCACCTCCTTAGACGATAACTCAACTCTGTGGCATAGACGCTTAGGCCACGCCAACATGAGACTCATCCAATCTCTATCATCTAAGGAACTCGTTAGGAACCTACCCAAGTTGAAATACGACCAACACTTTTGTGATGCTTGCAAAATTGGGAAACAAGTTCATAATAGCCATAAGGCTAAAAACATGGTGTCCACATCTAGGTGTCTAGAATTATTGCATATGGATTTGTTTGGTCCATCCGCTATACAAAGTTATAGAGGAAACTTCTATACTTTGGTAATAGTAGATGATTACTCTAGGTATACTTGGACTAATTTTTTGAAAACTAAAAACGAAGCATTTGATAAATTTGAAATTCTAAGTAAGAAAATTCAAAATCAAATAGGAAATAGCATTGTGTCAATTAGAATCGACCACGGTCATGAATTTGATAACGAAACCCAATTTGGAGCTTTTTGTGATGTTAATGGCATAACACATAATTTCTCGGCTCCTTGAACTCCTCAATCAATAGGTGTAGTAGAACGTAAGAATAGAACACTTCAAGAAATGAGTCGAACAATGCTAAATGAACAAAATATACCACAAAAGTTTTGGTGTAACGCCGTTGACACATCCACATACATCCTAAATAGAGTCTTAATTAGACCATTCTTGAATAAAACACGATATGAGCTTTATAGAGGCAAAAAGCCTACTTTAGGATATTTTAGAGTTTTTGGAAGCAAGTGCTTCATTTTAAACACTAAGGATTATCTCACCAAGTTTGACCAAAAGTCTTATGAAGGTGTATTCCTTGGATACTCACAAAATAGTAAAGCATACATTGTCTTGAATAAAGAAACCTCAAGAGTCGAGGAATCGTTGAACGTAACATTCGATGAAAGTCCACCTCCCTCTAAGACATCACCTTTGGTAGATGATGACTTAGTTGAAAGTTAAATGGTTGAAAACCAATAAAATCTAGATAATGATAAAGAAGATGAACCTTTGAATAAGAAAATAGTCAACATCAAAGAATCTAGAAGTCATCCATTAGATAACGTCATATGAAAAATTAATGAAAGAACCTTAAGATCAAGAGTTCAAAATCAAAGTAATTTCTTTTGTTTCATTTCAACAATTGAGCCCAAAAATATAAATGAGGCCATAAAAGATGAATCTTGGGTCATAGCGATGCAAGAAAAACTTAATCAATTTGTTAGAAATGACGTTTGGACATTAGTCCCTCAACCTAAGTGTCAAACCATAATTGGAACAAAATGGGTTTTTAGGAATAAAATGGATAAAAATGGCGTAGTGTCTAGAAACAAAGCTAGGCTAGTAGCTCAAGGCTACAATCAACAAGAAGGTATAGACTACGACGAAACATTTGCACCGGTAGCTAGACTCGAGTCAATTAGAATACTACTTGCATATGCATGTGCAAATGACTTTAAACTTTTTCAAATGGATGTCAAAAGTGCATTTTTAATGGTTTTATTAATGAGGAAGTGTACGTAGCACAACCTCCCGGATTTGCTGATTTCGAAAAACCAAATCATGTCTACAAACTTAAAAAGGCTTTATACGGACTTAAGCAAGCACCAAAAGCTTGGTATGATCGACTTAAGACTTTCCTAGTTGACCATAAGTATACCATGGGCCTAGTAGACAACACTATTTTCACTAAGAAAAAAGGATCACATATAATCATAGTTCAAATATATGTTGATGACATCATATTCGGATCAACTTGTCAAGAGTTATGCGATGATTTCTCAAAAATCATGCATGATGAGTTTGAAATGAGTATGATGGGGGAACTAAACTTTTCCTTAGGACTCCAAATTAAACAATTAGAAGATGGGATATTTTCAACCAATCTAAGTACATCAAAGATATGCTTAAGAAATTTGGTCTTGAAGATTCCAAACCCATGAAAACACCCATGTCCTCCGAAACCAAACTCACTAAGGATGACGAAAGTGAATCCGTAGATAGTACTAAATATAGAAGAATGATTGGTAGTCTACTCTATCTAACAGCTAGTAGACCCAACATTATGTTTAGTGTTTGTCTATGTGCACGCTTTCAAGAAGATCCCAAAACATCTCATCTTGAAGCCGTCAAACGAATATTTAGATATATTAAAGGTACTACACATTTAGGATTATGGTATCCCAAAGGAACGGGAATTGAAACCATAGTGTATGCCGACTCAGACCATGCCAGTAACTATGTTGATAGAAAAAGTACAAGTGGTATTTGTACTTTTGTTGGACATTGTCTTACCGCATGGTTCTCAAAGAAACAAACGGCTCTAGCAATTTCAACAACCGAAGCCGAGTACGTGCCTGCAGGAAAACCGTGTCAACAGGCACTGTGGATGAAACAAGCTCTCGTCGACTATGGAATTCAAATCAACGACGTTCCCATTCTTTGCGACAACAAAGGAGCTATCGACCTTAGCAAGAATCCAGTTCAACACGCTAGAACCAAACACATAGAAATTCGTCACCACTTTCTACGCGAAAATGTTCAAAAAGGAAACATCTCAATCGAGAAAGTATCCTCAGAGGACAACATTGTCGATATTCTCACAAAACCTCTTAAGAGAGTACCCTTTAACTTCCTTAGACTTGGTTTAGGATTAATGGACCCAAATGTGTAGTTAGAACCTTAGCTTGAACCTTAGATTAACTAAAAACAAACAATTGTCAAAAGGTTCCCACGGAACCAATCGAGAACAAGCACGGAACCCACTTTCTGGTTCCGCCAAATCCGTGGGTTCCTGAGTCAGTTTTTACTATATTAAACAAACGCCCATGTACTATTTGTCACATTCCCCAAAAACTCACAAGCTACTGGAACTCGGCCCATAGCAAACCAATCTCATAATTTAGGTCATCCTCCACAACCAATTTGTGCTTTAAACCTCTCTGTAAGTATCCTAACTATATCTACATTCCTGATCTGAGTCTAGGATTTCTATTTCTTGCACAAAATCAAAACTTGGGGTTTATGCATATTTTTTTGTAAAATCATGAAGCATATTCACTGAATTACTTAACAAATCATGTTTTCCATAGTTAGAAATTGCATATCATAAGACATTATCACAATTCATCAAAAACCCCATGTCAAATACTTGCAAAAATCTTCTCACGACTAGGAAAAACGATTTTTGCACATTGTTCATACAAATAAAAACGTTATGTTTTAAAACATCACTTGCATAATGTCTCTTGAATGCTAAAGGGAATACATAACTAATATGTATTTTCGGGTACATTCAATCAAAGCTACATTGAAGTAGGAGCGTTTGGGTTATCTCTTGTTTTGTCATAATATTTGCATAAACGAAATTTTCATGCATCAAAAAGAGTCGAGATAACCGCACCTGCATATTGTCCCCATGTAGGCACACACTAGAAATTTATATACGTATTTTTGATAGTTTTAACTAAACTATGTAATTTTCGTGTCTAGGATAACAACATGCCTCCCGCAACATACTATGATCACAAAGAAACCCTCAATTACCTACCCAAACACCATAAGACAAAAGGTCTCACAAACGACCAAGTCAAAATTTTTAAGGTTTTAGAAAAACGATATGTTCACGAGGGTAGAACCGTAGACCCCTCATTCTTAGAAGGCACCAACATCCGAGAACAGCTAGCCGCCATCCAATTTGATTGTCTTCTAGACATAGATGAACCAATAGTTACTAGATTTGTGCTAGAATTCTACGCTAGCGTCGGCCTTAGCACCAATGACTATGGTTACATAAGCGTCTAATTCAAAGTCAACCAACACCAATTCAACATCCCTTTGAATCAATTCGCGGAAGTCTTAGGAGTTCCGGGTCAAGGCACTTTCCTTTGTTCCGAAAAGTGGTCATTGTCAATCCTAGATTCTGTCCTTGATCGTATGCATCCATACGACACACCATTGACTCCAAAAGAGACCATCCGTGATCATCTCTTTGTCCCTAGGAACAACCAAACTAGGACCAACCGACAAGGTCGTCAAGTAGATCGAGACCCGTTTGGCATGGAGCTAAACGAGTTTAGGCCTCAATTTAGAAAGTTGGAAGAGATTCTTAGAGCTAACATGTTGTGCATCATAGGAAATAGGAATCATCTTAATGCAAGTCTTTGCTACATGCTCTATTGTGTGTCCACCCATCAACCCTTCAACTTAGCTTACTATATCGCCAATAGAATGGCCGATATTCCAGTTTTGGGTACCACCGCCATGCCTTACGGGATGCTTCTTACCCGTCTCTTTAGAGCTTTTTCACCCATTCCTCTAAATGCTAGAGGTTTCCTTCCGGACTACTCTGACATTCCACATACCTTTGTACCTTTAAGTGACCATAGAGTAGTCGTGTCAAGAGGTAAACGTGCTCATCCTCCAACCTCATCATCATCATCATTGTAGGATCGAGTGCTTCTAGCTTGATAGAGCTTGGTTAAACCGAGAATCTCTAGGTGTAAGACTTGTGTTTATGCGGAAACTAAACAACAAGAATGTAAAGAAGAAAATAACTATGAAGGTTTTGATCCTCTATGGATCGGTTATGAACTAACAATGATGTTTATTGAATATTGTGAATCGATAAAGTTGTACAAAACTCATAGACGGGTGTTTATTTTATACTAACAATAAACCCTAACCCTAACCCGTCATACAAGAAAACGTGTAAAGAGATAAACATGATCTCTTCTAAAAATAAATCTAACAAACCTTCTAAACTTACGGGATAACAATTACTAAAACCCGCAGTAATAAACACTATCAGCAGAAACAAAACTATACTATCGGCAGTAATGAACTTCAGCAGGAACCATAAACTATCGGCAGGAACCAGCGAACACTACCAGCAGCAATGAGAAATCTTTATTTCTCAGAGATCCTAACAATCCTCCCCTAATCTTGAAGTTGACTAGGTTAACTTGCAAGATTCCACTGGATAGAGCTTGAACTTCTCAGGCTTGAGGATTGCGATAGAGCAGCAGCAATAATAAGTAACCAGCAGCAACATCTATAGTTCAGCAGCAATAGGAAATCATCTTCAATATATATAATCTGGTCACCATGTCATTCACTTGAGCTTGACTACTACTATGACAATATGTACATCAAATCACTTTAAGTTTCATACTATTCTCATCACATCCAGGTGTGTTAACTCCTGTGAGAGGTGAATCATTGAAAATTAATGGATTTGATGTCTCTTTACCAATAGCCATCACTACTGGAGTAGCCAATGTTTAGGTGTATTAGACCATGGTACATTGATAACCATCTGATTTTTAGTAAATCAGCTACTTGAAACGGATTTGACTTGTCTTTACCTGTAGCCGTTTGCTCAGGACTAGCCAATTCTTAGGTTGAAGATAACCTTTGGTGAATTGAGTACCAAGTATGGAATTCCAACTGACTTTACCACAAACCATACACTTGTGGGCTAGCCAATTCTTTGGAAACCCCAAAGGAGTAAAATCCATGGTGATTGAAAACCATTTCAACTCTCAGGAATAAACCATGGGTGAGTTGAAGTACCCTATAGCTTTGAGCAAGCTATTACAGCTATCAACAGATTTGACAATCACACTAGAGTTGTACCCTCATGGTGAGTCAACTCTTTCTTGTCTGCAAGACATGGTGAGTTGAATACCATTTGTTGTGTAAGTGTAAATACCAACACTGTACCTGCAAAGGTGTTGCTCAAAACCATACAAGATAGGATTTTTTTTTAAAACTAAGAAAAGAGAAAACAAAGAAAATAACAAATTATACAACAGAAAACCTCCCCTTAGGCCAAAAAGCTTCCCCTTAAGCTTTGTCCTCCCCTCAAACTCAGTACCT
Source organism: Artemisia tridentata subsp. tridentata (assembly GCA_021014915.2). Taxonomy (NCBI): domain Eukaryota; kingdom Viridiplantae; phylum Streptophyta; class Magnoliopsida; order Asterales; family Asteraceae; genus Artemisia; species Artemisia tridentata. The sequence continues at coordinate 326,215,299 of CP139503.1, forward strand.
AAGGATTTACCATCCCATATGGACCACCAAATGGTTAAACCTTGGTCCATCAAAAACCTTGGTCAGCAGATCAGCCACATTGTCATCAGTATGAATTTTAATCACCTGAATAAGATGCTTCTCATAAGCATCTCGTATGAAATGGTGTCTTATCTCAATATGCTTTGTTCTTTGATGATAGACAGGATTTTTAACAATGCACATAGTACTTTGATTATCAATGAAGATCTTAGTGTTCATGAAGTTGAACCCATAATCTAACAGCTGATTTTGCATCCAAAGAACCTGTCCACAGCAGCTAGCAGCAGCAACATACTCTGCCTCAGTAGAAGATGTAGCCACTATAGTCTGCTTCTTGCACTGCCAAGAAACCAACCTTCTACCCAGAAACTGACAACCCCCAGTAGTTGACTTTCTATCAAAGTTAGCACCAGCATAATCACTGTCACTATAAGCTTCCAACACAAAAGGATAATCTTTTGGGTACCAAAGTCCCAACTTAGGCTGTCCTTTCAAATACTTGAAGATTCTCTTGACTGCATTTAAGTTAGAAGTCAAGGGTGTAACCTGATGTCTAGAACATGCACTGACAGCAAACATGATATCAGGTCTAGAAGCTGTCAAATACATGAGTGACCCAATCATAGACCTGTATAGATGAACATTAACAGCAGCATCAGGTTCATTAGTGGATTTAGGCTTTGGAGGTTCAAATGGAGTTGTTGCAGTTTTCACATTTTCCATATCAAACTTCTTAAGTATGTCATAAACATACTTCTCTTGGCAAATGAAGATCCCATCTGATTTCTGCTTAACCTGAAGACCCAAGAAGAAAGTCATTTCACCCATAGCACTCATCTCAAATTCACTCTTCATCAATTCCTCAAATTCCCTGCACCAGGCTTCATTAGTAGAACCAAAGATGATATCATCTACATAAACTTGTACCAGAATGATATCTTTGAAGTTCTTCCTGATAAAAAGTGTTTTATCTATTGCCCCTCTTCTGTAACCATGTTTTAACAAAAAGGCAGATAGCCTTGCATACCAAGCCCTTGGTGCTTGATGAAGACCATAAAGTGATTTTACCACTTTGTAAACCAAATCAGGATTCTGAGGATCCACAAATCCCTTTGGTTGAGTGACATAAACCTCTTCTTCAATCCTTCCATACAAAAAGGCACTCTTCACATCCATCTGATACACCACAAACCCCATGAATGAGGCAAAAGCTAAGAACAATCTGATAGCTTCAACTCTTGCCACTGGTGTAAACACTTCATCATAATCAATCCCCTCTTCTTGTCTATGTCCTTGAGCCACCAACCTAGCTTTATTTCGAACCACAATTTCCATAGCATCCCTTTTATTCTTGAGAATCCATTTAGTGCCAATAGCATGCTTTCCTGCAGGCAAAGGTACCAACATCCATACTTTCTGATTTTGGAACTGCTGCATTTCCTCTTGCATAGCCTCAACCCAATCAGAATTATCAAGAGCTTGGGCTATACTACTTGGTTCAATTTGAGATAAGAAACAAGCATAGAGGCAATGTAGGTAATCAGTATGATTACTTCTTAATTGATCCTGGATATAACTGAGAAAAGCAGATTCACCAAACTTGGGTTGATGTATTTTGCTTCTTGTCTGAACAGGGGAATTTAAATCTCCAAGGATCAAGGACTGAGGATGAACTGTATTGATCCTCTTGGTAACAATGGGATTGACATCAACTGTGGAAGCCTGATTAGTAATGGAGGGGTTGAAGTCATCATCATATGAGGAAGAAGTGAAAATGCCTGTTCTGGATTGATGATGAGGATCTTCCAGCTTATCTCTGAAGAGAAGGAATTTTCAAGATCAGAAGGGATTGGAAATCTTTCAGGGGAGTTATCAATACCCAGAGAGTCAAAAGGTGGAGTAGACTCAGGAACACCAGGAGTGGAGACATCAGCAGAATCATTAGAAGAACCAGCTGGAACAGATGCACTACCAGCAGGATTGGTAGCACTACCAGCAGTATTGGTAGCAGCAGGGAAAGGAAGACCACCAGTAGAATTCAGTTGCTTTCAAACTTCAGCTTCAGCATTTCTCAGAATCTCCTCTGTCTCTTTAGAAAACCCAGAACCAAACATTTCAGCAGCTTTCTTGGCATTATACTCTTGTCTTTGAAGCCTAGCAAGATCTTCTGCAAAACTTGAATCACCTCCAGCCATATCAGAAGAATCTTTGAGCTTTGAACCTGAAATGTTGTTAGAGGGAAAAGAAGGAACAACTATAGGTCGTTCATCACTCTCTGAATCAGAATCATCATCTGAGGTACCTGCATTGTTAGATTGAGAAACATGTGTACCAACAGATTGATTTGCTTTGAATCTAGTATAACCTAAGGTATCTGTCAGATAATCAAGGTCAAAGAATCACTTTGGACCTGCACCCTGCAAATTAGGTTTATCCTCAAGATATCTTAAGTTGAAAGTCTCTTCTATCCTCTTAGTAGACAGATTATATACCCTATAGGCTTTACTATGAGCAGAATACCCAACAATAAACCCTTCATCAGCCTTCCCATCAAACTTGCCTAGGTGATCACTTGTGTTCAATATAGTGACATGACATCCAAATGGTTTAAGGTAACTAATGTTTGGAACTTTCCCAGACAAAAGCTCATAAGGTGTTTTATTATGAGGACTAGTAATAGATACCCTATTTAGCACATAACAAGCAGTGCAGACTGCTTCAGTCCAAAACATAGTAGGCATCTTAGAGTCAACTAACATAGACCTAGCTACTTCTATAAGGGTCCTATTTTTCCTTTCTGCAACCCCATTTTGTTGTGGAGTTCTGGCATTACTATAGTCCCTTTTTATCCCCTTACTCCCACAAAGTTCAATTAGATTAGAATTCTTAAACTCTGTTCCATTATCACACCTTATTGACTTAACCTTTTTATTTAGCTGATTTTCTATTAAGGTAATAAAGTCCCTAATAATTGGATAAGTTTCATCTTTAGTACCCAAAAAGAAAGTCCAAGAAAACCTGCTAAAATCATCTGTAATCACCAGACAGTAGTACTTGTGGTCAATACTTCTGATAGAAGTAGGACCAAAGAGATCCATATGAAGAAGCTGCAGAGGCTCAGTGATGGTGCTCACAGCTGTGATTGCCTTGTATGTATCTTTGTGTTGCTTTCCTTTGTTGCATGCAACACAATTGTGTTCATTGGAGAAGGTCTTGAGAGGGAGCCCTTGGACCAAACAATTTTTAGCCAGCTTGTTAATGGTCTTGAAATTCACATGAGCCATTCTTCTGTGCAATTTATTAGATTCATCCACAGAAGCTTTTGCCATCAAGCAAGCAAGTGAACCCTCAGGCTGAACATCACTTAGATTGAAACTGTAAAGGTTGTAAGTCCTTGGAACTTTAGTTCAACCTGACTTTCATCAGGCAACTTGAAGTCTTTGGACAACACAAAGCAATCAGTTTCAGTGAAGAGAACACTGTTCTTCTTGTCACAAATTTGTGAAACAGAGAACAAATTAAAGTTTTGGAGTTCCTTCACATAAAGCACATCTTCAAAGTCTAGCTTGGTTGTTTTGATAGTACCCTTTTCCAGTAATTGTGCCATCTCCTCCTCCAAATGTCACAAACCTCCATTTAAGGGCACAAAGTCATGCAGTCTCTCTAAATTTCCTGTCATACTCCTGGAACATCCACTGTCAACAATGCCAACATCTTTACTTCTAAAAAGAAATTCCTGATACAAAGAATACATTTACAACATTAGATACAAGGGAGACCCAAGCCATTGCTGACTTGAGCCTTCCTAGTGGATCAATAAGTATTAAACCATGGAGATTGATGAGATCCACCATTGTTCTTGGACCCCATTCTCATATTTTGGTTATTGTTTCTCCAAGAACAACCTGCTGAGGACTTAACAGCAGTTTCCCATCTTGCCCCTCCCATGTGCATGGTGTCAAAATATACAGGCCTCATATCATTTTGAAAGTAAGTGCTAGTAGGTCTGTAGTAAGGTCTAGCAGCATTGCTTCTCCAACCAGCAGGATTGATCCTACCAGCTGGAACTGGATTACCAGCAGCAACAGGCTTATCAGCAGGAATGGACTTGCCAGCAGCAACAGGCTTACCAGCAGGAACTGGTTTGCCAGCAGCAACATGCTTACCAGCTGGAACTGGCTTACCCGCTGTAACAGAAGCTCTACAAGAGTTTATTCTTGCTGCTTGTGGAATGTATGGGGGAATATCATTGACATTGTTCCACACAGACCTATTTTGACAAGCATATATTCCCATCTGTTTTTCATAATAGTCACAGTCTTTGATAAGATGATCATAACTACGACACACAAAGCAAGATTTCTTTCGAGGGGACTTTTTCTTAACATTATCTTTCTCATTGCAACCAGAATTATTCAAACCAACACAAGAAACAAAATCATTCTTAACAAAATTAAAACCATAAACACAATTGTTTGAAACAGAACCACAACTAGAAACATTATTGTTTTTAACATTATCAAAAGAAATATCTTCAAATGCAGCTGTCTTTGATTGAGATTTATCAGTAGCTACTTCTGAGGAGAGATCTTCTGATTTTATTGAAGCTGACTTGTCACTTGATCCACATGTGGCATGGTCATTAGTCTTAATTTCTGAAGATTTTTCACTGTAAGAACAAGAGACAAATTCATTAGAGTCACAATCAAGATCGGGCAAGTTATTTGCCTTTTTGCCATAAGTCATTTGTGAATCATCAGAGTCAACATAGGGGTCTGCAGGTTTAAATGTTCCAGTTATGGGTGGAGGAACAGCATTCATTCCACCCTCCTTTACATACTTTACAGGTTTTCTATAATCTACAGGTTCAGGGTCAAAAACACTATACTCATTAGGGTCATAAAATTGATTTGGCCCTATCAGGTCACCATACCCTAAACCTCTTTTAGTTTTTGTAGACATAGAACTATCAATTAACTTGTGTAGGTTTTTAGATGACTCTTTCCATTTATCAAACCTAGCCAAGGAATTGTCTAGCTTAGACTGCAAATCCTGTTTTTCTAACACCACCTTAGCTTTTTCTCTTTCAGAATGTTTAAACTCATTAGTGGCGTTTTTTAAATCTCTTTCCAAAACCTTTATTTTTTCTTCATATGCTAACTGTTGTTTTTGATACCAGACCTTTTGTTGTTCTAATGTTTTAACAGCATTTTTATGGGCCTTGAGTTGTATAAAGTTATCCTTATATTCACTCTCTTTATCATCAAATTCCTGTTTCAGTTTAGCATATATAGGTTCACAACCAAATGGGCAATTTTGTACCTGAGATGGATGACCCATCATTCCAAATTGACCAGCCACTTGTTTCTTCTCACCATATCCAGCTATCATCCCATAGACCTTCTCTGCTCCACTTGCAACAGCCTTCTCATGATGTTCCCAGTCCACCATCGAATCCACAGATACCAAGGCCTTGGGGTCCTCTGATTCCAACTCTTGAATTTTGAAAGCAGAATACCTGGATTTATCATCCACCTTCTTATCTGTACATTCCCTGGCAAAGTGACCTGGTTGAGAACATTTGTAGCACCTCACCTTCCTTCTGTCAAACCTTGCAGCCTCCTGTCCATCAAAGTTAATCCTCCTTCCTGCCTTCTTTTCAAACCTATTCACTTTCAATGACAGCATAGCCATCTGCCATTTAATGTCCATCTCTTCCAGATCCAATTGGTCCACCTGATTAAAATCTTCATAAACAATATGCTGCTGTGGTGTACTCTCAGCAACAAATGAATGAAACACCTCCTCTAGAACATTATCAGATCTGGTCTGAGCTTTTGGTGTGGCAGGTGAGTAGGAAATTGATGATGATGATGGTGTCGGACTGTTTCCATATGATGCTTTATTAGCACCAGAGGTACTAACAAATGCAGTATGGGTTGGAGTTTGAGGTGAATAGGTGGAATACCCTTTGATATCAATTTCAAGGGTTTTCAGCTTGTTGTACAGATCATCAAAACTCATATAGTCCAGTCCACCTTTGGCCTTGAGTGTTATGGAAACCTGAGAACAGGATGGAGGAAAGGCCCTCAGAAACTTGGTGTTGCAGTCTTCATCGTCCGGCCTAGCTTTCAACTGGTTGAGTTGGCTCAGGATCTTGTGAAACCTATCATACCCTTTGTGAATCCCCTCAGCCTCAGAGATCTTAAACTCCTGTAACTCTTGCTTGAGCATAGACTTTCTCATTTTTCTGGACTCATCATTCCCTCCAAATCTGGCTTTTACAGCACGCCAGATCTGTCTAGCATCATCCAGGTGATGGAAATCACTCATATGATCCTCTGGAATAGCTTGAAGCAAAAGGGTTCATGCCTTGGTTTCCCTTTGTACAGCAAGGTGTTCTTCTGCTGTAACAGGTGGCTCTATATAGATGTTGCCATCATTATCCCTTCCAGTATTCTTCTTGTTGTTTCCCTTAAGAATCACATTCCACAGGTTGTAATCACTGTTCGTGATCCAGTATTCCATTCTCATGGCCTAGACTTCATACTCATCTTTCTTTAGGTATGGGAATTTAGCATTGTTGTTGGACACAGTGGTGACAATTTGTGTTTGGACTTGTGAGGTTTCAGGTTTGGGTTGAGTTTCCTCCTGGTTAATGAAAATGTTTTCAGGGTTGTCGCCTTCCATTGATAGAGGGTTAAGAGATTAGATAGAGAACTTTTTCTTCTTTATCAGAGATCCTCACCAGGCTCTGATACCACTTGTAGGATCGAGTGCTTCTAGCTTGATAGAGCTTGGTTAAACTGAGAATCTCTAGGTGTAAGACTTGTGTTTATGCGGAAACTAAACAACAAGAATGTAAAGAAGAAAATACCTATGAAGGTTTTGATCCTCTATGGATCGGTTATGAACTTACAATGATGTTTATTGAATATTGTGAATCGATAAAGTTGTACAAAACTCATAGACGGGTGTTTATTTTATACTAACAATAAACCCTAACCCTAACCCGTCATACAAGAAAACGTGTAAAGAGATAAACATGATCTCTTCTAAAAATAAATCTAACAAACCTTCTAAACTTACGGGATAACAATTACTAAAACCCGCAGTAATAAACACTATCAGCAGAAACAAAACTATACTATCGGCAGTAATGAACTTCAGCAGGATCCATAAACTATCGGCAGGAACCAGCGAACACTACCAGCAGCAATGAGAAATCTTTATTTCTCAGAGATCCTAACAATCATCATCCGTAAGTGAGGATGATGGTTTGCCCAATTCTAGGATTCCTCCTCCCGAATACATGAGCCAACTTCTACCTATCGAGAACCAATCCGAGGAATTCCGACAAACAAGAGGAATGATGAAGAATATTGGGCGTTGGATAATGAAGCTCAACAAGAAGATCAACAAGTAGTGAGGAAATAGGGAGTGTTTGGTATAAACAATTTCAAACAATGATGTGGTGATTTGTTATGTTTTTTTTTTTTTGGATATTATGTTGGTACTAAACATCTATGTGAACTAACTTGACAATGCAGGATGATAACACTTGATGTTATCGATTCTCCGTGTTTAAGCCACCGTTTGGCTTAACCTTCATTTATGGTAAGTTCAAAATCGTCCGTTTGATCTATGTGTTATCATGTGTTAGAACATGTGTTTTTGTTTTTAAACAATCACAACTAATTAATTACATATGAATTAGGATAATTTTCGAGATTTCAACGGGTTTCGGGTAGTTAGAATCGCCTCTGTAAAGATTTTTCGATCGGCGGATATGGCGGAACCAAATTTTGTGTTCCGTCTGTTGAAATTTTTGGCTCCGCCAAATTAAGCCTAGCGGATTCCGCGGAACCAAAATTTTGGATCTGTATTTGTTATCGATTGGCTCTGCCATTCAAACAGTAACTTTTTCAAATTTTCTGTCTAATCCCGCTCCTTAGATCATTGATTCTAGTTCTTAGGATTAGTTCACTGATATTTAAGCACATTAGGATCATTTAGGCACACTTAGAACAATAAGAAATCGATTTCCCACCAAAATTTGAAAATTCAAATTTCCATCCAAGTTACCTTTCTGTAACAAACAAGGAACCCTTAAATTGGTTCCTTGTAATCCGTGGATCAATCAAATCACTAGAATTCCATTCACCATTGCATTTACTGCATGTCTTCATACTCTTACTCAATTCCAATCTCTATGGATTGACTTTGATAATATGACAAACCCCTTTTCTTGTTCCAAGTCATTGGAAACCAACATCTCTTTGTGAATCAACATCCAAACACACTCTTCCATAACACTTAGAGCCTATAAATTAGAAGCTTTAGATAATCACAATTCACATCTTCACTTCTAAGAAATACAACCTTCTTCCTCACAATGTCTAACTCAAACAACCTCTCAACATCCAAACCACACAGAAGGACAGCAAGAATTAGTGTCAGACCATGCTGTTTCATCAATCCCAACTTAACTCCAACACTACCTATCATCGTCACCACTTCACCATCTACTATAACACCCGTGGCTACCACACCACCATCCGCTCCATCTCAACCAACAAGATCACCATCACCTACCATAACACCAGTGGCTAACAAACTACCACCCGCACCATCTCAAATGACAAGATCATCATCACCTCCTCATTCACCCAACCTTCAACCCTTTGATTTATTTGCCACACTCCAAGCCATTGATGAGTCAATGTGGATCAACCAACCACAAACTCAAGGCAATGAGGAACTTGATCCACTCTACGCCTCTTCAAACATGATGGAATCTCACCTAAGTGATGCAAAGGATTTACAATCCATATGGCTTGCCTCCATCCTATCTTCATAAAATCCAAACAACCCACCACAATAACTACTAGGAGTTTCTCTATCTTTAGGATCCTTTTATAGGACTTTTTAGGACTATTCCTTTTTCATCTTTAGGACTTCTATTTTTAGGTCATCTTTTCTTTTGTAACACCTTAATTTATGACTTTGGTCATAAATAATTTTCAATGGAAGGATGTTATGTTAATGCTTATGTGTGATCAATAATTGTGCATTATATTTTGGTTGGATTGGAATACTAACATTTGCATTATTAGATGGTTGGTTTGAACTATTAGCTTGGTTTGAACAATTTTACTTAGTTGACGTTTTTAGTCAAACGGGTTGAACTACAATGTTTGGTTGAACTCATATTACTTGGTTGGATTATCTACAACTAACGTTTGTTTTGTAGCATTTCTCATCCTTGAATCATATACGTCGGTACCCTAGCAATGGGGAGTATTGATCAAGGGGGAGCGTATCATGTACTAATTCTTGTTTTGTAGCATTCATAATCCTTGTATCACATACGTTGGTACCCTAGCAACGGGGAGTATTGATCAAGGGGGAGTATTATCATACACTAACTATTTTTTTGTAGGATCATTCATGCATCATAACCTTGGCACTCCAATTAGGGGGAGTATTATCCAAGGGGGAGCTATTAAAGTTCTCAAAATCCATGCATCATACTTGGTACTCCAATTTAGGGGGAGTAATCACCAAGAGCCATTCACCACATTCCGCTATGCATTTCTTTTTTTGTTTTGACAAAAAGGGGGAGATTAGATTAAGCTCATACATTACAGTCAGTACATGTTTTATGCCTAAAATAGATTTCAAAACTTGCATAAAACTAGTTTAATCTATACTTTTAAAAGACTTACACTTTACTTATTCCATTGCTTAAAAATAAATTTTATGTTTTGTCATCAACAAAAAGGGGAAGATTGTTAATACAAATATCGTCTTAAAAATGTTATTTATATTTTACGATCTTTGCTATATTTTGTTAATGACAATTATAAAGTTTATTTTTAGAAAAGCATAAATATAAGTTAAAGTCTTTTACATTTATAGTAATAAGCTTTTAAAACTCATCATATGCATGCTACATGATCACTAGGATACATATTACATACATATATACATTTACATTATTTACATTTTAATTCTTAAAATGGAAATATATACATGACATCATGGCATACATCATTTGGATATCTTTTGGATTTAGTAAATATTTTGGAAAGTTCTTCAAGCAAAGAATTGGATTGTGTAAGATCTTGGCAAGATATGGAAAGATTTGTGAAGATTTAGCTGTCAGGTCCCGGCGGAACCAAACAGCATAAAGGCGGACCCCTGGAATTAGTTCTGCCAAATCCGTGGACTATTTCATCAGTTTGCCTATAAATAGCAAGCTGATCATTCAAGTTCACTCATCACTCATATAGCATAAACTACATTATACATTCTTTCTTACTTTACTAACCCATTCATTCATTCATTTCATTTGTAGAGATATTTCATTTGTAGCAAAGAGATCGAGCATCACAAGCTTTAACACACTGTTGCAAGTCTTGTTAGTTAGATAATGTGTGATTTGTAGTTTATCACACATAATTGTTATACCAAACATTCAGTAGTGATCAATTAGTGTTTTAGTCCTCAAAACACATAGAGTGTCAGGAGTGGTTGTACCCATGTAAAGAACTCGGTATTTAGCTTAGTACCGGAAAAAGTGTAAGCGACGGTAGGTTGGTTCTACCTCGAACTAGAACTCAGTATTTAGCTTTGTACTGGATAAAGAGTAAGCGACGTGTAAAGGTTTTCTCCGCCTAGAAGGGAGCTTGTTTCTTAGTGAAGAAAAACTCTCGAGTTAGAGGCTCGAGGAGTGGAATAGGACAAGGAAAAGAGTCCTTGTAGACCGAACCACTATAAACATCCGTGTTGTGGTTTGAATGTTTCTTTCCTTACTTGCTTTACTTATATTGTTTGATTATTTGCTTTAAGTTGAAATCACGTTAAGTATTCAAAGCGAATTAATTTTAAAACGATAAAAACTATTCAACCCCCCTTCTAGTTTTCCACACACTACACACATGAATATAAGGAAACAACCATAACTCCGCATCAATATATAGTAAATCCATAACAAACAACATAATATTAATAACTTGATCAATTATTTTACAAAACAAATGATACAAGGTCTTTTATTAATGCCCCATGCGGCAGGTTAAGATGCCTCAAAACTACAACTGATGTGATGTATGTCCAACTAATGGAAAGTCTCGTCCATGTGTTCCTGTGAGTTCTGAAATCCGATCCAGAAGTCTCTGTATGTCAGTCTGATGCTGGACCTGCATGTCCTTCACGAGGTTCTCTAATGTAGCGGCTCTGCGGCGCGTTTGTAGAACTTCCTCAATCTGCCTCTGTCTTTCTCATTGTAAAACTGTTATGTGGGAGCGTAACTCGAACATCTCTGACTGAAGCCTCGTCAGTCCGTCCTGAAGGTCCATCCTGTCGAATAAAAGGTCATGTAGGGTGTTGTTGACCGTTTCGGGGCGATCGAGCGGTGTTCTGTCAACGATGTTCAGGAGTGTATCGATCTGCTCCTCATGATGCTCCAGTCACGTCATGATGGTGGAAGGAGTAGGTGTGTGGGCAACTGTTGTCCTGAAGCTCTCTCCAGTCTCGAAGACTCGGGCTGGAGGAGTGAAACCAGGTGGGAAATAATAATGATGAAGAAGACCTGAGAGGGTAAATTCTCCTCAGGAGTCGGCTCCCGTTGGTGAGGTGCAAACAGGTATGATTGGATGAGTAGATTAAATGAGTAGTCGGGTCTAACCGACGGTGGAGGGGATGATGATAGTAGTGGTGGTAAGGTATGCTCAGGAGATAATGGTGACGTCATCCTGATCATGTCTAGGGGTGAAGTAGGGGAGTAGGGTAGATATGGTGGTATAATCAGCACTATTATAGGTAGGCGTACCCTCTTGCGAGGTGTATGCTTCTTGATAGGGCCATTGGGATGGCTCCGAAATAGTTTCATAAATGGTTCGGGCTCATAGGGTGCTAAGATCCTGACTCGTCTGTGCCGGGCAACCGAGGCAGGTGGGAGTGGTGGAGTTGGTAATGAAGTTTTCAAATCAGCAGCAGGCAGTCACTGATGAGTCTGCATATACTGATCATCTGTAAGTGGAGTGTAAGTGAGAGAAACTGGATGGTTCTCCGGATGAGGCGGTGAAATGTATGCCCGTCTGGCTAGTACGTACGGGTCTTCTGATATGGGTGAGTCTGGGTCACCTAGTGTAACAGGTGTTATAGGTGGGGTGTTCGACACTATAGCAGTCGAAGTACTAGGAACTATGGGTGAGGTGATAGATGATAAAGTGCTCTCGGACTCCATGTCCGATGATGAGGTGCTAAGGTGTGAGTCTGTAGACATGGTACTGTAATAACCCGAAAGTAGTAACTGTAAGTAATCAATAACATCAAGGGTGTGAAAATAAAGGTGAAATAATCAAGTGTGTGAGAGTAAATGTGAAATAATCTTAATAGGTAATATACTGAGCACGATGATATGCGGGCACGGAGGGCGTAAGGTGGTATGGTGTAAAATCATTCATTTTGATAGTGTAGTTATAGTCCAATATTTGAAAACATTTGGTTCTCTATAACCATGTCTCTGATGCCAATCTGTAACACCCCCTAAATTATGAGTTAACAGCGGAAGACTAATCGGGGTATTACGGGGAGGATCATAGTCATAATCATAGAAAATGGCTCAAAAGAGGCGTTTTGAAAGTTATTGTCATTCAAATAATATTTGAGATACAAAAGTGAAATATCAGAGTTGTGAAATCCCATAAAAGGATGTAGTAGTTTAGAATGAATGACATGATTTATTTTACACCACAAAACCATCGGTTTAATGCCCACTCCGTGCCTTGACTGCTCCGCTAATTACAACACCTTAAATGGTGGAGTGTTAAACGTGAATATGGTCTAGAAATTGAGTGGAACTCACGTAACTCGCTAGAACTATAAACCAAGGCTTCGACTGGGACTTGTCGACTTGGAATGTGGCTCGAAATGATTAAGGAATTGCTCCTGGTCTTGAGGCTCAAATATAAGTGAAAGACTTAGTGAAATATATGTGTGAGAATAACCAAGTGTGAATGTGAGTTAAATATGTATGAAATATGTGTACATGTATGTCGATATATATATTTGTATAATACAAGTTGGTTGATTTCATTCGATCTTGGCAGGGAGGAGGGGACATGGGAATATATTTAGCTAGAAAATCTTTGTGCGTAAGATCAAGTGGAGGGGTTTTGGTTATATTTCAAGTGGTTTATATATATGTGTGTCGACATATGCACAAAAGGTCCAAGCAATGTTTCTAACGTGTGATATTGCAAGTCAAGGTGAGAAACAATCATATAGCTTCATATTCGATCATATAAAACCGAAAGACCTAGGGGAAAATGAGTTGGATCGATTTTGGTTAGAATGGTTTAATATTGTGTGAGTTGCACAAGGGTCGAAGGGGATAAGCTTTGTGTCTCGTTTATGCAACAAACGTTCAAATGAGAGTGTGAGACTTATCAAACTCAATTCTTTGGTGTATGAGGAGTCGAGTGATGTAAAAAGTTGAGGGTGTTGTGTGTCGAATTCAAGAGAAAATGAGGCCATGTACAGGGTGTTCAGTCGAGTGGTAATAAGAAATATATAAGACTTAGAAAATTTGGGTTGGGTTGGTGAATAGTAACAGGCCTAAATATTGGGCCAGGAATAGTATGTGATCCGTTTGGTATTTTAATGAGTGTGTTTATTTCGTTGTGGTCCGCGTGTGAGCTCATTCCAATGTGTTTGTGAATTATGAAATGTAATAAACAAAATTTTCAAATTTTGTTCGTAAAAATGGTTAACTGAACAGTAATCGTAATTTAGTACTTGTTAACGTTTACAAATTACTGAGAAAATTTACAGATTGCTACAGTCTGGCCCAACCTTGTTTTGATTCCTGCCAACAAACTTTTATTTGCTCTTTCTACTAGGCCACTGGCTTGCGGGTGGGCCACGGCCGTGTTGATTTGTCTGATGTTTAATTTTTCACACCAGCTTTTGAATGGGTTCTCTACGAGCTGCTTTCCATTGTCCGTGTCAATGACGCTAGGTAAGCCGAACCGACAAACTATGTTATCCCATACGAACTTTTTCACATCCTTCCCAGTGACCTTTGCCAGCGGTTTTGCTTCGATCCATTTGGTGAAGTAGTCGATGGCCAATATGATAAATTTTACTTTCCCTGCAGCTTGCGGTAAAGGGCCTAGGATGTCCATTCCCTACTGGTAAAATGGCCAAGGAGCCATGATTGGTGTTAGCTTTGTCTTGGGGAGCTTCGGTATTGGGGCATGTATCTGACATGAATCACACTTCTGGATCTCATTGCGGGCGTCTCTGTGCATGGTAGGCCAGTAATATCCTTGCCGCATGGCTTTTGCTACTACCGACCTAAGTCCCGAATGCATACCGCAGGCCCCCATGTGTAGCTACCGGATCACATAGTTTGCTTGCAGAGGACCAACACATCGTAACATGGGAACCAGGTAAGATTTCTTGTAAAGTACCCCCTCTTCCATCACATATTGGCTTATCTTCATTCTTAATGCGCGGGCTTCGTTCTGGTCTTCCGGCCATATCCCTTCTCCCAGGCACCGGATGATGGGTGTCATCCAGTTTTCCCATTCCTCCGCAACTATGTCGCTGATATCTTTTCCTTTGGTAGATCTTTCTCTCAGCACTTCTACTAAAACTTCCTTTGTCAGATGGTCGAAAGCTACCGTAGCTAGCTTACTCAATATGTCGGCCTTTTGGTTTTGATTCCTGGGGATGTTTCGAATGGAGAAACGCTGGAACTTTGTTATGCACTCCTTTGCCTTAGGCAAGTATTTGATCATGCTTTCATTGCTTGCCACGTAGTCTCCATTTATCTGATTCGACACTAGCTTGGAGTCTACTCGCACTTCGATATGTTACACATGCATGCTTCCGGCCATCCGGAGTCCCGCTAGCAGGGCCTCGTATTCCGCCTCGTTGTTGGTGCTCTCAAAGTCTAGGCGAAGGGCATAGGTATATTCTATCCCGTCCGGGCTTATTAGCACGAGCCCTGCCTCGGAACCCTTCTTGTTGGATGCCCCGTTAGTGAATAGCAGCCACTTTCCCCCTTCATGCTCTTCTTTCTTCATAGCTAGCTGACTGAAATACCTACCGGAATTGTCCCCAATTGGGGTCTCCGAGAGAAAGTCTGCTAGCACCTGTCCCTTTATTGCACTTCGTAGTTCATATGTGATGTTGTATGTGCCTAACTCGACGGAGTATTTGGCTAATTTACCAAACGCTTCTGCCTTGCTGAGTATCTGCTTAATCGGTTGATCGGTAATGACCTTGATTGGGTATGCCTCGAAGTATCTTCATAATCTTCTTGACATGTGTAGCAACGACAATGCCAACTTCTCCATCGGTGCATAGTTCCTTTTAGCCTTATTGAGTGTCCGACTCACGTAATGCACCGGACGTTGCTTGCTTTTTCTTTCCGTCAAAAGGACGGCAATCACGGCTTCTTAAGAGGCGGCTAAGTACACATATAGTGTTTCTTTGGTTGTCGGAGTTGTTAAGGATGGCAAGTCTGCTATGAGCTTCTTCATTTCCTAGAAGGCGTTCTCCGCTTCTTCCGTCCACCGGTATTCCTCCTTGTTCTCCTTGGTTATGTTCTTCAGTGTCTCGAAGAAGGGTAATGACCTCTCGGCCGACCGTGCCAGAAACTGGTTTAAAGCCGCCAATTTGCCACTGAGGCTTTGCATTTCTTTCAAAGTCCTAGGGGACTGCATGTCTATCAGATCTTTTGTCTTCTTCGGGTTGGCCCTGATCCCTTCTGAGGTTACCATGTATCCTAGGAACTTCCCTTCCTCCATGCCGAATGAACATTTTTTGGGGTTTAGCTTCATGTTAATCCTCCTCAGGTTATCAAACGTTTTGGCAATATCCCCTAGCATTTCATTCTCCTCCCTGCTCTTAATGACCATGTCATCCACATATGCTTCTAGATTCCTTCCTATCTAAGACTGGAAAGCTGCATCCACCATGTGTTGATATGTTGCTCCCGCATTCTTTAAACCAAAGGGCATCTTGGTGAAGCAGTATGTTCCTTGGTCTGTGTAGAAGGTTGTCTTCTCCTCGTCTTCTTTCGACATCTGAACTTGGTGCTACCCTTTGTAAGCATCCAGAAAGCATTTGTATTTAAATCCCATGACCGACTCAATCTTCCAGTCGATCTCCGGCAGAGGGTAGTAGTCTTTTGGACATGCGGAGTTGATATTCTTGAAGTCGATACACATACGCCAGTTTCCGTCACACTTCTTGACAAGGACCGGATTCGATATCCATGTCGGGTACTTAACCGGACGAACAATGCCTTCTTTCACCCACTCCTCTACTTCTTTAGTTACTGCTAGACTCCGGTCAGGAGCTAACGTCCTGCGTTTCTGGCATACTGGCTCTACCGAGGGGTTGGCGTTTAACGTATGCTCAATTATACGCCGTGGAACCCCAGTCATGTCCGCTAGTGTCCAAGCGAAAACATCCAGATTTTTCTTGAGGAGTACCTTAAGCTTTGCCTTGCACTCCGGCGATAAACTTCCTCCGATGATTACCAATTGTTCTTGGAAAGCCGGGTTTACCACAACCTCTTCGGTGAGGCCCACTTCTGTTGTTTCTTCGGCTTGTCTGTTATCTTGTTCTGAGGGTACCATTTGTAATTCTTCCAACTTCTGACATTTTGAGATTACGACCAGCCGGGCTATCAATGTAGCTATTCCTCTAGGGGTTGGGAACTTCATCATGGCATGTATGGTCGAGGGAATTGCCCTCATCACCTTCAACCCGGTCCTCCCTAGGATGACATTATACGGCGACGGGGCCCGACTGACAGTGAATTTCATGGTGACCCTCCTATAAAGTCCTCTGTCCCCGAATGACACATCCAACTCTATCTTTCCTAAGGGCTTCGTCACCTGTCCTGCGAACCCTAATAGATCCGTCTGAGTTTGTTTTAGTCGGGACTTTATTTCTGGGCTTAAGTTGTCAAAACAGTGTTCAAACATGACCTCCACCGACGCTCCTTCGTCCTCAAACACCCTTCTCACTAGATACCCTTCCATCCTGGCCTCTATGATGAGGGGTTCATCTGACACGTCCCCGACAGGTATCAAAGGAAAAGTGATGGGAACATTCATCAATCCCTCTTCATGCTCGCGGGACTTACGCTTCCTTCGCTCCGGCCATGTACTGATCATGTTAATTACTTTATCTTAAGCTGGAAGATCCTTCTTCTACGTACCTTTTCCATTCTGGCGCACGTCTTTAACCAGATGATTCAGCTTACCGGACTCCAGAGCCATCTCTAACTGCCTTTTCAATTGATAGCTATCATTTGTGTAATGCCCCTTTTCTCCATGATAGTCGCAGTACCTATCCTGGTTTTCCTTCCTTGGTGGGTCGCGCATTGGCCTAGGAGGCGGTAAGCGTAACTGATCTTCTGTGGCTAGGCCAATGCGCGACCCACCAAGGAAGGAAAACCAGGACAATCATTGGTGGGTCGCGCATTGGCCTACGAGGCGGTAAGCGTAACTGAATCCAGCGTCAACCGAGGGGCATTACGTACCTGACAATCATTTCAGGACGGGAGATACGATGCTCGCCGATCTCTATGCTTGTATGGAGCGTGAAGATCTCTGTTAGAATACCCTGATCGTCCTTCGTTTCTTTTCTCATTCCCATATTGCCCCCTGTAGACCCTGTCATCTCTCCAGAAAGATACAGTTGACATCTTCCCAGATTGGTCGTAGCTCTCTCCCTGAGGTAGCTCCGTGCTGGCGAATGCCTCCTTTGACTGCACAAAATCATCAACCCTGATCATCATCTCGTCCACCGTCCTTGGGATCTTATCGACGAATCGTTTGGCTAGCTCCGGACATTTGCAACCGTTCATAAATGAAGAGATTATCATGATTTCGGGAGCCCCGTGTATGAACCTCGTCTCTATGGTCCATCTTTCTTTGAACTCTAGTAATGTTTCGTTGTCCTTCCTCACGATCTTGGTTATCTCCATGGGGTCTTTGATGCAGGCTTTGTGCAAGGAGAAACGGGTTTCAAATAGGGCCTTGAGGTCCGCCCATTCATCTATGCAACCCGGAGGGAGACGGTCGAACCATCCTTGAGCTCTCCCATCCAAGGTTTGCTGAAGCATTCGGCACCACACGGGCATGGGCCACTCCCCTTGACCTGCAGCCCCGGTGAACCGGTTAAGATGATCCTAAGGGTCCGTCGACCCATCGTACAATTTGATATGAGAAGGCATCCTGTGCTCTGGTGCTGAGAATTCGATCAGCCGTCGAGTAAACGGTGACTTCCTGACTTCCTTAAAGGGTTTCCCCAGATCTGCGTCTTGCATCTTATCCCCCATGGCAATCCCTTTTTTCTTATCTGCTACCTCATTCTTTTCAGGGCTATCGTCATCACGTAAGTCTAACAGTATCGGCTACACGGTGCCTCGCCGGTTGTGTTCCTTGATCATGGATTTGAGAGCAGAAACATACCCTTCTATCTACTCCCGGGTGACTGGAGGGGATTCAGCACCCCCTCCTCCGGAGCCTTTCGGACGTTCGAAACTCGACATTCTATAGCCTTAGTAGATTGAATGTCGGGTCCCACGGATGGCGCCAATGTTTAAGTATTTATTTGTGGGATGGTTGACTTCTTTGAGTTTCGTCCAGTCTTGGTATGCCAAGCCCCTTCGGATGCCTGCTAAGATACAATAAACGCGTTAGCCTCGCCCCGGGTGTGACCCCAGGACCAAGCTCTGGCGTGAGGATAAGTAATGGTACGTAGAATAATATGGTTGAGAGTAAGTGTGTGTGTAGAGATGTTACCACGGAGTGAGGACTCTTCTTCTTTATACAAGAGGCCGGTTTTTGTCTCTATCGGATGCTTCCAAACGAGACAGTGACACTTTTTAGCGGCAACTAGGTTCTTTCTCTTTTTAGGTCTCTGTTCAGTTCTGTCATTGCTTCTGAACGTTTGTCACTTACTCTTTGTATCAGGTTTGACTTTAGGTCCGGAAGTTACCATTAGTCCGAACGAACTGAGAAGGTTCGTCCGGAACTGGGATCCGTTCGGTGTGGTTCGTTCGGACATATACGCCAACACCAATCAAATCAAATTACTTGTAAAGCAGTGTGTATAGACTTCATTCACAATTTCACATTATCAAACTTATAGACTAAAACATATACCTTACTGCCGAACATAGTCGATAGAATTATTATAATATATACTAAAACCCATTTTTGATTATGCATAATGGTGGATCATTAAGAGTCTTAATCTAGAACCCTATTGGCCAATTAATAATAAAAAAATAGTGTCACAGCAACCTTAACCTATATGTTGATTTATTATTGGTTGAAAGCCATTGGTAAATTTACTGTTCACCTTCATTTCCGCTAATTACACCTTATTACAGGTTTATCACTTATACCGCCTTCCACACCTTTCCACACATTCTATAAGCTTCAACACACAAGTTCCTCTTAAAAAAAACACACACACAGATACATCTATTCCAAAAAATAAACCCACTCATACTTTATTAAAGATCTGCAGATGTGATTCGAATCAAACCCACTGATACTTTATTAAATATCTCTTTTTCATAATGAGGGTAATTTGGTTGTTCTTGCTGCCGACGAATTGCCGTGTTTTGACGTCTACAACTTCCAATAAGGTTGGCTAGAAACCCTAATTTTTGGTGTTAGCCGATGTCGGACTACCGTATCTTGGTAGGGTACCCACATAGAATTTGTGGTTGCAGCCATGGCGGGTTACTGTGAAAATAGGTCCGGCCAAAAAAATACCGCCTCTCTCTGTTTTCAAGCTTCCGATTTAGGGGTTTCTGCTGATGGTTTCATCGGTTAATTTATTCTGGATTAGTCTTCTGATAAAGGTATACCTTCTTTTTTGGTTCGGTTTGATTACGATATAGTGTTTAGAATTTTTTTTTTTTTTTTTTTTTTTTTTTGGTATGTGTTCAATATGTGGCTGAATTGAAGTTTTGCTGAATATGAATGGTTACTATGCAACCGAATATGTTTGCAGCCATGGTGAAATTCAGAAGTTTCTATGACCCGGTCTGCAGTTAGTAATCTGAGCGTAACTGTTTATGTTTGAATGATCAATAAGAGACAATTTTCTACTGTCACTCATGTCACAATTTCCATTTGTGGGTGATAATTTGTTGAAACTGTTACTTATATGTTTCTGTAGTTTTGTGATTTACTGGAATTTCTATTTTCATTTTCCTGCTTTTGCAAGTATGAATCTTTTATTGGTAACATATTTTCATATATTGACGGTCTCAGAGCATGATACATACATATGATTATGGGCTATGATGATTCTTATACTTTGACTGAAATGAAACGGGTAATTAGAAATTTGAATGTAGCATGACGTGTCTATCAACCGGCGATATAGTGTTAATGATTGCTATGCAATCGGGTTAGTTTGCGCCTATGGCCGACTTCATATGTTTGTATGACCTGATTATCGATTACAAATCTCAGCCTAATTAATTATTGCATGACCATATGAGGTTGACCAATACAAGGGATTATCATTATGTTGTTGTATTCAAATGATCAATAATGTTGTTGTCTATATGCGACGTATTATATTAGGGAAGGTAAGTTGTGTAATTCATTGAAACCCTTTAATGGTTCAATATGTAAAATACTGCTTTGGGAGTATTTGCTAGAAAATGAGATTACCATTTAAAGAATGCATTGTTTAGTAAGAATAAGTTAGCATTTGATTTCTTTTCACGATGTGTATTGCAGTGAATATTCCATGCAGCTGAATGCATCTAGGATCAAGGTTCTTCAAGCACATGATGACTTGGTTAATGCCATGAGAGAGGCAGCATCAAAGGATCTTTTGAATGTCAGCCATCATAAGTTTCAAAACCATCACAACTATGAAGGACTTCTGAAATCTCTCATTGTCCAGGTATTTATAAATCATGATGATTATAATTATATAAATTTCTTAATACCATACATTTGAGGAAAACAATGGAAAGCTTTATGGATTCATGCCGCATGCCCACATGAATTTATTATCAAGTTCTTATAAAAATAAAAGCTATAGAAAACCGTGCTATGCTACAAAGAATGATATTATTGATGAGATTGTTTAATGCGAATATGGAACATTTTTCATTTGAAAAATAGAAGCAACATTTCAAACTAATCAATTCTTGAATGAGACTGAGATGGTGTTTTTGTATATTCAATAATTGAACTTTTTTAGCTAACTAAGTGTCTGTTTCAGGGTTTACTCACACTGAAAGAACCGGCAGTGTTGTTGCGTTGCCCGAAAAAAGATCTTCACATGGTGCAGTCAGTTCTGCACGCAGCAAAGGCAGAATATGCAGACAAAGCAAAAGTTCATGAACCTGAAATCATAGTTGACAGCATCCACCTCCCATCCGCCCCTTCCCATGACGATCCTCATGCTCTTTCTTGGTACATTTCTATTATACTCTGACCATGCATAGACTAATTAGATTCTCTTTGTTTTAGATTTTAGAAAGTAGAGGGGCTTATTTATTGATTGTTCTGTCTCAAAATGTTGTCATCAACATCAATTGGATAACGTAGGTAGATAAATGTCATTGCATAGCCATGTATGACTATACCTCTAATGATGTTTACCTTGCGTCATATGTTCTGCATTAAATTCAAATTCATTCGTACCACACTGCAATTTCTTTTATACAGCATTTGGACGTTGAAACATTGCTGATGTTAGTGAGTTGATTCAACTCGATGTTTCAGAAATAGTCAATTCCAATTTTTATTTTAGTATTATTTTTTTTTCTGGAAAAGGAGTAAATTCCAAATTTAAATTACTATTATTGTTGAGCTAAGCTGTAGTAAACGGAACAGTAGATAATGTGTTGTGCGGAACTGTAAAAAGAGTTAGACAACAATTATCAATCTCTTCATGGTGAAATTGCAAGGTAATGTACATGATATACATGTTGTTATAAACTTATAGTTACACTCAACTGTTGTCAAATAAGTGAAGTTGAATTATGGTGCTTGGACAGGTACATTCAAACTACGTTGAAAGGAATCAGAAACACAATGCAGCCTTGATATTGTGTTCTACCCATTGCCCCTCCATGTAGGCTCAGACCGTACGTATTGATGCCCATGCAACAATGGCACATTCTACATTTCAAGAAAAGTTAGTTTGCATACGGAGCTTATACAATCCACATCTTGAACCTCAAAATGACGTGGTAAGGATAATCGGAGATACATAATCATGTCTTTTTAAGGGTCTTTGGAGTTGCTTAAAAGCAGACCACCAACTCCAAATGGTGTCGTAAAAAGAAATTTTTTTAAGGTTGATCTATGTGTTTGCGGTCTTTTTTTTTTCTTTTTTTTTTTAATCTAATATGTTTATATGCTGCAGACCGATTCAGGGCGGCTTCTTTGTCTTTGTTAACAAACCGCTAGATCCAAGCTTCTAACGAGATGGGTATCAGATTTTGTCAAGGTGGAATTGAAGCTTACACCATCATTTTGCAAAGATTTTAATGAGTTTGATCTTTGTAAATAAATCTGATACCCAAGAATATGCAGATACGCTAAATATGTCAAGGACTCATTGTCCTTCGATGTTGTGTCTGGTAATCATATTTTTGGTTGGTTTGTAATCGTGTTTAAGATTTTAGATAATTTACTGTTGTAGGATAGTAACTTATTGGAACCTAATCGTGTTTCTGATTTCAGTATATGCTAGGCGAGAAGGGAGAAAATAAACAGGAAGATGCACTTCCCAATGGTGGCTGTAAAAGGGCAGTGTATTACTCAAGTGGTGGAAGGTTATATAACCGACAATAATATAATTTTGTTAAAAAATGAATATACGTAATAGCCAGTTAAAAAAAAATAACCAATTTAAATGATTCAAGTATTTATAATGTACTTTTATGGTTGTAGGGATACTTTGTTCTCCTCTCCTGGATGCCTGTTTATTTTAAAACTGTAAGTGTTGTTTTCATTTACCCTTTTCGGTTCTTATGTTTGAACTACACTTCATACATGTCGTCTGAATGTGTTTTTTTTCAGGAACTGTAGATGCTACATCATACCGGTGCTAATTTTTACTGTGGGTGTGGTTTCCTAATTCCGTTAAAGTTTTGATTCTTATTGTAAATCAAGATTACGGTTTAATTGTATTTGCGTTGCTATGAATTGAGTATTTTGAAATTTGGGTTTATGTTTGTATGGGTAGGGTTTAGTTGGTATACTTTAATTTGGGGTTAAGGTATCTGAAAAAAGTTTTTTATTTTTAAGATTTTTGGAAAGCTCATAAGGTTACCTTTCTCGGTTGCTTACTTGAGCTTATGGCTTATTCATAAGATATGAGTTAGCGGTTGCTGCAAAAGCAGCTGATGAGCTTGCTAGGCTATCAACATTTGTCGCTCATTATCCGTTAGACAAAGACGTTGGTCAAATATTGCATGGGAATCTGTTTTTAAGGTTGTGAGGGGTGTTTGGGATTGCCTATTCTTATTGATTATGCTTAGAAATAAGTCCTTTTAAACTGCCTAGGAAATACTGGCTGCGTTTGCTTATTTGGTGTAGTCCAGACGAAAGGAAAAAAGATATTACTACTGGAAGTCGTCTTCTTCATCGGAGAAGGGTGTTTGTTTATATTCTTTGTTAAGGGATATTTGAGTTTTGCTTTCTTATTAATGGATACAAATATACGGTTCATTTTGTTACTTCATTATTTTATTCCTGTAAAAAAAAAAAAAAAAAAAAAAAAAAAAAAAAAAAAAAACCTTTATGTGTTTTTCAGGTTGTGTGACAAAAAGCGTTGCCTGCCGCATTTTTAAGGTTGTGTGACAAGACGGATGTGGAGAAGAAGAATTACAGATCAGGGTTTACCTCATTATTTTTCTTTTTTCCTTTTGTCAATACATTGATTGATGATGTTTTTTGTGTTAGGTACCAACATGGTATCTTTCAGGATGACGGAATCTGCTGCAAATATGGAACCCGCTGGAAAGATAGCATCCAGGTTCATCAACATTTTATGTACTACTGTTTATCTACATTAGCATCAGACTTAATTATTATTTCAGATTTATAAAATAATATAGATACAAATATACTACTACGGGCGATACATATTGTGGTTGCAGGCCGATACATATTCTGGCAGGGCAGCCCGATACATATTGTGGTTAAGGCGATGATGATAGGCGGTTGTGTATATGTGTTTAAATGGTATCGTTTATCAATACCAGTATTCTGGCGGGCCAGCCCCATACATATTGTGGTTGCAGGCAAGATCGGCGTATGCCTTTGTTTCTATATTTGCCGACCTGAGCCTCATATATATTACTATTAAGGGTACTTTCTTTAACCCTGCAACTGATATAATTAGAGCGACGCAGGCTTTAACCGAAACTGATATCCCTATAGGTTCACTGTCTAGCATGTCTCAACATACCTTGGTTGCTACTGTGTGTACACCTACATGTAAGTATAGATTCATTTTGATTGGTTGCTTTTAATTACATTTTCATGTATGTTAATTGTTAGTATGTTTTGTGTATTGCAGTGTATAGTTGGCCGACCACACAGACTTTAAGAAATAGGTGTCTTGCCTTTACGCACACGCATCCAGGTACCAAAAGAACGTCACCTCAGACAACGATTGACACACGACTGATGGTATCTGATGGCTGCCGAAGGTGTTTACAGGGGGAAATTGGCAACCGGTTGCGACAGGCAGGCTACAATAGTGGAAGGTACAATTTCTCATGTTGTGACTGTAGGACGATGGTGGCTGGTGGCTGCCGAAGGTAAACTTTCTCATGTTGTTGACTAATGTCAATATACACATGTCTGCTCGAAACGAGCTATGTTTGTATGTTGATCTGTATGTTCAACTGATTTATTTATTCAACTATCTTTGCATCTTTCTTTACGGAGTTTAGTGAAGTTAGAAGGATTAGGATTACAAAGAACAAAAAGGTTGGAACTTTATATATCTTCAACACTGAAATTATGTTTGCTGTATATTAGCTGAAGTTAGAACTTTTGCTTTGTATGATGTCTAACTAACAAATCCTTTTGCCTATCTTTTCCAAATAGGAAATCGAAGCATTTTGCCTTCCTTCACTTTCTGCCTCCAGAGGTTAAATGCCTATTTTTATTTAACGTTTTACAATAACTATTGGCTAATTCTTTAGAGACCTGAACATTATAATTTATACGTCTGTGTAGGTACCAAAGATTGTTGCTGAGATCTTGCAGATTACCTCTTATTTGGGCATTTATTGCAAGTACAAATAATCCCACGAGAGCAGCTTAAGCCTAAACTGTAAGCATCTCATTTCATTTTCACACTTGGTTGTATAAGTTCTTGCGGCAAAAATGGTAACAAAGTTTATTATTCAGTTGCAGGCTTGCCGTGAAAGGGAAAAGAGGGTGGTTTGGTTTTCAACCCGTAGGAGAAGGTGATACATTATAAATCACCAGTTGCATGAAAATTGCTACGCATTAATCTTAAAGAGTGTATATTCAGCCCTAGCTCAAGACACAAGATGGCCATGTTATAGCATCAGCAAACCTTTACAGAACAGGTACATATCTATACCTCTTCAAATGTACACTATTTAGAAGAATTTGTGTCTATAATCAATTAAAAAAAAGGTTACTGATATTTGTTGTTTCCGTGTTAGTAATGTCTTAATCACGTGTCCTTCTGATAATGACCATTAGCGATCTGTTGACGCTGCAAAAGAACATGCAGAACTGGCTGGTACGCCTGCTCAAGGTGACCATGATTGTCTGCGTATTTTCCTATGTTTACCTCGATTTTTTTTCCATATGACTTTTACCTCTTTTTTATTGTGTCAATGACTCTGGTTTCAGATTATCTAGGTTTCTGAAGTTCAGAATACGTAGATTTTTTACTAGGATACTTAGTAACTTCAACGTGTTCTGTCTCTTTCTGTTTTCTGCTATACATGAAACATTGTTGCAAATCTCGGCGTGAAAGTTGAAGAATGAACTAGAGGTTCAGATATGTCGTTGCGTGCTTGGGATTGGTAAACATGTCAACCAGACGGTTCTTATTTGATGCATTGGTATTAGGTAAACAAGCAATAGCTTTGAGGTACAAAGACAAAGAAGGAAACCAAAAACTTCAAGAAAATCGATTACGTGTGCACCTAGAAGACCATACGTGTTTCTTGGATGTTATCAGTTATGGATTTTATGGATATGTGATTACAGAGAGTGAAAATATCAGTATGCATGAACAAAAATGTTCCTTTGGCACCGGTAACGGCACTTGCATCATTATGGTCACTCTCTTAAGTTTGTAAAACATTAGTAGTTGAACTATGTTTCGTTCGGGTGGTTTGTGAAACATTAGTTGATGCTTATTAAAGTTGGAGGTTGTGTTGGTTATTGATGTGTTATGCGGGGTTGCAAGTTTTAAAAATTTATAAACACGATTTATCCAATTCTCTAATTAACACATACGAGCAAGTATACTCGTCCGTGGTAGTAAATGTGGGTAAGTCGAGATCGTCCTAAGGGAGTTGGTGTTAGAATTTACTAAAACTAGTTTTTACAAAAAGGGTTGTCAATCCAATTTGGTGTAAATTCAAAAGCAAGTAAAATCCAATCAATCAAAAACATATACTTGTGTGTAATAACCTTGACTAATTGCATGGAGTAATCTACAAAGTTTGGTGTAACTTGTAGTGATGCACAACTTAATATGAATGATTCACAATCAATGGTTTTTATCATGAAAAATCATTTCTAAGAATTCAATCTCCTAATCCTTTCGGCATTTTCAACTATTCCGACAATTCTATTAAACACTTCGTTGTTTGAAAAGCATTTCTTATCTCAAGAATTCTTACGAATCTTTTCAGCCCTTTCTCGTGATGAAATCGTTTCCAAATCTATTTTAATGAGTTAATATGGTGCTTGTCACACACCATATCCCATACTAATTCGTGCACTAATGTTTTGGAATAAAAACATAAAGAAAATCCTTTCGGCCCTTTTTATTCTTTAAAACTGATTTTACCAACTAATTAAGCAAGATTAGATTGTATCTCAACAAACTCATAAAACAAGACATGTTTTCATGGCATCACTATAAAATAAGAATACTCTAACAATTGTCACATCATACACACAAGTATACCAAAAATCACTCCATATCAAACATAATCAAGCACAAGTAACAAACCATTCTTCCATTCAACTTAAAGTAAAAGTAGTTCATAGTAATTTAAACAAGAGATACCTAGTTTTGGAATTATAAGAACTAGAATTGTGGAACTATAGCAACCACACTCCTCCAATCGCCTATTACTACACGTAAAACAACTCCACACTCGAACCACACTATTGAGACTTTAACTCAAAGTTCCTGGACGTTTTTCACAGCAATTACAATCTTTCGGGCAATGATAATAAGTTAGTAAGGACTTGGTGTAAGCCTTTACTAGGTTTTGGGGTGTCACACTTTGTAAACTAGCCTAGGGTCCTATATATAAGTACAAGAACCCTTTCTCCTCAAGCAAAAAGGTCCACTCTTAGTTAATAAGCAGGAAATGATAAGCCACCATGATTATGGGGCTTAAATTCGTCATTAAATAGGACTTTGTAACAACATCTCCATCCAACCGATCGGTATTAGGCTCCAACCGATCGGTTGGAACTCTCGGTAAATCTCAGCTTTCCCTATCCGAATCGGATGCGGGCACCATCCGATCGGATGGGGCCTTCTGCCACATAACTTTTGTTTTTCTTTTTTCTTTTCTTGTCGCGAGCTTTTTCCTTGGTTGTGGCACTAATTTCTTCCATAGAACTCGATCTTTTCTTGATATTTGAACATATAAATCTTGACATTATCAAATCCTTGAGTTCTCGTGTGGTTTCTCTCTCGTTTTCATCTCGGGAATCTTCCAATGTGCATAATCACTTCAATTCTTCATCTTTTTGTCATCTTTTCCTGTACTTGGCTACATTCACTTGCATATACACTTTTTCACGATTTAGTAACAAATACACACAAATATAACCAAATATAGTGCACAAAACTAATGATAACGTAACTAAAAACATGTTCATTTTGAACGTTATCAAATTCCCCCACACTTGAGTTTTGCTCGCCCTCGAGCAAGTCTAGCATTTAGAAAGACTAATCTTAATGGTATCGTCATCATGATTCTAAAAATCCAACAACCATCCCAAAGGAACAATTGCTAATTTTAATTTAAATGCGAAAAAATCCTTGAAACATAGACAAGTTAGTTTGAGCTTGATAACATAACTAAGCACCTCACAAAGGAATTTTAAATTCACTCAACACTCTAAGGGTAAATTTATTGGTAAATCACTCAATGCTCAGTCATGATTCACGTTTCTTACCATAAGATTGTACAAGTATCAAAACAACAAAATAAAACATCAAAGAGGTCTTTTATTCGGGTTTAAGGTTAAGGGTTAAGGTTTACCTGGCTAATGTGCAAATACTTCATACAAGAATATAATAGCTCGCTAGCAACGAATTCTTGATTAGATAAGCAACGGATGGTCACTAGATTGTACCTTGGTTAGCTGGCAACGTTACTTGCATAACGGATGGTCACCAAAATACGCCCTAGCTCGCTAGCAACGTTTTTCAACTATTCAAAAATCCGGATGGTCACTACAACATCCATGAACTACATATCTAAACAAGCCATCATTTAATCCGGATGCTCGAAAGCTAACAACGAATAAAGTAATTGGTAAAAGGTAGGGATAAGACATGGGAATTATTTATGATTGGTTTCTACAAAATGAAAAATAAATAAGAATCAAGTCCAAATTCCGTCCCCAACTCTTTATACCTCAAATGATCACTTCCCAAACTTCTTCGATTGTTATTCCGCATCTCATACTTACTTCTTTCTTCCTTCATAGCTCATTGGCTAATTTTTTATCATTCTCTATAGCTCATTGGCTATTCACTTCTTCACTTTTTTTTTTTTTTTACTCAACTTCTTTTTCGCCACCCCCACACTTTGGATGAGCACACGCTACAAAAAATACAAATAAGAGTAGCGACCTCTTTCGTCATTGAAACAACACATACACATATCAAAGTGTGGTCAACATGCAATCATCAAAAAATAAATAGTTTTGAACTTCAATTGAACTTGATTCGGGTAAGGCTAAGGTGTAAGGTGTAAAATCTTTTTGTATTTTTCTGGATTTAATCAAAAGAACAGGTAGGCTCAGAAGGTGTAACTAGGGGTATCTAGCGTAAAAGATTAACGCTAACAAATGGGTTCCAAATACTAGGATAACTAACCAATGCGGTCAGCAAAAATATTTTTGTAAACAGATGGCCATTTGGTGTAAATCATAATTTGCCTCTTATCATTTGAATATATTTTATCACTCGAAAGTAATCTTAACCGTAATGCTTAACAAGTACAAGTTCTAGAATCAACATAATCACCGGCACACTCATAACGAAATATAAAGCATAAGAAATGCTCTATACAAAAAGGCTTAAATCCTCACAATTTAAGGTGGGTTATAACATGTACTAGTAAATGTTATCGATTCCAAAATTGAAATAGCTCTCGTAACTTGATTAAATTCCAAAAAAAATTCAAATGGCCTCATTTTTACCATTGAATCAATCTGAATACATATAAGAAAACAACTAGAAAATCAAGGGCGAACACATTCTAGTTACTTGAATCCAAAATTCTACTAAACCTAAAAAATTTAAAAATTAAACCAATTTTTCCTATTTTCTTCCCTCCCCCCCCCCCCCAACACTAAAGTTTTGCATTGTCCTCAATGTAATAAAAATAAACTTCAAAGTAAAGGAAATGGGAAAAAATTTAGTTAAAAAGGTACTACCAGGGAAAATACGCCTACGCATATTTGATCATAAATAAGCAAATGAGTTCTTCCAACTCTAAATATTGATCAACAATAAGCTTCTGGTACTTCTCCCCTGCAAAAATATACGAAACAAACAAACAAACAAATACTAAAACAAACCAAAGTAATTAAAGATAAAAATATAAAATCAATCCTAAAAAAAATTAAGTTAAGAACATAGAAATAGAAATTGTTCGACCGATAATTGTTTTTAAAACACAACCATCGATTAACCATCCCAGGTGGTTATTGGTTTCACATCTAAAACTTCTGGAAGTCCTCTGAGTTTCCCATTCTTGCTTTCTCGAAGATGTGTGAACCCTTTGAAGTCAACGCTCAATGGAATAACTGGTTCACTAAATAGACTCATTTCCTTCTCAGTAAATAGCCCAAGATTCCTGGCTATTCGTGAAATAAAGTGACCTGCACATATATAATTTCTTGTCCCAACCGCCGCGCGTTGGTGCAAATGTTGCACTATCACCCAAGCTACGTTCAAATGCCTCAAGAGATGATTCTCGTCTAATGCTTGAAGAACCCATAAATCATCTTCATAAATCAAATCGACACTAAACGTCCTATGTAACAACGACTGTACTATAACCCTGTGTAGCACTTTCAACAACGGTTTCTTAATTGTCGAAACTTTACTTTCCCCAAATACTAGCTTGTCTTCCGTGCTAATCCTTTTCCAATATTCATGTGCGTCAAAATTATTTTTACTCCTTTCTCCACTCATTATGAAAAACTTGAAACCCTCATTACTTAAATCCTCAGCAGAGTATAAACCTAACAAGTTTCCAAACTCGAATAGTGTGACTTCATGTTTCTTACCTCCTAGTCTGAAATCGAGAAATTTGTCGGTTGTAACTCCAATATCAGTAACCTCCGTTTTCATCCATATAGAACATAAAAACTCCAGGCACCATTCCTTGTATATTGGTTCTCTTATGTTGAATGCTCTCATCCACATGTTTGATGTCAATATTTGTTTATTCCACAGAACCCTAACAAGAAACATATCTTCCAAAAACTCATCACAACCATGCTCTTTCATTGCATTCCAATTCATAACCCTTGGTGAATGAATCACCCATCCGCCAATCTTAAGAAGAATAACATTAAAGGATTTCCGAACTATCAGATCTTCCCCTCGCCATAGGAGGTTAGGATGACATTCCGGAATCGGCGTTTGTTCTCTCTTCCTGATTGTTTCTCTAGTTCTTTTCGCAATCCCTGATCCTCCTGCAACATCAAATAACTTGCACAAGTTGTTGTGCTTATTCTTCAAACTTGTTCACTTAAATCTTTCATCCTTGGAAATACTCGTGCCTCAATATGTCTTCATTTTGAAACTTCCCGGATAATTTCCGATTAGTCTTTTGCGTTTTAAATTTCCTTGCAAAGTTTCTTCCCTCCGGACAAACTATATCAAACTTCACATGCCAATCTCCGTCTCCTTCTTCCTTCTTGTAAACACTAGAACCTTCGGGTCCCCATTCCAAATTCTTTAGTTGGACCGGTAAGGATCCAAGAAAATCTGTCAACTTGCTAAAAACAAAAACATTTTTAAAAGGGTTATAGAAAGCCTCCATAGCTAGAGCTCTTTCCATCTCATCTTCAATATCAAAGTAACTTGGAGCAACAGGCCCATATTTAGGCCTCCCTTCTTCATCTCTACCCACTTCAAAACAACCCAAGTGGTCTTCTTCTTCTTCTTCATGAACTTCCTTAATAATCTTTCCTCTTGGCTTGGGGTAATATGTATGCTTCAAGATTCCATCATTAATAGTCATAGTACCTCGCCCCATATCTATAATAGCTCCACGCGTTCTCAAAAATGGTCTACCTAACAACGATGGTAACTCCTTATCCATCAGAATGTTAAGTACTAGAAAATCCGCCAAAAATGCTTGATACCCTACTTGGACTCTAACATTCTTTACTTCTCCCATTGCCTTTGCTCGTGAATTATCGGCCATAGTAAGATTATATTGATTAGGTTGAGGATTTGCAAGTCCTAATCTCCTATACAATGGATACGGCATTACATTCACACTTGACCCCGTGTCTGCCAATGCATACATCGCATCTGTCCCATTCACTTTAATCGGCAACACAAAATTTCCTGGATCGCTCATCTTTTTAGGAAACCCATTCTCAAATATTCTCTCTCTTGCAATCTCATCAAAATTCTTATCTTCTAACCTAGCCCTTGCCATTATAACTGCATCCAACTTCTTACGATAGGTCATGTAATTATTCAAAACATCAATAACCGGCTTCTCCTCCATAAGCTCATTAAACTTCATTTCCAAATTTTCCAAAATTGCTTCCTTTTGCTCTTGAGTTAACGGTTTAACAATTTGTGGTGATTGGGGTGATGATGATGAAGAACTTTCATTCTTAGGGGTGGAGGGTTGGGTAAGTTTGTTAAGTGGTGTTTTCTTTCTATTCGCTTTTCCCATTCTAACAATCTCTCCCTTTCCTTCCTTCTCTTCTACCATATCATCCACATCAATCCTCATCTCTCCTAGTGCAAAATCAATCCTACACTTAGTTTTAACCATAAAATCTCTACCAAACACAACTTCCGGTTCATCAGCATTCCCATATTCCAAAACAACAAAATCAACTTTGAAAACGTGACCATGAATGTTAATACGCACATCTCTCACCATCTTTCTTCCATAATCCTCATAGTCAAGTCAAACGAAACCAAGCTTACCAAGCATATCTTCCGTAATGTAGTTGTCACCATACTCCAAATTAAGCTGAGCATCCCAAGCTTTTATACCTTCCACACCACAAGGTGTAGAGTACCTCATGAACGGTGCATCAAACTCTTTAGGTGGTGCTCGTGTAAACACAACAACTCTCTTCTCCTTAGGTAAACAAACCTGGTTTTCTCCAACTTCTTCTTTCTTTTCTACATCAACCTTAACTTCTTCCAAAATATTTTCCAAATGCTCCATTGAATCACCCGAGTCTTTGAACATCTCTTCCAAATTCCTCAAGTATTCAGAAACTTCGCTTAAACTCTCCATTTCACTAAAGCAATTAACAACTATAACATAACCACAACCAAAAGAAATCCAAACTATTAGCATTGGGGTTAGTCATAATCGAAACACGTCAAAAATGAAATCAAAATCAAGTAAACAAACAAGTTCAAACTCTCTAAACATCAAAAAAAAAAACTTTTCCGAGGCATCCATCCGATCGGATGGTTGAATCGTAAAAATCCATTTTACCCAACCGAATCGGATGCGGGCAACATCCGATCGGTTGGATCAACTTTTTCTTAAAAAAAAAACTTTTTATTTTATTTTATATTATTTTATTTTTTTTAACTAAATTAAAACCTTAATATAAAAATTAACTCCTAAAATAAAAACTAATTTTCTAAAAATGAAAAATAAAACATAATTAATAACCATTAACTAATTCATTATCATTAACTAACTTAATTAATAAAAAACTCTTAATCTACTTCTTCATTAAACATATAATTAAACTACATTAACTACTAAATTAAAAACATTAAATTGATTAAATGATCATCATTAAACATATAATTAAACAACTAATCAATTATAACTATTATTAGTATTAATCTAACATTAAACTACCATTAAAAGGACTAAATAATACTTAAACATAAAAACCTAAAAACTTTACCGAGGGCTCCAACCGATCGGTTGGACATCCATCCGATTCGGTTGGTCCCGAACCAACTTTTTTTTTTTTTTTTTACTTTCTAAACTTTTTCTTCAAAACACGAATTTCTAATATCAAAAACTAATTAAACTACAAAATTCAAACAATTTCAATCAACTCCCCGGCAACGGCGCCAAAAACTTGATTGTGTTATGCGGGGTTGCAAGTTTTAAAAATTTATAAACACAATTTATCCAATTCTCTAATTAACACATACGAGCAAGTATACTCGTCCGTGGTAGTAAAGGTGGGTAAGTCGAGATCGTCCTAAGGGAGTTGGTGTTAGAATTTAGTAAAACTAGTTTTTACAAAAAGGGTTGTCAATCAAATTTGGTGTAAATTCAAAAGCAACTAAAATCCAATCAATAAAAAACATATACTTGTGTGTAATACCTTGACTAATTGCATGGAGTAATCTAAATAATTTGGTGTAACTTGTAGTGATGCACAACTTAATATGACTGATTCACAATCAATGGTTTTTATCATGAAAAATCATTTCTAATAATTCAATCTCCTAGTTTATTCCTTTCGGCCTTTTCAACTATTACGACAATTCTATTAAACTCTTTGTTGTTTGAAAAGCATTTCTTATCTCAAGAATTCTTACGAATCCTTTCGGTCATTTCTCGTGATGAAATCGTTTCCAAATCTATTTTAATGAGTTAATATGGTGCTTGTCACACACCATATCCCATACTAATTCGTGCACTAACGTTTTGGAATAAAAAGATAAAGAAAATCCTTTCGGCCCTTTTTATTCTTTAAAATTGTTTTTACCAACTAATTAAGCAAGATTAGATTGTATTTCAACAAACTCATAAAACAAGACATGTTTTCATGCATCACTATAAAATAAGAATACTCCAACAATTGTCACATCATACACACAAGTATACCAAAAATCACTCCATATCAAACATAATCAAACACAAGTAACAAACCATTCTTTCATTCAACTTAAAGTAAAAGTAGTTCATAGTAATTTAAACAAAAGATACCTAGTTTTGGAATTACAAGAACTAGAATTGTGGAACTATAGCAACCACACTCCTCCAATCGCCTATTACTACACGTAAAATAACTCCACACTCAAACCACACTATTGAGACTTTAACTCAAAGTTCCTGGACGTTTTTCACAGCAATTACAAGCTTTTGGGCAATGATAATAAGTTAGTAAAGACTTGGTGTAAGCCTTTACTAGGTTTTGGGGTGTCACACTTTGTAAACTAGCCTAGGGTCCTATATATAAGTACAAGAACCCTTTCTCCTCAAGCAAAAACGTCCACTCTTAGTTAATAAGCAGGAAATGATAAACCACCATGATTATGGGGCTTAAATTCGTCATTAAATGGAACTTTGTAACAGCATCTCCATCCAACCGATCAGTTGGAACTCTCGGTAAATCTCAGCTTTCCCCATCCGAATCGGATGCGGGCACCATCCGATCGGATGGGGCCTTCTGCCACATAACTTTTGATTTTTCTTTTTTCTTTTCTTGTCGCGAGTTTTATCCTTGGTTGTGGCCCTAATTTCTTCCATAGAACTCGATCTTTTCTTGATAATTGAACATAGAAATCTTGACATTATCAAATCCTTGAGTTCTCGTGTGGTTTCTCTCTCGTTTTCGTCTCGGGAATCTTCCAATGTGCATAATCACTTCAATTCTTCATCTTTTTGTCATCTTTTTCTGTACTTGGCTACATTCACTTGCATATACATTTTTTCACGATTTAGTAACAAATACACACAAATATAACCAAATATAGTGCACAAAACTAATGATAACGTAACTAAAAACATGTTCATTTTGAACGTTATCAGTTATCTTCAAATATGTTTTCTTTTGTTTTAAGTATATCTTATTTCTCATGGTGTTGTTAGCAAAAATTTATACCATAGACTACTACAAGGTTAAGGAGTATACATTGATCTGAGATGCAAAACTAAGACATTATATGATTCTTTAAAATAAAATTTAAACCATAGACTACTACAAGGTTAAGGAGTATACATATGTATCAAATGTTCACGCGATAACATACGTACATCCAAATCATTGTTTGAAAAAACACGTCCGCCCCACATGTATACTAAAAAAAACATTAACACAATTGAAATAAACACAAACACAGCCGCCCCACAGCAGCGCGCGGGCAATCCTGCTTGTTTTTACTAAGTTGTCATCACATAATAATTAGGAGTACTTTTTTGTTGTATTCGAAAAAACAAGGAATAGCTTTTATTTTAAATCGATCACCATTTTTTTAAGGCAACAAAATTATATGCTAAAAAATATCAAGTTTGCACATTGTAACATTTATTTATATAATTAAGTATCTTATATTTCTTGTTAATATACATTATGAATAACTCTATCTTAGGCTGGGCACAGTCGATCGGTCAAGAGGATCGGTCGACCGATTTTGTGCTCGGTCGTGGCCACTGTGGCTATTGGGTCACCATCGGTTGTCGGTCGAGAAAAACACAATGAAGGTCGAAATTTCGACCGATTTTAACACACACAAAATGCCAAAATTCTCCCTTCTCTTTCTCTCTCTCATTTTTTTTTTTTTTTTAATTTATTTTTTAATTCGGTTTAAAAAAAATGTGTGTGTAGATTTGCAGAAGCCCACGATGAAGAAGATGAATCAATTTTGCGTGTAAACAAATAAATAAATAAAATTTGTTTAAACTTTGATGTTTTTGAGATTTACACTTTAAACCCTTAAATTTGATTTCATTGTCATTTTCATTTTAAATAATTGTAACTTCTTTTCTTTTTTGTATGTTTTTGTATTTTGATACTATGTAATTATGTAATGTTTTTATTATTAATAAAGTTTAAATTTGTTGTTTAAAATATTTGAATTAAAAAAAATTAGCTTGGTCACCACTGTGGCACGAACTTGGTCGTCGTCAGGTTGCCGGAGAGAGAAGCTGATTGTCAGGTCTGTCTGGCCGCGACTGCGCCCAGCCTTAACAAGTAACTGAGAGAGTAACAAACATTTGGTTGGAGCTGTTAAATGTTGTTGTCAAAATAATTATAATTAAAACAAGTTCAAAGAAAACAAGTGTGAATATTGTACTGATCCTAATTGAATTCGTTTAACCTAATCTTGCTCTTTTGTTATATAAATAAGTTACAACAAAGTTATCAAATTCGTTGTACTATGTTTGTTCCCATCTTCTCAAAACGAGTCTCTAAATGAGTGGGATTTTTTTTGACAAATTTAATCGAATTTTTGTAGCATATGTAATTGAAAAGTAGTGTACGAATAAAGTCTAATATGTAACTGAAATAGCTGCATGAATAGCTTTAAGGCCTGATATAGATAATTGGACTACAGTGGATAAAGTGGCCCATCTTGTACGCAGCATAAGCCCGTTAGGAAAATAAATCTGTGAACCGTGATAAATAAAGTATAGAATCTGGTTTTCTTAATAACAAGGATGGCTACGAACCGCCGCGTTGCGGCGGGCAGTTGATATGTGCTTGAAAACGTGCTGTCTTTCGGTACTGCCTTTCTTTTGTTGTTTACATGTTTTGTTTTCGTATGACGTATTGTTGTAATAGCTATTGCATTTGGTTAATTAGTCAAGTGTGTGTGAACGAAAGCCCAAACAGGAGCCCAAACTACTTTGCAACAAAAAGGACAGTTGGTCCCAAACGGGCCACAAAAATGGGCTTCCAAACACCGAATGCCGGGAACCAATCAAATTGCACCGAATCCACCGTTTTAATATATATAATAATATGGCATATGATTAGACCATGTGTAATGGTAGATGGTGTACCATGGGGCATGGTGTGACATATGGCAGTGTGGGCCACCATGGGGATTTGTAGAAAAAGTGGTGTAATGGTAGATGGGGCATGGTGTGACATGTGGCACCCATTTTCTTTTCTTTTTTTTATTTTTTTTAATCACCAAATATTACATTTATTATTAAACATTTCTAAAAATCGACAAATAATAAAAGATAAGTTTATTAAAAATAAAACCATTACAAATAAAAATAAAAATACAATTAAAAAATAAAAACTGCTAATCTATATCGTTAACGTCATCGTAATCGTCATCGTTCTCGGCTTCGCTTTCGCTTTCGTTGTCGTTCTCCTCCTCGGGCTCGGTCTGCATTCGACGGTTACTACACGCTTCCTCGATCAAATCAGCCAATAGAGCGTGGTGACTCGCATGGCTTCGCATGTAGGCCGAGTTTTCTAAGGTTTGTTCGTGGGTTTGTGGCGGCAGTGGTTCGTCTACTTCGTCCGGGTAATAATCTTGACAAATAGCTCGTCCTTCGTCCTTTAAAATCATGTTGTGTAGAATGAGGCACGCACGCATAGTATCCTTAATTTTATCCTTTGTCCATAAACGACAAGGATTCGCCACAAACACGAAACATTTCTTGAGAACACCGAAACATCTTTCAATATCCTTTCTTGCCGATTCTTGTAATTTTCTCCAATTATCCTTTTTAGGATCGATCGGTTTGTGGAACGTTTTCATGGAGAAAAAAAAAATTAAATTCTTGGTCAAAAGACCCGTTGGCAACGGCTGGATTTTTTGGGAGGAGTGAGGGCGCAGGCGCGGTAGTCTCCAAGCCCCCCCCCCCCCTTTTTTTGTTTCCGCGCCTACCGGTAGTGGTGGTCGGGCGCTATCGGGGCGCTGAAGATGCAAAAACTGGGGTTTCCACGCCCCATTACACATGGTCTTATAATCGAGCAAAAAACGTACTAATTTTTTCTAGACTAAGATGAAACATTTTAATAGCTTCCACCAATAAATCAGGAAGAAGCAAAATACAATGCAATCAAGAGAGCCTCCAAGAAAAAATAAAATAAAATAAATTGTAGCAAAAAGCCGTAGCAAAGAGTAAGCTTTCGTTGTTTTTTTCTAAGTACAAAAACCGTAGAATATGTTTCATACGGATTCAATCATACATAACGAAATTTTGTTTTCTTTAATACAATAGAAAATAACACGAATTAATTTTGCAAATTGAATTTTTGAGAAAACAATATTGGATCAATAGAAGATTTTGATTTTGTCACGTGGTAAAATTGAGCCTCCAAACTGGCTAATAAAATAAATTTTAAATTTCATTTCGGTTAGCTTATACTGGTATATTTTATGCCGAACAAAGAGATTTACATCTAGCCAAATTGAACTCATAAATATAAGAGAGAATGTAAGATTACGCGTGACATATTTCTGGAAAATTAAGCATCAAACAAAGTGTATGAGTTAAAACGTGGATCGATCTCATCTTTGAAAGATTAAATATCTAAAATTGTGAACATAAGGACAGTAGGAGATAATTAATTTGGAAATGATGGATGGTGTGGCCAATGTATCTTTCATGATATAGAAAGAATGAGGTGGAAAGAAGTTGCATAATGCAATTATCGCTGAAATAGACCACTCGATTTAACTAGCACCCAAAGAAGTTGACTTGTTGACTTTCACTCATTTTGACTTGCAAAGTACATCTTCTAGATTTTTGGCAAGTTTTTTTCCTTTAAACTAAGTTAAGTAACTGATGTACTGTATTTCTTTTCTTTAGACATTAAGGCTAGATGTCGAGGTGCACACAAGTTCACCTTACACCTCAGCGTCACCTCAGCTTTCTCTCTCCTTTCACTTCTCCTCACTCTCACTCATCTTTTAGTGGGCAAGGCATGCTTCACTTCACCTTTTATTAAAATAAGCACTTTATAAAAATATACCCCACTAAATAACCCACACACACTCACAAACAAAATAAAAAATAATAAACCATGAGGGAGATAGAAAGGTGATCTGACCACCATAAATATTTTTGGTTTCTGTGTTTCATGCGTGAAGTTGGGAACTAGGCAAAGGAGTAGCGTGTGAAACTTGAAGAAAAGGTGATGGTTTCACCACCTTGCCGAATAGCCTAAGAAACTTACACACTTGAGTTGATAGTTTATTGTAGTTCAAATTTATTTTGTAATAATATCAAGTTAATATATATATATATATATGAAAATCAGAAAATGTAAACGGGAATAAGTCGTCTTTTTATTATAGAATATACACAATGCCATGTTATAGAAATTAAAATCTTATAAGATGACAACTATGATATGATACTCGGAAGAGAAAGTCAACCATTATAATAGACTTTTTATGTTAAAATTATAGTCTCCATTTCTATGTTATTGTTTTTATTTTTATTTTATGATATCCTAAAATAATAGTTTTTTTTATAGCAATCAAACAAAATTTAGTGAGTGAAAATGATATTTAAATGGTTGAAGAATGTAGTGATCCAATTTTTCTTAAACTTTGTGGTTTTTATCTGAAGATAATAATTTTCAAATGGAGGAAGTAATGTTTTACAAATACGAAATATTTGTATTTGTTTAAAGCAATAACAATTTTTATATATAATGTGTATATTGTAACCACAATATAAATATACCATGAACACATAAAATTACAAAACTTGTCCTCTAGTAGTATTCGTTGTCAATGTCGCTCAGAGGTTGGAAGGATCGGGTTCGAGGCTAGATCATTGTCACCATTACGATTTTCTCGTGCTCATGGAATTCATGGCGGGGAAGTCAGGCAAAAAAAGTTTTTACATTTTTTTTATTGCAAAACTGGTTAGTGATGGGTTGTAATCATTGCAAGTAAAAATAATGAGAAAGTGAAAAAAAGTTTAGATAGATGATGTTGAAGTAGCGGCAATGATAAGTATAAGACGTCTCAACTAGTAAGCCACAAGCTATATCTTGTGAGTTTTTTTTATTGAAGTTTTCATTGTTCCAAAAAAAAAAAAAAAAAAAAAAAAAAAAAAATCATTGTTCACTTAAATCATTATATTAACTAACGTATTGTATTTGTACAAATGTCACATAAAACATGTTTAAAGGTAACAATAATGTCAAATCACATGTAACCTAAACATATTTTCTCAAAATAACATTCAATCAAATACGTGTAGTGTAACTATTTGTTAGTAAACAATCAAATATCAATCAACATTGTGTTCATAATTTTTTCAATAACTCTAATGATTGTTTACATATTTTATATATTTATTAGGGTATTTTATATATTTATTAGGGTAGGGGGTATGGTAGTAGTGAAGGCAAATTTTGCCTTGCAACCCACCACTAGTAGCATGACACCTAGCACTACTAAACTTGGAGGCAAACTTTGCCTTTGATGAAGGTATGTGGCTAGTTGAAGGCAAACTTTGCTTCAATTTTTTTTTTTTTTTTTTTTTTTTTTTTTTTTTTTCACTTCGTAACTCAACATAGACCTGATCAGTAACTTGCTCGTTTATCGGGGGGTAGGGAATCCATTCCGGAGATATTGCGTTTCCATCGTCTTTTAAAATCATATTGTGCATTATGATGCACGCGTACATCATATTTATATTTGAAGTATGGGGTGGTATTTATATTTGAAAAATGGGTAGGAAAAAAAAAAAAAAAAAAAAAAAAAAAAAAAAAAAAAAAAAAAAACGGCTATTTTTGAAAAATGGGTTAAAAAAAAAAAAAAACGTCTATTTTTTTGGTGGGGCCCACAGCCACAACGGCTCTATCTTCAACGGCAAGACACGGCAAATAATGTCTTGGCATGCCTTGCCTTGCCTTGCCTTGCCATGGATGAAGGGGTGTGATATTTCTTAAGGCAAAGTTTGCCTTGCCTTGCCAAGGCTTCCATACCCCTACCCTTACCTATCAAAAAAATATTACTCCCTCCGTCTCAAATTTATTATCCATATTTCTTTTTTAGAATGTCTCAAAATAATTGTACATCTTTCATTTTTAGTAATAAAATGAGAATTTTATGAGGGAATATTTTCTTTGTGTGGTTAAAAATTATAATGACCCTACTTTTATTAAACTTTGTGTTTTTTGTTTTCTGACAATAATTTTGAGACTAAGGGAGTAAAATACATGTAGAAAACAAATAAACATTTTTTCAAGTGAGTAAGCAATGGGTTGATTGGAAAAGGATAGGCACGTGGGAAGTGGAGGTATAGAGTTTGAGATGTGTAAGTCACACGTGTAAATAGGATGACGTAAGCGGAGAAGCTAGTGATCAACTGGACCGGGTTCACTTGAAGTCAGTCACATGTGGGGTACGGAAGGGCGGGAAAAAGTCTTCGGTTTATGTAAGCCTTTACTTTATTAAATGTAACCACCCACACCCACTCCTTACTTTTCTATTTCCAAGTACATGATGTTTGTATTGTTGATCAACTAGTCCCTCACCTTTAAATCGCCTTTTTATTTACTCTATTACACTTAGGGCTGTTCAAGAAGTCAAGGATACTATATATTTACTTTACACCTCACCTTTCTCTCTCCTTTCATTTCTCTTCACACCCACTCACTTATTTGTGAACAAGATCACCTTGACCTCACCTTTTATTAAAATACACACTTTATAAAAATATACTACACTAAATACCTCACACATACTCGCAAACCAAATATTAAACAATAAAACAAAAAGGAGTGGCCCACATCACACAATTGGATTTAAGGTGAACCATGCACCTAGTTTGTTCTTGGGAAGTGGAAGTCACACGTGATTTGGTACCATGGACAAGGGAATAGAGCGTGAGTTTGTGTTCACCTTGGGCAAAGTCACCCTTTTGCCTTCTAGTCTTAGCCGGTACACATGCGTTGTAGTGCTGAGTATCCGTATAACTAATTTTTTTTTACGTGATTCGCTTATACATTTTTCGTGACAATAAATAATCGATGATGTTGTTAAAAATTCATGATAATTGAATATATATATATATATATATATATATATATATATAATATATATATATATATATATATATATATATATAAAAGACTATGAAACCACAACCTGTATGACCACTTCTCACTACACGTAGGTGGGTGTGTTGATGAGGCCCCATCATTACTTGTGAAACGCCCATAATTTTGTTTTTAAAATATTGTATATACGTAAAACTGCATAACTTAAAATATGTACATAAAGTTCATAAAAAAAATATACGGAAGCGTAAATACTACGAGTGCGGGTGTTAACCCAAACACTCCTGTTTTGACCCATAACCAATGGCATATTCAAAATCGTACACATTGATTCTAAAACTTGACTAATGCAATATGAACGTGAAAAGATATATTTAACTGTAATAGTTTTGGACGTTAACAAGCTGAATAACAAGAATTGGAAGAGATGCTCGTCACCTATAAACACGAGCATTACCGTTCCCTCTTTTCACCTTCTTAATCTACAAACTCCAACATCCATATTCAAATGACCAAACTTCTGCACAACATGCTGTCATATATCTATACATGCCAAAGTTACCAAAAATCATCATGAAACAATTCTAATCACTTGCAAACTTATACCTCAACTTATTAATCATATAAGAGACCATTTTCAACAATATTAACACTTATATTATATCTAAATTTGCTTCAAAAGCCTAATACCAAACTCTCATTTTTCTTAACATAGCTAGTTATAACATCACATTTAATAACATGATTCTACTACACTTTTAATCAAAACTTACGCACATGATTCTTGACCTAA
The DNA here is from genome assembly GCA_021014915.2 of Artemisia tridentata subsp. tridentata. NCBI lineage: Eukaryota > Viridiplantae > Streptophyta > Magnoliopsida > Asterales > Asteraceae > Artemisia > Artemisia tridentata. The sequence goes on from CP139503.1 coordinate 326,258,595, forward strand.
TTCTTATCATAACAAAACTTCTAACATCATGTTCCATCATAAATTAAAACAAGGGTTAACAAGAACTTCAAATAAGCATAAACCCGTAAAATTGACATTAATATGAACTTGACATAAATTTTACTTTGAATGGGAATAATGGTACTAGGACTTGAATTCTTCTATGATTGCTTCCAAAACAACATTAACCACTTACTTGATTCCACCAACACCCTTGCACTTGATTCATTATATTTTTGTGATAATTTTGCTTTATGAATGAACTAGGGATGATTGCCCCGCTAAAATCCCCAATTCCACCAACACCCTTGCACTTGATTCATTATACTTTTGTGATAATTTTGCGTTATGAATGAACTAGGGATAATTGCCCTGCTAAAATCCCCAAGAGAGCCACGTATCAAACAACACACATGTGTATTCATGGGGTTAATTCCCTGAATAATAAGCTTATTAGGCCACAAGGGTAAAGTAGTAATTTTGCATTTTAACTGCCGTTAAATCTCTTGCACCGTTAGTCCTATTCGCTAACTAAATTACGTTCTAAGTCCTTATTCTTGTTAAAAACTAACTGGATAACTTTTCTTATATTATAAAACAATAGTAAAGTCTACTATTAAAACTTATAAAACTTGAGGTGTAACAACTTGTAACTACATGTATTGAATATTATTGCTTACCACTCACCTAGTTTCACAATGTCACATATTGATAATGATAAACGTTAAATACTTCTGTCAATCTTTCTACCCGTGTGTTTTCTAATTTCACATACTACTCACGCAAACACTGTGAGAAAGTGTGACTTTGTTCCGGACATACAAATAAATGATACATGTAATTTAGGGTAAGTAACAAAGTTTACTCTTTATCGTAACTCAACAAAGGAAATAAGTATTCTTTTCTCTGTTGGATATTTTAGTGTAATTGGATTAACTTGTTTTTCCAATTTAGTCATAATAAGACATCATTTAGGCTTGGAGGTGCGGAGTGCACGCCTATTTGAATTTATTATGATCTTAGGGGCGAAGCCCCTAAGGGACGGGGGTCCGGGGGAAGCGCCCCTGGGAGCAAGGTCCAAGGGGCGGCAGCTCGTGGTAGGGTCCAAGGGGTAGCGCCCCTGGCTGGGCCGGGTCAGCTTGGATTTTTTTTTATTTTCACTAAGTTGTTATGTTAAAAGTTCCTCAGAAAATTAAATTTTCGAAAATTAAGGGACTAATTTTGACAATTTTGAAACCTTGAAAAAAAAAAGGCAGTTAGCCCTAATCCCTGACATAATTTTCGTACGTATTTTTCTTTTTGTCATCAATTCTCTCTGGTTCATCAATAAACAAAAACATTCAAAACGTTCTCAATCTCTGAATTGTATCCGATTGAATAATTCGGGAGAACCACCGAATTGATTCGATCTAAAAGTGTTCACACGCCTTTCAGAGATTCAAATAATATCCGATTGTGTTCATTTATTCTGTTTATTCACTACATTCTCTAAGCGGATACATGATCTTTATGTAATATTAAAATGATGAATACTTAAATTTCTAATTAAATTTATGATTTATTTGCAAAATAAATATCTTTAATGATAGAATATTCTACATTGACATTCATTCTTTACTTAGGTGGTGTTTGTTTATTAAGAGGGTCTGAATCTGAATCTGAACCGCACGTCTGAATCTGAATCTGAGGCGTAAATGTCTGAATCTGAACGCATCTGAACGGAAAGAAAAAAAAACTCATGTTTGAACGGGAAAAAAAAATAAAAAAATTTGGTTATTTTGTGTCAACAAGAGGCATTCAGACGCGTTAAGACACCCCTCTCAAGTCTTGACCATTAAGATCTAACTGCATCTGAACGCGTCTGAACGGAAAAAAAAAAACAAACGGTCTGAATGACAAAATGTCTGACCGATTCAGACATAATGGTCGTTCAGAGGCATTCAGACGCAAAATTTTGAAAAACAAACACGCTCTTAGCATCGACAGGAAATAACATGTTACTGTATAAAACAATACGTAAAATTGGATATTTTTAATGGAAAAAAATTACTACATGCATACATCACGAGTTAAGTATCTTTTCATTTTACTTTTAAAGTAGAGTAAATTACATGGATGGTCCTTGTGGTTTGTCAAAAGTAACAACCTTCGTCCTTTAAAGTTTAAAGTTGCACTAGTAGTCCCTAAGTTGGTAAACAAATAACATCACCGGTCCTTTAATTTAACCGGTGTTAAGTGAGTTCCGTTATAATTTACACGTTAGCCCCTTTGGTTAAATATCGTTGCATCGTTTATCCTTAATAATAACGGTTGTTTATAATTTAAAGTTTCCATATGTTTTTATCCGTTTTTACAAGTTTTCTTCCATTTTTATACGTTTTCTTATGTTTTTCGTCCGTTTTTATACGTTTATGACATTTTTTATACATTTTCGTCCGTTTTTCTTACGTTTTTATACGTTTTCATCCGTTTTTATACTTTTTTATACGTTTTCATCCGTTTTTATACGTTTTCGCCCGTTTTCTTACATTTTTATACGTTTTGTTCGTTTTCTTCTATTTTTCTTACGTTTTTATTCGTTTTCGTCCGTTTTTATATATTTTCGTCCGTTTTCTTACGTTTTTATCCGTTTTTATATGTGTTTGGCCGTTTTTCTTAAGTTGTCATACAGTTTTTACCCATTTTTATATGTTTTCGTACGTTTTCTTCCGTTTTTCTCAGTGTTGCAAAAAAAGGTCTACAAGGGCAATTAATCGCCGATTAGGTGCTACAAGGCCACCGACCTTGCCGATTTATGTAACTGGGTCAAACAAATAAGTCAACCGTGGTCAACGGCGGTCAATGGTGGTCAAACTTGCCGGAAACCTATAAATCTTGCCGGAAGCACCCAAAACTCACTGTAAACTTATTTTTATCACTTATAGTAACTGTTTAAGTCTATTACAAGTTTTTTTTAGAAAATACCTTGCCGTAAATACCTAAAACTCACTGGAAATACACAAAACTTGCCGGAAATAACTAAAATTTGTCAGTAATGCCAATCCGATTAATCCCCGATTAATCCCGCCTAGACCGATTACAAGCTATAAGGTGGTCGACTGCCCGACTACCGATTCGCGATTTTTGCAACCTTGGTTTTTCTTAAGTTGTCATGTGTTTTTATCCGTGTTCTTACGTTTTTATCCGTTTGCGTCCGTTTTTATACATTTTTGACCGTTTTTATACGTTTTCGCCCGTTTTTCTTACGATTTTATACGTTTTTATTCGTTTTCGTACGTTTTCTTCCGTTTTTCTAAAGTTGTCATACGTTATTATCCGTTTTTATAAATTTTCTTACGTTTTTATCCGTTTTCGTCCGGTTTTATACGTTTTTGACCGTTTTTATACATTTTCATCCGTTTCTCTTACTTTTTTATAAGTTTTTGTACGTTTTCTTCAGTTTTCTTAAGTTTTCATACGTTATTATCCATTTTTATACGTTTTTATCCGTTTTCGTTCGTTTTTATATGTTTTTGTCCATTTTTATACATTTTCGTTTGTTTCTCTGACGTTTTTATAAGTTTTCGTACGTTTTCTTCCGTTTTTCTTAAGTTGTCATATGTTATTATCCGTTTTTATACGTTTTCTTACGTTTTTATCTGTTTTTGTTCGTTTTTATACGTTTTTAACTGTTTTTATACGTTTTCGTCCACTTTTCTTACGTTTTTATCCGTTCTTATACGTCTTCATACGTTTTTGTCCATTTTCTTACATTTTTCTATGTTTTTGTACATTTTCATACGTTTTTATCCGGGATGAAAATGTCTAAAAGTGGATAAAAACATAAGAAGACGTATAAAAACAGACGAAAACGTATAAAAACGTATGGAAACATATAAAAATGGATGAAGACATATAAAAACGAATAAGAACGTAAGAAAAATGGACGAAAACGTATAAAATGGACGAAAACATATAAAAACGAATGAAAACGTATAAAAACGGACGAAAACATAAGAAAACGAATAAAGACGTCAGAAAAACGGATGAAAATGTATAAAAATGGATGAAAACGTATAAAAACGGACGAAAATGTATAAAAACAGATAAATGCGTATGAAAACTTAAAAGAAAACGTACGAAAGCGTATGAAAACGGATAAAAACGTATGACAACTTAAGAAAAATGGACGAAAACGTATAAAGCGATTAAAAACGTATGAAAACGGACGAAAACATATAAAAACGGACGAAAAACGGATAAAAACATATAAAACGGACGAAAACTGATAAAACGTATGAAAATGTAAGAAAACGGGTGAAAACGTATAAAAATGGAAGAAAACATATAAAAACGCAAGAAAAACGGACGAAAACGTATAAAACGGTCAGAAACGTATAAAAACGGAAGAAAACGGATAAAACGCAAGAAAACGTATAAAAACGGATGAAAACTTAAGAAAAACGGACGAAAACGTATAAAAACGGATAAAAAAGTATGAAAACAGATGAAAACATATAAAAGCGTAAGAAAAACGGACGAAAACGTATAAAAACGTATAAAAATGGACGAAAACGGATAAAAACGTACGAAAATGTTTAAAAATGGACGAAAACGTGTAAAAATAGATAAAAACATATGGAAACTTTAAATTATAAACAACCGTTATTATTAAGGATAAACGATGCAACGATATTTAACCAAAGGGGCTAACGCGTAAATTATAACGGAACTACTTAACACCAGTTAAACTAAATGACCGGTGGTGTTATTTGGTTACTAACTTAGGGACTACCAGTGCAACTTCAAAGTTCGAGGGACGAAGGTTGTTACTTTGACAAACCACAGGGACCAGCCATGTAATTTACTCTTTAAAGTATAACGATCCAATACGCGTCATTTTCGTGATCATGTGTAAAACTAAATGGTCGTCATGTATATATTCTTCATGTCACATATGCGGTCTTGTTGCCAATACAACATGAGGATACTGTAACACCCCGTGACCAAACACGACTAAAAACGTGAAAAATTTTCGCAAAAAGTCCAACCGGAAACTAACCCGCTGCTACTCTTTAACGAACTGACAAAAATCTATAAATATCTGGGACTTGAGGCTATTTTTATATGAAACTATACCCAATTACCTTCAAAACGACGGGTAATACGACCCGTAACGACTTACGGTTTAAAAGTTACGATTTTTCAAAGATTTCAAAATCAGTTTTTCGCCCCGAATACGAAATCCCGATCCCGATATTTTACCAAACTTTCCAGATTCACTTGGTATACTAATGGGCTAATTTTCATATAAAAACATCTACCACTTGACCCTCCGGAATAGTACTATGCATTATAACGGGTTATGCATAAAAACCCATTTTAACCCATTTACACCCCAAATCACTTAAAACACTTCATTTACCTACCATTCTTAACCAACATACATAAATTGACATACCTAACATGTCTCATACACCCATGACCCGATCACAACCAAAAATGGGTAAAAACACTCTTATACCAAACACCCTCTTAACTAGTTGCCAAAACACACTTTTTTACACAAACACATAACTACTACATATCCATTGGGACTTATACATAACTTAACATTTCTAATATATTGAAAGAATATTAGTACAAAGTCATGACTCGTAACTTCCCAAAATGGGTGGATTTGGCTATTTGCCAAACACCCCTATAAAGTTTGATTACAACCATAACCATTACCATATAGACGTCATAACATATACACATACTTGACCCTTGACCTAAACACGAACGAAGAACCATATATAACCACAAGACCGTAAATAACAAAATGACCACAAAGGTTAAAGTATACCAAAACAAGAAGACACTTCAGGGGCTACCAACTTCAAATACACTTGGTCCAAAAGATTACGGTCTACTACTACAATTCTTCAAGTACAAAACTTCCACTACATGATCATTCAAACCTTTTCCTTACCCTTACTAGATTCTTCGGCACCTATCAAGAAAAACATCACCACTAAACATATAAGCGAAACGCTTAGTAAGTACATGGCATAACAAGCTAAACAACATGTAAGATAAATCATACCATAACCATAACTAGTCTAACCACTAGTTAAGCTAGCGATATAGGGGCACATACCTCATGCCAACATAGTCGGCCTAAACGCGATCGACCCATAGGGTTGAACCTCATCCCATAGTTAGCCCAACGACTAACTAAGCTAAGCCTAGAAATGGATCCATAACTAGCTAACGCACCCTATACCCTATCCTTCACCATTACCATGTAATCAAACATGATAAAGCTAACAAACATAAACCATTATCATAAACAAGATATGATAAAGCTAACAAACCATGTTATAACCATATACTTACCTCAATGCACACTTACAATCTCACTAGCAAAAGCTTTCCACTTCTTACTTGCTCCCTATATCACAATTATCTCAAATCTAATTACATCACTAACATGATATATAATCAATCTTCAACCTCTATACTAAATCCCATTATAAACCCTAATTCACAATTTGAGGGAAAATACTTACTTGTGGTGGGAATTACCAATTAAGGTTTCCTAATGACTTGTAATACTTGGAGATTGATCAAAATGGCTTAATTGATGATGATGGAGTTTCCCTCCCTTTTTCTTCTCCTGGATCGACACACAACTGCACACACTCTAAGTTTCTGGATTTCTCTTTATCTCTCTAGTAATTAGATATTTAATATTTTAATTTATCTCAATTGGCAATCTTAGTCCCTCAATTTCTATTCTTTCTATATTGACCACTCATATCTTTACTACTTAATTCATAACATATAATTTATAATATAAATAACTTATAATATACATAAATAGTACCTGGTCAGGATACAGGTGTAACAATTCACCCCTCCTTAAAATAAGATTTCGTCCTCGAAATCTATTCTTGAAATAAATGAGGATACTCATTCTTCATCTTCTCTTCTAGCTCCCATCTAATACTTGTACCCTTACGATGCATCCATTGCACTTTTACTAGCGGAATTTCTTTGTTTCGAAGTTGTCTTACTTTCCTTCCTAATATCACTTCTGGTTCATCCTTTTGTGAAATCAATTCCGGATCAATTTCAATGTCATCCAAAGTGACTACGCTAGTCTCATCCGCTAGACATTTTCTCAAGTAAGACACATGGAAGGTATTATGAATACCTCTCATTTCCTCGGGCAATTCCAACACGTATGCCACCTCACCCACACGTTTCAAGATTTTAAATGGTCCTGTAAACCGCGGACTTAGTTTTCCCTTGTTTTTGAACCTAAAAATGCATTTCCACGGAGAAACTTTTAACATAACCAAATCACCTACCTCGAATTCGATTGGTCTTCTTCGATTATCGGCATAGCTTTTCCACCTATCTTGCGCCGTTTTAAGTCTTGCCCGAATCATTTCAATCATTTCCGTTGTTGCTAATACTACATCCGTGCTTGCCAATTCCCTTCTTCCCAACACACGGGTGTCCTACACCTTCTACCATAGAGCATCTCGTAAGGTGGCATGTCTATACTAGCATGATAACTATTATTGTAGGCGAATTCAACTAGAGGCAAATGATCATCCCAATTACCTCCAAAGTCAATCATACAAGCCCGTAGCATGTCTTCTAGAGTTTGGATCGTCCTTTCGCTTTGTCAATCGGTTTGAGGATGAAAAGTTGTGCTCATATGTAACTTTGTACCAAGTTCTTCTTGAAAACTTTGCCAAAAATTTGAAGTGAAACGACCGTCTCTATCGGAAACTATAGAAATAGGTACTCCATGCCGTGCGACTATCTCGTTGACATAAATCTTTGCTAGCTTATGAACAGGCATATTCTCCCTTATCGGGATGAAGTGTGCACTCTTTGTCAAGCGGTCAACTACTACCCAAATTGTATCGTTCTTCTTTTTCGTCCTTGGCAATTTCGTAATGAAGTCCATAGTAATCTTCTCCCACTTCCAAACTGGGATATCTAAGGGTTGGACCTTCCCATACGGCTTTTGGTGTTCGGCTTTCACCTTCAAACAAGTCAAACATCTTTCTACATACTTCACGCAATCTCTTTTCATACCCGGCCACCAATAGTTTCTTTTTAAATCAAGGTACATTTTCGTAGCTCCCGGATGAATAGAATACTTCGATTTATGCGCTTCGTCCAAGAGTAATTCCTTAATATTGCTTCGAAAAGGAATATAAACTCTTCCATACCGTGTCTTAATCCCTCGGCTGTCTTCTTCAAGATGAGGAATGTGAGAGGTAATACGTTCTTTTTCCCGGTTCTCTTCTTTCAACACTTCTTCTTTAGCTAACTTAATTTTGTCGAAAAGATCGGATGTGACTATCATCTGTAGTGAGTGAATCCGTGTAACGTCACTTCGGCCCTTGCGACTTAGTGCATCCGCCACGACATTCGCCTTACCGGGGTGGTAGCGAATTTCACAATCATAATCTTTCAACAAGTCTAACCACCTACGTTGCCTCATATTCGGATCCTTCTTTTCAAGAAAATACTGAAGACTTCTATGATCGGTGTAGATCACGAACTTCACACCATATAGATAATGCCTCCAAATCTTCAAAGCAAAGACTACGGCCGCAAACTCAAGATCATGAGTCGGGTATTTCTCCTCATGCTTCTTTAATTGTCTTGAAGCATAAGCAATGACTTTACCCCTTTGCATGAGAACACATCCAAGACCGGAGTAAGATGCATCACTATAGACTACCATGTCTTATGTTCCTTCCGGTAACACTAGAATCGGTGCTTCACATAACTTCTTTCTTAACGTATGCAAAGCTTCTTCTTGTTTCTCACTCCACACAAAAGGAACATTCTTCTTGGTGAGCTCGGTTAACGAAGATGAAATTTTGGAGAAGTGTTGAATGAATCGTCGATAATATCCTGCGAGTCTTAGAAAACTTCGAATTTCACCAACGTTCTTCGGTACTTGCCAATTCATTACGGCTTCAATCTTTGACGGGTCAACTTTAATACCATCGGGATTAATAACGTGACCGAGGAACTGAACTTCTTGCAACCAAAATTCACATTTCGAGAATTTGGCAATACAATCTTTATTTTCTCAACGTGCTAAGAATTTCCCGAAGATGCACTTCATGTTCTTCCTTGCTTTTAGAATATATAAGGATATCATCGATAAATACTATGACGAACTTATCCAACATCGGTCTATATACACGGTTCATAAGATCCATGAAAACTGTCGGGGCGTTCGTGAAACCAAAGGGCATAACCGTAAACTCATTATGTCCATAACGGGTCCTAAAAGCCGTCTTAGGAATGTCTTCTTCTCGAACCTTCAATTGATGATAACCCGAACGGAGATCGATCTTTGAAAACCACTTTGCACCTTGAAGCTGATCAAATAGATCGTCAATTCTTGGTAACGGGTACATATTTTTCACCGTGACTTTGTTCAATTCACGGTAATCAATGCACATCCGCATACTACCGTCCTTATTTTTAACGAACAAGATCGGAGCTCCCCATGGTGAGCTACTAGGGCGGATAAAACCCTTATCGAATAACTCTTAGAGTTGGCTCATTAACTCCTTCATCTCAGACGGAGTTTTGGCAATAGGAGTAGCACCCGGAACAAGATCAATACGGAACTCAACTTGTCTGTCGGGTGGAATACCCGGCAAATCTTCAGGGAATACGTCACGGAATTCATTAACGATCGGAACTTCGTCGATACTTTTCTCCTCAAAACTTGTATCTACCACGTGCGCCATAAAGGCAAGGCAACCACGTGATAAATATTTCCTAGCCTTCATTACAGAACATAATTTTAACTCGCCCTCCCTTTTATCACTGGAAATCATCATTTCTCGGCCGCTATAATTTACAACTCGAACGATCTTTTGTCTACATAGAATGGCGGCATTGTGTTTGTCAAGCCAATCCATGCCAACAATAATATCAAACTCTCCGAGCATTATAGGAATTAGATCAATCCTAAAAACACTCTCATCGATCTCTATCTCTACATTACTGTTACACCCCGTGCCCGCTTTGACCAAAAACTTTGAACTTTTGACGCGGAAACGCTTGACTTTACCGGACACATACAATTCTTCATTTAAATAATCATAACTTATCACATTTATCCCTTTAAAGTACTTTGCAAGGACCTATACTCGAACACCTTTCAAAACATTTCACATTCAACTTTATAACGCAACCTGACAATCCTTCTGACCAACGATACGCCGCATCCCTTCGAGGGATACGCCGTATCAGACCATGCGCCGTATCCACCTAGGTGATACGCCGCATCACCTAAAACTTCCGATACGCCGCATCTACTATATTAGATACGCCGCACCGCATTAAACTTCTGATACGCCGCATCTACCATACTAGATGCGCCGCATCTACCCATTTGACACAGAACATCAGCAGGAGAACCTGCATAAACTCAACACACCACAAATACACTTTGACACCTTTATACAACTCTATAACTTGTTCCAAAACACTCATATAGCATTAAAAACCATATCCAACTATAAAACACGGCAATTGACCCGTTTGACTCCAAAATGGGTACAAATGGACACTAATCTAAACACCCCTTAACTTCACTCGATTTCACATAAAACATACTTAAACTCATCAAATGACTTCCAATTTGTTGCACAATACTTGACATACACTTTGACACATAAAAACATATTACAAATCATTAAAAGACCAACGGGGGTACAAACTTGACATTGAGCTCGGTATTCTACCTAGCTCTACTTCTTACCCATTCTTCTACCAACCGCATATCCAACCTTAGTCCTTATCCAAGCCTTCGCCTTAATACTTCCGCCTACAAAACATTAAACACTTAAACCGTGAGCACGAATGCTTAGTAAGTAAAGCGGTATAACATAACATTATAATTCATTCTCACATTACACATCATCACCTATAATCCTTCAATACATCGAACATAGACACATACCTTAATCCAACCTTGCCTAATCCATCACTATCTTACACTTACTAACACATAACAACATCACACAAACATTCATTAATCTTAACATATAAGATCATCTAGACATATAATGCATAGAAGTCATCATAACATCATTTTATAGCCGGTTTACTTACCTTGAGTCCAAGCCAAGACTATCACTAACATCATCTTCATCATCTTCATCTTTATCACCATCATCCTTACATCCTAAACCATTATCATCATAGCATATAACACATAATCATTAGCTATACTCATGGTTAACACCACCATAACTAGCCTCTAAACACTTCTAATTATCATATAATCGTATATTGATTATATGATAGTCAATCCCATCATTTACCAACTTAACCCCATTAAAAACCCATCACTTAATCATCATTATTTCTTAATTATCTTAAAACATCATTTACCCTTTAATCCCAAGCTAGGGTTTACAAAACCCTAGATTCTTAATCATCAAATAAACACTAATTAAACATCAATACTTACTTGATAACTATGCTAGGACAAGCTATAGACTTCATTCTTGAATTATCACCATTAAACCATCATCATCTCATCATCTTCTCCATTCTTTCTCCTTTGGTTCGACACCCACAGAAACACACTCTCTTTTACAGGAGAGTGTGGTATCTTATAGAATAATAGGGAAGTTTCTAGCTACAAGGGCAATTTTGTCCATTCTGCTTATTTAAGGTCGATGCGCCGCATCTATCTTCATAGATGCGCCGCATCCTTGATACGCCATGTCACTTCTTACCATACGCCGCATGTCACTTCCTAGATGCGCCGCATCTAGGCCTCATCAGAAAACCATATATCCTTAGTCAACCATACTTAGGCTCGGGTCAACTTTCATCTAGGGTGGGGTCCCACTACCCGGGGAACGGGTCTAACAATTACGATACACATTAGACACCACAACAACTTTACTATCGGCGATTTCAACTTCTACGGGTGTCGGAAGCTTATCTAGTGGAGTGGACAATTCCTTACTAAAACTATAAGATACGAAGGACACACTTGCGCCCGAATCATACAAAACCCGAGCGGGTTTGTAATTAAGGAGAAGTATACCTCTGACAACATCGGATCCCGACTTCGCTTCTTCGGCACTCATCTGATAAACACGAGCTTTAGGCTTCGGAACCTCAGCCTTTTCTCCTTTGATTGGAGTAAACGGCTTCACTTGCCTAGGATTGGCCTTAGGACATTCACTGATCTTGTGTCCTTCTTCATTGCACCCATAACATATGACCAAGGGCTTGGTGCAATTCTTGCTAATATGGCTTGGATCTCCACATTTATAACATCCCTTCATCCCTGATTTACATTCTCCCATATGGTTCTTACCGTACCTATTACACCGAGGTGGTAACTTCCCCGTGTTGTCTTTCTTCGCGAAATCAAATTTACCCCGCTTACCGAATGTTGTCGGTTGATTTTGCTTTCTCTTTAGTTCCTTCTTCTCCTTACTCTTCATTCTATCCAAGTCTGCTTCTCGTATACGTGCCCTACTTAGAAGATCCTCCATGGTGGTGCACTTGAAAGGTGATACTATAGTACGAATTTCATCTTTGAGCATCCTTTGGAATTTATCAACCTTAAACTTCTCGTTGTCGAGATGCTCCGAGCAATATTGCACCATATCACAAAACTTTTCCCACAACTCATTCACCGATTCATTAGTTTGCACAAGGTTATGAAATGCTTCTCTTATTTAATCAATTTCTTCCGCGGGAGCATATTCCTTCATAAATACTTCCTTGAATTGTTCCCATGTGCACGCTTCTCTCCAAGCACTACCTTTCTCATTCGCCTTACCTTCCCACCATATTTTAGCCCTTTCACGAAGGTAGTTGGCAGCAAAGTTTACCTTATCCTCCGCCGCACAATGACTAGTGCGGAAAGCCCCTTCTATATCGGTAATCCATCTAGAACTCTTTAACGGGTCAAGAGATCCCGTAAATGTGGGTGGAGCACAAGCGGTGAAGTCACGATAAGTAGATTTCTCCTTCCCCACTCCGGGTCTAGCATTCGGATCATTCACTAGCTCCTCACTCTTCTTAAGCTTCTCTATCTCCTCTTGAAATATCTTTTGCAAGTTTTCGGTTGTTTTATTAACATAAAAGGGCATAGCTTTCTCAATTTCCCTTCCCACTCTATACGTCACTAGAGTATCCAATTCCTTCAATTCTGCTCTAGTAAAACTTCTAGGATTAAGGTTTTTCGGCATTGACAATGACGTGTCACTATTAGAATCTCCATCATTATGTTCATCATCATCATGGCGGGAGGAGGTCGTCCTTAACACCTCCTTATTTCGAATTGCCGCCATCTTTTCTACTTTACTGAAATTAGCAATTCACACTATCAAGCATAATCATATACATAACCGATGCATGAATGACATATCTATCTTTATACTAACACCCTAGCTTGTCACCCGTGTATGGTCTAAATAATTTCAATTTCACATATGTACCATATTTTTATCACTACGGTGGCCAGATGTAGTCATAAAAATATTTAACATATGTGTCCTCAAAATCATCCAAACAATACACAAATAACAAACACTATTTCTAAACGCATCAACACAAGGCCTAAGTCTAGGAAATCTTAAATCTCTTAGACCAAAGATATGATACCAAGTTGTAACACCCCATGATCAAACTCAACTAAAAACGTGAAATTTTTTCGCAAAAACTCCAAACGGAAACTGACCCGCTGCTACTCTTTAACGAACTGACAAAAATCTATAAATATCTAGGACTTGAGGCTATTTTTACATGAAACTATACTCAATTACCTTCAAAATGACGGGTGATACGACCCGTAACGACTTACGGTTTAAAATTTACGATTTTTCAAAGATTTCAAAAATCTAGCAGAACCCCTCCATCCGATCGGATGGACTTCCAACCGATCGGTTGGAGGTCTCCTGATCTTCCAAAATCAGTTTTTTGCCCGAATTTTAAAACCCGATCCCGATATTTTACCAAACTTTCCAAATTCACTTGGTATACTAATGGGCTCATTTTCATACAAAAACATCTACCACTTCACCCTCCAGAATAGTACTATGCATTATAACGGGTTATGCATAAAAACCCATTTTAACCCATTTACACCCCAAATCACTTAAAACACTTCATTTACCCATCATTCTTAACCAACATACATAAATTGACATACCTAACATGTCTCATGCACCCATGACCCGATCACAACCAAAAATGGGTAAAAACACTCTTATACCAAACACCCTCTTAACAAGTTGCCAAAACACACTTTTTTAAACAAAATACATAACTACTACATATCCATTGGGACTTATACATAACTTAACATTTCTAATATATTGAAAGAATATTAGTACAAAGTCATGACCCGTAACTTCCCAAAATGGATGGATTTGGCTATTTTCCAAACACCCATATAAAGTTTGATTACAACCATAACCATTACCATATAGACGTCATAACATATACACATACTTGACCCATTGACCTAAACACGAACGAAGAACCATATATAACCACAAGACCGTAAATAACAAAATGACCACAAGGGTTAAAGTATACCAAAACAAGAAGACACTTCGGGGGCTTCCAACTTCAAATATGTTTGATCCAAAAGATTACGGCCTACTACTACAATTCTTCAAGTACGAAACTTCCACTACATGATCATTTAAACCTTTTCCTTACCCTTACTAGATTCTTCAGCACCTATCAAGAAAAACATCACCACTAAACATATAAGCGAAACGCTTAGTAAGTACATGGCATAACAAGCTAAACAACATGTAAGATAAATCATACCATAACCATAACTAGTCTAACCACTAGTTAAGCTAGCGATATAGGGGCACATACCTCATGCCAACATAGTCGGCCTAAACGCGATCGACCCATAGGGTTGAACCTCATCCCATAGTTAGCCCAACGACTAACTAAGCTAAGCCTAGAAATGGATCCATAATTAGCTAACGCACCCTATACCCTATCCTTCACCATTACCATGTAATCAAACATGATAAAGCTAACAAACATAAACCATTATCATACACAAGATATGATAAAGCTAACAAACCATGTTATAACCATATACTTACCTCAATACACACTTACAATCTCACTAGCAAAAGCTTTCCACTTCTTACTTGCTCCCTATATCACAATTATCTTAAATTAGGGACTAATTACATCACTAACATGATATATCATCAATCTTCAACCTCTATACTAAATCCCATTATAAACCCTAATTCACAATTTGAGGGAAAATAATTACTTGTGGTGGGAATTACCAATTAAGGTTTCCTAATGACTTGTAACACTTGGAGATTGATCAAAATGTCTTAATTGATGATGATGGAGTTTCCCTCCCTTTTTCTTCTCCTGGATCGACACACAACTGCACACACTATAAGTTTCTGGATTTCTCTTTATCTCTCTAGTAATTAGATATTTAATATTTTAATTTATCTCAATTGGCAATCTTAGTCCCTCAATTTCCATTCTTTCTATATTGATCACTCATATCTTTACTACTTAATTCATAACATATAATTTATAATATACATAAATAGTACCTGGTCGGGATACAGGTGTAACAGATACTGTTTGGTCGTATTGTATACACGCGAGTCAAAGTCTTTAAACACACATGAAATATCCCATAACGATCAAATATACAGTATAACTTTACGAATTGAATGTGCACATTTATTTGTTCGAGTTACAGTTACAACAGGTGTTACCACTTTCCAAAAATCTTGTTAATGATTAATACACGTGAACATACTTTGCAATCGTACCATATGTTACTTGTATTTTTTCTTCTCAAATTCAACATGTCGTCAAAGGTTTGCAGTCAACGAGTGAGACAAACTATGACCGCATCAACAATGCAAAGGGATACAATCCATAATCAATGTCGCAATTGTTTTGATGGCAAACTTGAGATTTTGAAATAGAAACATCATTTACATCAATGTCGTTTTTTTTTTTTTTTTTTTTTTGTGATCATGATTTTCGACCTATTAGCCAACTAATATTTTATATCATATAAGTAAATTAACAATCATGATATTTACGAGGTATTTCAGTCATTTAACTTTTATATAATATTCATTACGCAAATTATGATTGCTAGTTATATTTAACCAAATTTACATTCATGGCTTTTGCGGGAAAAAGTTCGCATATGTTCACGTGTGGGATATTTTGAAAAAGTACCCCAAATGGGATGCGGAGGAACCGCTTGACATTTCATTTCTTGAGGATATTTTTGGTCCTGACAGACGCCCTCGTCCCGACGGCGCCTACAAAGCGCGAGTTTCAAAGAAACAAATGTCGACTTCAGCGTCGAGCTCCGGTGGGAGTCAAACGAGTACTTTTTCGGGATAATTATCCGAAAAATATTCACAAAAAGCCGACGTTCAAATGGCCGCATAAAAGGCGAGGAGGGAGAAGGAGGTAAAGTCGTTAGCGATGAAGGAGATGAAGTTTCTCATGCTAGATCCCGACATGGCCACACCGGCCAAAGCCGCTGTCATTCGCAAGAGACAAGAACAATTAATGAAGAAATATCAAGATGACGAGTAAAATGTTTAAGTTTCGTATTATTAATATGTGTTGCATCGTTATTTTAAGTCCCGTATATTTTTTTTTCGTATCGTTAGTTTATGGTTCGTATGTGTTTAAATTTGATGTATTGTATTTTTATATTTTATGAAATAAATTTAGTTTATTTAGAAATTTGAATTAAAAAAATAAAATAGAAAGTGGTGGTACCAAAATGCGTAAGTTGTGATTTGTTATAATAAAGGGGTTGTAAAGAGAGATTTGTCATGGTGACGTGACACCCCGTGGGACCCACCCAAATGAGTAGATTTGGAATGTCATAACACCCAATGCTCTTATTTGTCCGGGTTACAGTTACAACAGGTGTTACCACTTTCCAAAAATCTTGTTAATGATTAATACACGTGAACATACTTTGCAATCATACCATATGTTACTTGTATTTTTTTCTTCCCAAATTCAACATGTCGTCAGAGGTTTGCAGTCAACGAGTGATACAAACTATGACCGCATCAACAATGCAAAGGGACACAATCCATAATCAATGTCGCAATTGTTTTGATGGCAAACTTGAGATTTTGAAATAGAAACATCATTTACATCAATGTCGTTGTGTTTTGTGATCATGATTTTCGAACTATTAGCCACCTAATATTTTATATCATATAAGTAAATTATCAATCATGATATTTACGAGGTATTTTAGTCATTTAACTTTTATATAATATTCATTACGCAAATTATGATTGCTAGTAAAATTTGTTTATCTGTTGGATCGACCTCCTTAATAGATCTTTGAGCCGGTAGAATGCTTATGTAATCACAAACACTCTAAGAGAATCTCTAACAATGAAACTTATGTTTATGCGGAAACTAAACACAATAGTTGAAGAAGAATGTAACTAATAGAACTTTGATCCTCTATGGATCTTTTATTCACTAATAAAGTTGTTATCAAAAGCGTACAAAGGTATATCTAATTCATAGCCGTCTTGTTTCTTTTATACTATAAGAAACCCTAATTCGGCATTCACTAAAAACGTGTAAAAGATATGCAATATCTATTCCTAATATATCTCATGCATATCCATACCTTCTAATAATACGGGTTTAACTATTACTACTACCCGCAGAAACAAAACTAACAACATAAACAAATAATAACTACCAGCAGGAACTACATACCTGCCAGCAGGAACCATACTACTACCAGCAGAAATGAACTAAATATTGTTTTAATAATTCCTAACAATCCTCCCCTAAACTTGAATATGACTAGGTAACTTCAAGTTTCTTGAAAGATCTTTGACTTCCATAACATGAGGATTGAACTTGATCTTCAGCAGCAACAATAAGCAACCAGCTGCAACTGAATAGAACCAGAAGCAACAAGAAATCACCATTACGAACAAGTTTCCAGCAGCAACTTCTAAGTAACAGCAGCAACAGGAAACCACAACATCATAATCTTGTCACCATCTGAGATACAATGCACTTGATCTTTACAGCAACCATGACTATTTGTACATCAAAACTTTTAAGTTTCATACTATTCTCATCACTTCCAGGTGTGTTAACTCCTGTGAGAGGTGAATCATTGAAAATTAATGGATTTGATGTCTCTTTACCAATAGCCATCACTACTGGAGTAGCCAATGTTTTGGTGTGTAAAACCATGGTACATTGATAACCATATGATTTTTAGTAAACCATCAACTATCAATGGGTTTGCTTTTTGTTTACCTGTAGTCGTTTGCTCAGGACTAGCCAATTCTTAGGTTGCATAGAACACCTTGGTGAATTGAGTATCAAATATGGCTTTCCACTGCCTTTACCACAAGCCATACACTTGTGGGCTAGCCAATTCTTTGGAACCCCAAAGGGTAAGATCCATGGCGAATTGAGAACCATTTCAACTCTCAGTAATGAAACATGGGTGAGTTGAATACCCTATAGTTTTGAGCAAACTATGACAGCTTTCAACGGATTTGATGATCACACTAGAGCCGTACCCTCATGGTGAGCCAACTATTTCTTGTCTGTAAGACATGGTGAGTTGATTACCATTTGTTGTGTGGTAAGAAACCAACACTGTACCTGCAACCGGGTTACTCAAACATACAAGTTAGTAGACAAGCTATACATAATACTTTTTTTTTTAACTAAGCAAAATAAAGAAAGAAAGAAAGAAATAAAAAGTAAGAACAATATACAACAATAAGCCTCCCCTTAGGCTTATGCCTCCCCTCAATCCCAGCAAGATTTAAACCATGTAGATTGATGAGATCCACCATTGTTCTTGGACCCCTTTCTCAAATATTGGTCATTATGTCTCCAAGAACAACCTGCTGAGGACTTAATAGCAGTTTCCCATCTTTCCCCCCCCCCCCCCCATATACATTGGGTCATAGTAAACAGGCCTATAATCATTCTGAAAGTAAGAACTTGTAGGTCTGTAGAAGGGTCTAGCAGCATTTCTTTTCCAACCAGTAGGAATAGGATTACCAGCTGGAACTGGTTTTCCTGCAGGAAAAGTAGCTCTACAAGAGCTCATTTTTGCTGCTTGAGGAACATATGGGGGTATATTATCTACATTGTTCCATAATGGCCTAGATTGCTGTTGTCCAGCACACATACCCATCCTTTTCTCATAAAAGTCACAATCTTTGATAAGATGAGCATAACTACCACAAACAAAATAAGATTTCTTTCTAAAATATTTATTCTTAACATGACTTCTCTTATTACACACAAAGTTTATCACAACCAAAACTAGAACTAGAATTGTTTTTAACACAATGAAAAGAAAGATCTTCAAAAGAAGCTGTCTTTGAATTGGATTTATCATCAGCTACTCTTGAGGAGAAGTCATCATACTTGGGTGTGGTAGACTTGTCACTTGAATCACATGAGGCAAAGTCATTGGTCTTGGGTTCTGAGGACTTGTCACTGTTAGAACAAGAGACAAAGTCATTAGATCCACAATCAAGGTCAGGCAAGTCATTTGACTTTTTGCCATAGGTCATATGTGATTCATCAAAGTCTGTGTGGGGAGAGGTAGGTTTAAAGACTCCTGTTGTAGGTGGAGGAACAACATTCATTCCTCTTTCTTTAACAAACTTAACAGGAATTTGGTAATTTACCTCCTTAGGGGTAGGGTCAAATATGCTTGGCTCATTAGGGTCATATACTTCATCTGGCCCTACATCATACCCCAACCCTCTCTTACACCTTACAGACTGAGTGTTATTGTTCAACTTGACCAAGTTTTTAACTGATTCTTGCCATGAATTACACCTAGCTACTTCCTTATCAAACTTAGCATGTAAATCCTTTTTCTCTAAAATCACCTTATCATGTTCTCTTTCATAATGTTTTAACAAATTAGTAGTATTTACCAAATCTCTTTCTAACACCCTTATCTTTTCTTCATATGCTAATTGATTATTTTGGTACCAATCCTTTTGTTTTTCTAAGGTTTTGAGAGAATTACTATAAGCTTGAACCTTAACATAATAATCTTTATACTGAGACTCTATATCATCAAATTATTTCTTAAGTTCAGCATACATATTATGACAACCAAAAGGACAATTTTGTACCTGTGATGAGTAACCCATCAAAGCAAATTCCTCATTCACATCTGTCTCCCTTCCAGCAAGCATTCCATACACCTGAGCAGCTCCTCTTTCCTCAGCATCAACCTCATGCTTTGACCAGTCCACCATGGAATCGACAGATAGCAAGGCTTTGGGCTCCTCTGAGTCCAAATCTTTGATCTTGAAAGCAGAATATCTTGTGTTATCATCCACCTTCTTTTCTTTGCATTCTCTTGCAAAGTGACCCAGTTGTGAACAGTTATAACATTTAACCTTCCCTTTATCAAACCTTGCTCCATCCTTCCTGTTGAACTGAATCTTCCCCCCAGCCTTCTTTTCAAACCTGTTCACCTTCAATGAAAGCATAGCCATCTGCCACTTGATGTCCAATTCTTCCAAATCCAGCTTATCAATCTGGTCAAAGTCTTCATATGCAAGTTGCTGTTGAGGAACAGTTTCAGCAACAAACGAATGAAGCACATTTTCCATTACATTCCCAGACTTTGAGTGTGTTCTTGGTGTAGCAGGGGTATAGGATGAAGATGATGAGGTTGGACTATCAGCATAAGACAACTTGTTATTAGTACTGGTAGTTGATCCGTGCTAAATAGATATATAAATATTATGCAACGACGGATACACGTGAATAAATACAAATCACCCCTTTGTGAAAAAGGATACTTGCAAAAACTCACGTTTGTGTGTGTAGTGTGAAACCAGGTAAGTGATTACCCGGATCGTTTCCCAAAGAAGTGTGAATGGGCAATTGTTTGAAAGCTTGTATTAGAGTGACTGATGATTAGATATTTTGGATTTTTGCTTTTTTTTAATTTTATTTAACAATGGGAAACAAATTCCCAAAAGAAAATTAAGATTAACACAAATTATATTAAAAACGCGAAACTGGAATTCTAAAAACGCGATTAAAAAGTGAATTATCTAAAAATTAATCCTACAAGTGCCAAATTATTTTTCCTAAGTTCTATTTAAGAAAAGAAAATTTTGGAAATTAAAATTATATTTTTCTGATTATTATTCTATTTATAATGATTTAATTACTAATTTAAACTAATTAAAAGATTAAAAATATTAAAACTATTCTGAAAATTATGAAACTTTTTCCTAAATTATTTTATGATATTACAAAGCTAAGAAAATTAAAAAGGGTGTCACAACTTATTCTGATAAGCTGCAATTAAGCTAATTAGTTAAATAAGCTAAAAACTGAAACAAGGGTTAAATAAATTATTTATGCAAACTCTAATGGAAAAGTCCCAAGGGCACGTTGGCTGGGGTGTTGAGTATGCAAGCAGGAGGTCTGGGGTTTGAATCCCACCCAGGCCTTTTTGTAAAAACTTATTTTTTTGATATTTTTCTTTTTGCTACTTATTTTACAGCTATAATTAAGCAACTTTAAAACTGGAAATTATTTTTAAAACTTATTAATAAGCTACAAACAAGCTGCTTATCTCAACAGTAAGGTATTTAGGCTATTTAGGACTTAGATTTTTCAAATTAAGATATAAGCTACTTTATAAGCTATAAAGTGAAGGAAAAAGCTAAAATGGACTGTGATAGATGTAAATAAGTTGAGGGAACTAAGAAAAACTAGGGGCAAGAGCTAAAAAGCTCTCAATAAGCTCAATGCTTAACTGAGTCTGCTGATGCAGTCTCTGCACAGGGCAAAACTGCCCTATTTGGTGGCTTATTTTTGTGGTCTAAAAAAAATCTAAAAAATAATCTAAAAATACTGGAAGGGAGATAAGCTGGGTGAGCTTATAGGTGCAAAAGGACAGCTTATGAGGGCTTGTGATGAGTAAATGAAAAATCACCCAAAATCTGTAAAAACCACAAAAACTGACTGTTGTGGCTATTTTGTGTGCAGCCTTGTGTAAACTAAAGGAGACTTAACCAAACTTTGTAAATACACTAAATGGTCCAAAATGAACTCAGAGAAGCCAAGTTTGAGGTCCAAAAGAGCTTGTGGCTATAAATGGCTTATTTGAGCTTTTTGGGGGCTGTTAAGACCACAGACCTAGAAAAACTATAATATCTATCTATATTGGTAATTTGGACTTAGAACTAGCTTATAGGGACTATATTATGCATGATCAAATGTGAGCTTATGGTAAATGAACAGTAATGACCCAAATTAAGCTTAAACCAAACACCCCTTATTAGGGTCTGAGTTGGGTTTTGAACTAGCACAGAAAGATTTGACTTATGATTTTTGTTATTAATAGATTAACTAACTTGTTTTGACTGTAATTAACAACTTTCAAAACAGAAATAAGCAATAATATAAGCTATGCTATTTTTAGCTATTTTTGGCTTTTTATAGGTTTTTAAGCAAAATGAAGAAAAAACTATTAAAAACAGATAAAACAGATGAAATATAATTAGAAACTATTAATAAGCAGAAAATCAAAACAATAAGCTAAAAATAAGCACTAATACAGTGATATGGAAAATTATGCAAAAATGGAGGAACTAAGCTTACAACTGTGAGGCAATGAGAAAGGATGAACTAGATCAGAACTACCTTTGGTTTGTCACTTACCAAGCTTAGACTCCACTCAGCTTATCCCAGAACAGCTGATCACACCTGAATTGCTTATTTGGCTTATTGTTGACTTTTGTTGACTTTTCTCATTTTTCTTGGAACAGAACTAATTAAACTAGAACAGGCTCACACCAAGCTATAATAAGCTTGTATGAGCTTATTCATACAGTAAATAAGCTTTTAGATTAACACTTTACTTGATTCGAATTGAACAGAGAACTTGAAAACTTGGATTTTCATTAACTTTGGAAATCAGTACATTACAGAAGAAATTAAGGACAAGTAACTTGAAACAACCTTGAAATGATAAACTAAACTTAATTTAAGACTGGAAACAAGCAATAAACATAAACTACACTACGAAGGGTCTAAAACTAGTGACAACTTCTTCTGTGAGTCTTCATTTCTTTAAATAGATATCCCAAAAGACTCCACTCAACCTTCTGATCAAATCCCACCACTCCTTTTGCTAGAATCAATCCTAATCGTTCATTTGGATTTTTGGCGGGAAAACCAGTATTAGTGGGTAAAATTGCAACTGGTAACTTGTGGGGATGCATTAAATGCTTATTTGGATTGTTAGGAAGAGTGTAGCAGGAGGAGGAGGGTTGAGGTGATGGTTTATGGGGAAGTGCAGAGGTGAGGTGGGGGTGGTATGGTTTTGAGCGGGACATGGTATTGAAGAAGACAAGTCAAACTTGTCGTTTCACTGTGGTTAGCTAAGGGTGAGCGGGTCAGGCCTTTGGATTGGGCTTTTTAGATTGGGCCATGGGATTGGATTGGGTATAGGTAAGTTGGGTTATTTGGCTGGGTTTAGTATTAGGGTTGGATTGGGTTTTAGGGAATTAGTTTGATCCGGTTTTAGGATAAATAGATTTAATTTACAAGGACCAAAAGTGTAACATTTGGATTCTTTAGGGGGCTGGGTTGACAAATTTCCAAAGTTATCAAAGGGGTATTTCTTGCCAAGTGTGAATAGTACAAGGGCCATAGATGTGAATTTTCATTTTTGAATGCCCAGGGACTATTTTTGCCATTCTTTGAAAGTTCAAGAACTGAATCTGCCAATTATGCAAACTTTGCTCGTTTTTCATCTGTTTTCAATCCTTATGCACCTGAAACATATAAAAACACAATCCAAAGATATTTGTAGTATTATGTGACTTTTCAAAGTGTTTTTGGCTGTTTTTGTAGTTTAAATGAGAATAAAATGATGAGTATTTAGACACTCATCAGAAGTACTAACAAAAGCTGAGTGAGTTGGAGCAGGGGAATAGCTTGAACCTCCCTTGATATCAATCTCCAGAGTCCTAAGCTTGTTGTACAGATCATCAAAGCTTAAGTAATTAAGACCACCCTTTGTCTTGAGTGTGATTGATACCTGAGACCAGGAAGGAGGCAATGCCCTCAAGAACTTGGTGTTGCAGTCTTCATTGTCTGGCCTTGCCTGCAACTGATTGAGTTGGCTCAGTATTTTATGGAACCTGTCATACCCTTTATGCAGTCCTTCTGCCTCAGTGATCTTGAACTCTTGAAACTCCTGCTTCAGCATGGACTTCCTCATTTTCTTAGACTCATCATTCCCACCAAATCTGGCTTTTACAGCTAACCAGATGTCCCTTGCATCATCTAGGTGATGAAAATCACCCATGTGGTCTTCTGGGAGAGACTGAAGCAACAAAGTTCTTGCTTTAGTCTCCCTCTGAACTGCAATATGTTCATCAGCAGTAACAGGAGGAAGAATAATGATGTTAACTCTTTCATCTCTTCCAGTTTTCTTCCTGCTGTTACCATTTAGAATGATGTTCCAGATTATGGTCACTGTTTGAGATCCAGTACTCCATCTTCATTGCCCAGATCTCATATTCATCCTTCTTGAGGTAAGGGAATTTAGCATTGCTGTTAGAGACTGTGGTTGTAAGGATTTGTTGGACGTTTTGTGTTTGGGGCTTTTCATTATTTATAACAGACTCATCAGTTCCGGATGCAGCCATTGAATAAGGGTTTAAGAGATTTGTTTGACAAGTTTTCTTCTTTGACAGAGACCCTCACCAGGCTCTGATACCACTTGTTGGATTGACCTCCTTAATAGATCTTTAAGCCGGTAGAATGCTTATGTAATCACAAACACTCTAAGAGAATCTCTAACAATGAAACTTATGTTTATGCGGAAACTAAACACAAGAGTTGAATAAGAATGTAACTAATAAAACTTTGATCCTCTATGGATCTTTTATTCACTAATAAAGTTGTTATCAAAAGCGTACAAAGGTATATCTAATTCATAGCCGTCTTGTTTCTTTTATACTACAAGAAACCCTAATTCGGCATTCACTAAAAACGTGTAAAAGATATGCAATATCTATTCCTAATATATCTCATGCATATCCATACCTTCTAATAATACGGGTTTAACTATTACTACTACCCGCAGAAACAAAACTAACAGCAGAAACAAATAATAACTACCAGCAGGAACCAATACCAGCAGAAACTACATACCTGCCAGCAGGAACCATACTAATACCAGCAGAAATGAACTAAATATTATTTTAATAATTCCTAACATTATCTTTAACCAATTACCATTCATGCTCCTAGCCAATTAACTTGCCACTATTTGAGCACATGGTGTGCAACGTTATAAGGTTGGCTGGTGCCCTATAACGCGAACCATATGACTCCACTCCACACCCTACCCCAAGTTACAAGGCATTGCGCCAAAATTAACAGTCGTGTTATACGACATTTTTTTTTGTGTTGTATTGGGTTAAATGTGAACCATGGGATGTTTTATAACTTGAGTGATGAAGGAAAGATGTTTTTAAATAAAGTTATAAATTATGAGTTATAAGAGAAAAATGCTGAAATAACAACACTTTTTCAATTTACCAATAAAAGAATAACACATGTTTACGGTTTAATATTGCATTAATACATTTAAAAGAATTTACAAAATTCAATTTTAGTATTTTCGATAATAAATTTTTAAGAAAATTAAATATCCATTGGTTAATATTCATATAAACCATAGAATTTTCTTAAAGATATGATCCTAATTGACATAGTATCATTACATCAGTTGATCTGCTAGTAATGATAGTATTCAACAAGGTAATTGTCGAACAATAACTGGCAAACAATTTCCAATTCCTAGTTCTTAATGGAATTTACATTGCCAAACAATATTGCAATGTAAGCGTATTTTATTTCCATCTTATGCCTTGAGTCCAAGCTCTCACTTACAACTCAATTAAGTCGTCTAATTTAAAGAACTGCAAATTAGCATAGTTCCATTACATCAGTTGATCTGCTAGTAATGAAAGTATGAATTTACCTTTCCATTGCAATCTAGTCCAAGCTCTCACATGACGTAAATCACAACTTCAAGTGTTCTTTTAATTAGATGGCATTAACTTAATTTTAAGGGTAATCAAAATATGTACGAAGAAGCATGCACACATCTTCGTATCATAAGTTTTTCAAAACCTTTTCATTTACCAATTTAAGCTAAGATTAAATCAACAAAGTTTTAATTGAGGTATTGGGTCCAACAATCAAAAAATTACCTACAATTATCGCCCACTATATCCTACTACTGCATGAGTCAAAAGACCCAAGTTATTCAGATAATTACCACAAAGTGACACGTAATAAAAATAGTCCTTAAGATGATTTTGTACATAAAAATAGTCGTACTTGGTAGCTCCAATTTGACGCACAAAGGAGCGGAGAGACAAATGTCAGCACAAGTGCCAATTAAAAACGCGTCTCTTTTGGTTTGATAATTTAATGTCAATCCTCCTTAAACCCTCTTATAGTTTGTCAAAACTGGGTGAGCCGTTCTTACTTTTGGTACAAAAACTTATCACTCAATTAAAAGTTTATGACTTTAAGTCTTAAAAAGCATGTTATAAATTATAACCTTGCTAGTCTCGCCTGGGAGCAAATTACCGTGCAAAGCGAACCACTATCGGCACATAAGACTTTGCAAGATTCACAATTTATCACATCAAGTATCACCATTATTTAGTCCATTTATTTTCTATTCAAAAATCACAATTTTTTGCTTACAACGTGTCATACAATTAAACAAAAAATAAGTAATAATAAAAATAAACAACTAAATAACGCACATAACTTAACAATTAATTTATATAAATAAATAGCCACATGCAAACTTTATTTGATAAAACCTATTAATAATCATTCTATGTTTAATTATGCATATATTTAACTAAGATTATCACTTACAAAGGTAAGTGAGCCACATGCATCGACATATCGATTGCGTTAGTCATAGCAAATATATACCATATTGCACATAATAGATTCATTAATATTTAATTGAGGTCTTCCCCAATTTTAGATCTATCAAAAATTACATTTGATAAAACAACTTAACAATTAATCAATCATAATCCATGACAAACATGCATGTTTCATCATGGATTAACACAAGTTAAAAGATACGCACCTAAACACATAAGCATGTTACAATTAGGGTTTCAAAACAACAAAACATTTTTTTTAAAATTAGGGCATCGCCCCCCCCCCCCCCACAAAAAAAATTAGGGTTTTGATTTTTAAACCCTAAAAATCGACTAACATACAAACACAATCCAAGATTAATTTTTTTATGTGTTTCGGTAATTAATTACATGTTAAAACGGCTCGTGATGCCACTGTTGGAATTTTAATAACATGACTAGTTCATAAATTAAACACATAACATCAAAGAGAACATGCGGAAGCTAAGGATCAATAACTCATAATTAGTTAACTGAATAATAAAGTAAACGTACCTTTGATTCTAGCTAAACAAGAATCAACTTCAAGTATTCTTCAATCAAGATCAAGAACCCTACTTAGGGTTTATAAATGGATTAACGAATTACCTTTACCGTTTTATAATTCAATCCAAGATATTAACTATAGTGAGTTAATACCACGTTCTTGTACACACGTACTATTAGCGATTCGATGTGAATTCTAGTTCTTGAATCACAAATAAAGCATACAACAAACAAGGTTTAGCTTTAATAAACAATCAAACAACGAAACATGATTTTCTTGTTTTGATCAAATCCCATAAAAGGATATATATATAGCTGATTGCATGTCTAAGGAAACAGTATATGCAATTAAATATTGCATGCATACTCTAGCATGCATACACATGATAAACAATTTCATGCATATGCATAATATATATTATCCTTTTCTGACTTTGTCAAACAACAGGAGAACCAAATAGTACATAATGGGTTTTAGATATTGTTTTGTGTCGTATATATGTGTCTCATCTAATAATAAGAGCTAATGAGGGGTTTATATATGCTCCAAACTTGCTCTCAAAGTTTGAGTCCAACACCCCCTCAAGTTCCAAAACTCGACACTCAACCCCCTCCTTTTTTTTGTTCGACCATATAAATATTTGTGATTTAATAATTAAATATAACTATTTATATATTAATTATTTAACATCGATTCTCATACGTAAAGTATGCAATCCCGTGATCTCGAGTTCGATCCAAACACACAACTACTAAATTATGTCCATAAAACTAACAATATATTCTTCATGTCACATATGTGGTCTTGTTGCCAATACAACATGAGGATACTGTTTGGTCGTATTGTATACACGTGAGTCAAATTCTTTAAACACACATGAAATATCCCATAACGATCAGATGTATAACTTTAGGAATTGAACGTGCACATTTATTTTTCCGGGTTACAGTTACAACAGGTGTTACCACTTTCCAAAAATCTTGTTAATGATTAATACACGTGAACATACTTTGCGATCGTACCATATGTTACTTGTATTTTTTTCTTCTCAAATTCAACATGTCGTCAGAGGTTTGCAGTCAACGAGTGAGACAAACTATGACCGCATCAACAATGCAAAGGGACACAATCCATAATCAATGTCGCAATTGTTTTGATGGCAAACTTGAGATTTTGAAATAGAAACATCATTTACATCAATGTCGATTTTTTTGGTGATCATGATTTTCGACCTATTAGCCAACTAATATTTTATATCATATAAGTAAATTATCAATCATGATATTTACGAGGTATTTCAGTCACTTAACTTTTATATATTATTCATTACGCAAATTATGATTGCTAGTTATATTTGTTTATCTTTAACCAAATTTTCATTCATCGCTTTTGCGGGAAAAAGTTCGCATATGTTCACGTGTGGGATATTTTGAAAAAGTACCCCAAATGGGATGCGGAGGAACCGATTGACATTTCATGTCTCGAGGATATTTTTGGTCCTGACAGACGTCCTCGTCCCAACAGCGCCTACAAAGCGTGAGCTTCAAAACGCATAGGTCAAAACGCAGAGTCTTTAGGAATTGAAGAAGCCAAACCGCAAGAGTCAAAACGCAGGATCTTTGGTCAAAACGCAGGAGGTCAAAACGCAGAGTCTTCAGTCAAACCGCAAGAGTCAAAACCGCAGTCAATGCAAACCACAGTCACCAAACCGCAATAGTCAAACCGCAATGAGGTCAAACTGCAGTCACCAAACCGCAATGACTAGTAGACAAACCGCAACATACAAAAACGTCGCTATCAAACAGCATAACTCAAACCGCAACCAAGAAACTCACACCGAGAGTCAAACCGCAGTTTACTTGTTTCACCTAAAAACACCTAACCACAGTCAATGCAAACCGCGGTCACCAAACCGCAATGACTAGTACATAATGGGTTTTAGATATTGTTTTGTGTCGTATATATGTGTCTCATCTAATAATAAGAGCTAATGAGGGGTTTATATATGCTCCAAACTTGCTCTCAAAGTTTGAGTCCAACACCTCCTCAAGTTCCAAAACTCGACACTCAACCCCCTCATTTTTCCTTGTTCGACCATATAAATATTTGTGATTTAATAATCAAATATAACTATTTATATATTAATTATTTAACATCGATTCTCATACGTAAAGTATGCAATCCTGTGATCTCGAGTTCGATCCAAACACACAAGTACTGAATTATGTCCATAAAACTAACAATATATTCTTCATGTCACATATGCAGTCTTGTTGCCAATACAACATGAGGATAGTGTTTGGTCGTATTGTATACACGTGAGTCAAAGTCTTTAAACACACATGAAATATACCATAACGATCAGATGTATAACTTTAGGAATTGAACGTGCACATTTATTTTTCCGGGTTACAGTTACAACAGGTGTTACCACTTTCCCAAAATCTTGTTAATGATTAATACACGTGAACATACTTTGCAATCGTACCAGATGTTACTTGTATTTTTTTCTTCTCAAATTCAACATGTCGTCAGAGGTTTGCAGTCAACGAGTGAGACAAACTATGACCGCATCAACAATGCAAAGGGACACAATCCATAATCAATGTCGCAATTGTTTTGATGGCAAACTTGAGATTTTAAAATAGAAACATCATTTACATCAATGTCGATTTTTTTGGTGATCATGATTTTCGACCTATTAGCCAACTAATATTTTATATCATATAAGTAAATTATCAATCATGATGTTTACGAGGTATTTCAGTCATTTAACTTTTATATATTATTCATTACGCAAATTATGATTGCTAGCTATATTTGTTTATCTTTAACCAAACTTCCATTCATCGCTTTTGCGAGAAAAAGTTCGCATATGTTCACGTGTGGGATATTTTGAAAAAGTACCCCAAATGGGATGCGGAGGAACCGATTGACATTTCATGTCTCGAGGATATTTTTGGTCCTGACAGACGTTCTTGTCCCAACGGCGCCTACAAAGCGCGAGCTTCAAAGAAACAAAAGTCGAATTCAACGTCGAGCACGGCGAGCTCCGGTGGGAGTCAAACGAGTACTTTTTTGGGACAATTATCCGAAAATATTCGCAAAAAGCCGACGTTCAAATGGCCGCGTACGAGGCGAGGAGGGAGAAGGAAGTAAAGTCGTTGGAGATGAAGGAGATGAAGTTTCTCATGCTAGATTCCGACATGACCACACCGGCCAAAGCCGCTATCATTCACTAGAGACAAGAACAAATAATGAAGAAATATCAAGATGACGAGTAAAATGTTTAAGTTTCGTATTATTAATATGTGTTGTATCGTTATTTTAAGTCCCGTACCGTTTTTTTTTCGTATCGTTAGTTTATGTTTCGTATGTGTTTAAATTTGATGTATTATATTTTTATTTTTTATGAAATAAATTTAGTTTATTTGGAAATTTGAATAAAAAAAATAAAATAGAAAGTGGTGGGACCCAAATGAGTAAGTTGTGGTTTGTTATGATAAAAGGGGTTTGTAAAGGAAGGTTTGTCATGGTGACGTGGCACCCCGTGGAACCTAAATGAGTAGATTTGGGATGTCATGACACCCAGTGATCTTATTTGTCCGGGTTACAGTTACAACAGGTGTTACCACTTTCCAAAAATCTTGTTAATGATTAATACACGTGAACATACTTTGCAATCGTACCATATGTTACTTGTATTTTTTTCTTCTCAAATTCAACATGTCGTCAGAGGTTTGCAATCAACGAGTGAGACAAACTATGACCGCATCAACAATGCAAAGGGACACAATCCATAATCAATGTCGCAATTGTTTTGATGGCAAACTCGAGATTTTGAAATAGAAACATCATTTACATCAATGTCGTTTTTTTGGTGATCATGATTTTCGACCTATTAGCCAACTAATATTTTATATCATATAAGTAAATTATCAATCATGATATTTACGAGGTATTTCAGTCATTTCCTTTTATATAGTATTCATTACACAAATTATGATTGCTAGTTATATTTGTTTATATTTAACCAAATACCATTCATGGTCTTAGCCAATTAACTTGCCACTATTTGAGCACATGGTGTGCAACATTATAAGGTTGGCTGGTGCCCTATAACGCGAACCATATGACTCCACTCCACACCCCACCCCAAGTTACAAGGCATTGTGCCAAAATTAACAGCCGTGTTATACGACATTTTTTTTGTGTTGTATTGGGTTAAATGTGAACCATGAGATGTTTTATAACTTGAGTGATGAAGGAAAAATCTTTTTAAATAAAGTTATAAATTATGAGTTATAAGAGAAAAATGCTGAAATAACAACACCTTTTGCTATAACATGACCCGTTATGCTCTTTGGTAAGATACAATAACAACATTGACACTAAGGGGCCGTTTACTTTCAACTTAATGTCCTGTTTGGTAACAAAACTGGCTGGAAACAGGAAACTTTGGTGTTTCTTTTTAACTTATTGCAAAAGAGAATCCTTAATGTGGAAGGGGGCAAAATTTGATACTGTTTCTATTCAGGACGTTTTAATACGATTTTTTTCCCGAACTAGTGTAGGTGGAAAAAATAAATTCGAAAAATTTAGAAAACTTCGAAAAAATTTATAAAAATTCAAAAAAAATTTAAAAATTCGAAAAATTTATAAAAATTCGAAAAATTTATGAAAATTCGAAAAAATTTATAAAAATTTTAAAAAAATTCAAAAAATTTTAAAAATACAAAAAATTTAAAAAGATTGAAAAAATTTATAAGAATTCAAAAAATTTATAAAAATTCAAAAAAATTTATAAAAATACGAAAAATTGATAAAAAATCAAAAAATTCGAAAATTTTATAAAAAATTTATAAAAATTCAAAAAATTTATAAAAATTGAAAAAATTTATAAAATTCAAAAAAATTTATAAAAATTCGAAAAATTGATAAAAAATCAAAAAATTTGAAAATTTTATAAAAAATTTATAAAAATTCAAAAAATTTATAAAAATTCAAAAAATTCGAAAATTTTATAAAAATTTATAAAAATTCAAAAAAACTTATAAAAAATTTGAATTTATTAAATTTTTTTTCGAATTTTTATAATTTTTTTTGAATTTTTAAAAAATTATAAATTTTTACAAATTTTTTGAATTTTTAAAAAATTATAAATTTTTATAAATTTTTT
The DNA here is from genome assembly GCA_021014915.2 of Artemisia tridentata subsp. tridentata. Taxonomy (NCBI): domain Eukaryota; kingdom Viridiplantae; phylum Streptophyta; class Magnoliopsida; order Asterales; family Asteraceae; genus Artemisia; species Artemisia tridentata. Next base: position 326,291,335 of record CP139503.1, read on the forward strand.
GAATTTTTTAAAAATTTTTATAATTTTTTATAAAATTTTCGAATTTTTTGAATTTTTATAATTTTTTTGAATTTCTAAAAAATTATAAATTTTTACAAATTTTTTGAATTTTAAAAAAATTATAAATTTTTATAAATTTTTTGAATTTTTTAAAAATTTTAATAAGTTTTTTCGAATTTTTATAATTTTTTATAAAATTTTCGAATTTTTTGAATTTTTATAAATTTTTTGAATTTTTAAAAATTTTCGAATTTTTTTAAAATTTTTATAAATTTTTTCGAATTTTCATAAATTTTTTGAATTTTTATAAATTTTTTCCACCTACACTAGTTCGGGAAAAAACTCGTATTAAGATGGGCAATTAAGCATAAAAAAGAAACAACATATATCCACACAGGACCTAACTAGAAACAGTACACATATATCCACACAGGACCTAACTAGAAACAGGAAAAAAAAGAAACAGCATTGACCCTAACTCACAATTCATTTTTATTTATCACCAAATACTTTTTCTAAAAAACACAAAAACGCAATTATCACATATACCCAAGGACAAATAAGTAATTCCCAAGCATCCCCGCAATTAGGGCAACGAATATGAAAAAGGCAGAGGGAAACATCACATCCCAAAACTCAAAAAAGAGGCAACCCAAAATTTTTAATTTAATTTTCCAATCCGGACGTGAAAGCAGGAATAAATTACGTAAAAAGGAACACCATTCAGTTCCACAAACCCTAACCCACCTGTCACTTTATCATATCCCCTCCTGTTTATTTTTATTTCATTCATTAAAACAAAGCTTATCAACTTTATATTTTTATTTTCTTTATTTCACAACTTGTTCTTCTTCTTTTTTCACTTACAAACAAACAAACCCTAATTTTCACAAATTCATAAATTTATCAAAATTGACCAAAATTGATTGAATTGATTGAATTAACAGATCCTGTTTGTGTTTAATTGGCTGGTACATGTATCAATTTGCACCAATTGGTGTGTGTGTGTTTTTGAAGGTGTGGCAAGTGTGTGTTTTGTGAAATTGATTTTGTAAAAACTCAAAATTGATGCCGCCTGAGATTGATCGGAAAGAGTTGAAGCCGTCGTTGTCGGAATCTGATGTGACTGTTGGATGGAATGATATGCCGCTTACTCCGTCTTCTTGTCGTTGGCCTGGTGGTGCTGCTAGACCTTTTTCCGGTTAGTTTTATATATAATTTTATATAGTTTTATGTAATTTTAGGGTTTGGTTGGTGTAAAGTTTGTTGCTTTAAGTGTTTTTGTGTCCCTAATTTTATAAAAAATAAAAATTTATAGCAGATCTGAGAGGATATAATTTAGTTTTTAGTGAATTTATAGATCTGGTGTTTTTGATTTTATTTTTATTGTTAATTTTAAAGAATTAGGCTAAAAAACTAATTTTTAATTGTTTTTTGGGGTTGTTGAAGGTCACGGGAAGGGTGTTGTTGAGGAGCGAAAAACGTGGGAGACAACCGCCTCACCGAACGGTAACTCTCAACCTCATGTTGACTTTTTTAATTCGTGGGAACAACTGAATAGTGGTGGTAGTGGTGTTGGAGTTAGTACTACAGGCGAAAAACGGTCTCTTGAGAAAGGGAATTCGTTAGGGTCGTCAGGGCTAGATTGGAAGCCGGTGAAGTGGATGAGATCAGGGAGTTTGTCGTCGCGTGGTTCGGGTTTTAGTCATTCGAATTCTTTTGATAATAAAATGGATGGGCAGCAGTTGGGTAGTGGTGGTGGTAGTTTTCTTCAACCGCCTGTTGGGGAGGCGGCTGCTTGTGTGACGCCGAATACTCCTGATGATGCGAGTTCGCGTAAAAAGGCCCGGCTTGGATGGGGTGAAGGGTTGGCTAAGTATGAGAAAAAGAAAGTTGACCCTGAAGATGTTGTTGATAAAGAGGCTGGGGTAAGCAGCTCGGAACCTTTGCTGCCTAGTCCTTCTAATGTGTCGGCTAAAAGCCCGAGTCTCACGGGTTTTTCGGAATGTGCATCTCCTACTACTCCTTGCTCGTTTGCTTGCAGTTCATCTCCAGGTAACTATTTCTGTTTTATTTGTTCTATTATCGGAGGTTTTTTTACTTGATTTATGATGAATGCCAATCTTTTATTTTTTTTATGTATGTTTAAAATAAGAAATTCAGTTTTATTAGAGGACCTGGTTACATAGTGATAATAAGTATTGTTTATTGCTCTCAAGTGTTTTTAATCACTTATTTACTCTTATGAAAAGCCTTGTCTTTACCATTCCCAACAACAGATGCAAAAACCAACCAACATCATCTTCACCATCCTCTCAAAACTGAAACGTTCCAACACTAAGGGTGTGTTTCGTTGGTGAGAAATACCCATTTTACCAGGAATTTTTTCATAGAAAAATGGAAAAGCAGAAAACCGGTTTAGTTACAAATTTTTGATTTTTGATTTTTTTTTTCTAAAATAATGAAAACCTCATTTCTCAAATTTTAACTAAAAATCTGAAAAGTCCAATTTACCCTTCCCTACTTTTCTATTCACTAGACAATGAAAAATACGACACCATCTAAAACGTGTTTTCCAAGTTCTTAACTCTATCCTAGAGAAGAAAAACTCTTCCAATCTCAAGAAAACCAAAAATGAAAAAATGAGAATATTTCTCTGCAACTAAACGCAACCTAAATTTTGGAGACTTCTCAGTTTTAGCTACCTCTGCTGGATCTGGTGACGAACTTGCAAATTTAGCAACCTACAAACGTCATCTTCTTCACCTTTCCCTCAAAAGTTTGCCACCTGAACTTCTTTAATTTTAAGAAAACAGAATAGACTGGTTTTTATGAATAAAGTATTTACAGCTACCTCATTTCAATATGCAAAAAGTGATAAAAGGATTTACCACTCGAAAAAGACGACACCTAAGTTTTGAGTGCACTTGCACTGAACTTCTTTTCTTTTCCTCAAATCTAGTTATGTATGCAACTTGCCCATATATCTTCGTGTCCAGTTTATCCGTAAGTATTGAGCTTTGACTTTCCACCTTTTAATTCCTCAGAGGAAGATACGATACTTTCTCTCCAGAAAGTTGGGTTATTTACTTCGTTGTTTCTCGGTAAAGCCTGGTTGATAATCAAGTCAAGTTTCAATGATGTGAGTGTAACACACAGGATGTTTGAAAGTTCTCTATCAAACGCATTGATTACAATTACAACCAGGGAAACCAGTATGGAGAAACCTGCAGACATCTTAAGTTAACAAGAAAAATTATGTATGAATGTGGTGTATCAAGATTGGCCTTTGTCATTATGAACTACTAGTAATAAATTATTTTCATTTTTTATGTAGACTTATATGTACAACAATTAATGCGCAAGATACTAGAAAGTAAGGATGTCCAATTTTATAGATTGAGATTAAAGGAATGTGATCCATTTATTACGTTTTCTTGTATATGTCAACCCACCATTATTCCTGCTGTTTCTTTTGAAACTTGATCTAATGTTGCATGCTCTTATATCCTGATACAGTTGACATACTTGAAAGATTTCACAGCTCCCCTTTGGAAATTCAAAACCATTAAGTAATGACTTCTCATTTCCCCCCTTTTTTTGGACTTCACAGTTACCTGAGATCGCACTGAACCAGTCCACATTTTCTGTTTCTATTTGTTTGCTGTTTTAATGTGATGCAATTTTAGTTGTCACCGTCTTATGATGTCTTGGATTCTGGCAACCTCAATTCAAACCTCTTGGTGTGACATTTCCTATTCATGTTTCTGGGAACTATCTTTTTATTAGTTAGAATGGAGCTCTTTTTGTGTCATATTCAGGAAGTCGTTCGAGAAGTTAGTTTTTATTACTTTGTGTTGCTTCTCCTAACAGAGGGTAATGGTCTATAAAAGCTACCTTATGTGCTTTAGCTTAAAACCTAGTTGGTCTCGTTCTTGCTATTCATAAACTAAAAGTTATCTGTAAGGAAGCTAAATGGGTAAAACGTGCTAATCTGCTGCCACCGGCAACTTTTTTACAACTGTTGACACAGTTATCCACATGTCTCTGTGTGTTATGTTTTGATCTTTATTCATGAAGTGTATTGCATATTGGAGACTCTTGTTTATTTAATGCAAGGATGCATCTAACACTCTGTTTGTTACTTTGGCATGACAGGTGTAGACGAGAAGGCATCTGTTAAGGCAGCTGCAGTTGATAATGATGTTTATAATCCCAGTGTTTCCTCCTGTCATCTTTCTGATAATCACAAGGAGGAACCCACATTCAATTTGGAAAATCTGGAGCTTACAGAACCTGCTAACTTGAGCTCTGCGCTTAATGAGCTGCTGCAGTCAGATGATACAAGTGCTTCAACTTCTGGTTTTGTAAGATCTACCGCAATGGACAAGTTGCATGTATGGAAAGCAGACATTTCAAGGACACTTGAAATAACTGAATCTGAAATCGATTCACTTGAAAACGAATTGAAGTCGTTGATTCCTGATGTTAAAGGATCATGTCCTTCTCCGGCTGCTACATGCTCTTTGCCAACCGAGTCCAGTGTTAAGAATAAGAATGAAAACTCTGGACCTACTGAGAAGGCTGATGACTGTGTGGAAGTACTAGAAGAACATAACAGAGTTGAAGATGTAGACAGAGAAAGCCCAGGCACAGCAACATCTAAGTTTGTAGAATCAGTTGTTTTGTGCAACAGTAGTATGAACTCTGAGACAGTTGAACTAAGGGATTCTTCTGTCAATTTGGATATAATACCCGAGAAAGCTGAATGCTCTCAAGATCATGGCGGTGACAATATGTTAGGAGTTGCAACAGGTAGTAGTTATACAGTTTCGGTTGTTACTGTACGTTTTGTTGAATCACGTGAGTTAAATGACTATTTGTCGGCTTCAAACATAGCTACAGCAAAAAGTACATCTGATGAATTAAGTAAATTATTGCCAACTACATCTCACTGTACCAGAATTTGTAGAGATACCAATGTGTCAGTGTTAAAGAAAAATTTTGCTATGAGGAAGCGTTTTCTGAAATTCAAAGAGAGGGTCATCACTTTTAAGTTTCGAGCATTTCAGCACTCCTGGAAGGAAGATCTTCGTTTGCTTGCTTTAAAAAAATGTGGGTCCAAGTCACACAAGAAGCTTGAACACACTGATCATCAGAAACGTCATTCTCGTCTAACTTATCCTGGTAAGTAAGCAAACCTTTAGAAACTTCATTCGGAGTCTATACGAAATGTGGTTGATATTTTTACATTTTTTATAGTTGTCTAGTTTTTGTTAGATTGTTTTAAATATAGTCCTGCATCAGGATTCTCTTGAAGTTCACTTCTTGTTTTGCTTTGCTTGAATTATGCCTGTGTGCTGTACCTTAGAATGGACCAATGACTTTCTACCATGCGGCAAGCGTGTGGTGTTAGATTGGAAAGTTATAGTGATAGCTTGTACACTTGATCTTTTATTTTTTAGAAGAGCACAACATGACAATTTTGACGACAAGTAATTGGTTAGTATTTGTTTGACAAACTACCAAAGTAGCCATCTAATATAACTTTAGTGTGTTTTTGGCATCAATTGGTATGGTTAGAACAAATTTTTTCAGGTGAATTTATTTTTTCTGAATTTTAAAACTTGAAGGCAAATACTCTTCAGGTTAGTGTTGTGTGTTTTTTTGTTCTTATCATGTCTGTTCTTTAAATTGAGCAAATGTTGTGAAGTCCCCACATTATACATCTATTATTGTACTTTGCATAATCTCAAATGTAGATAGATTTTTTTAATACTTAATCATTGGATTATTTTCCTAGACGACATGTTATGACTGAGTAAACCTGATGCTCTTGGTTACAGCTTTTGCATGCTTTCAAATTGTCTAATTACAAACTTTTTTTTTTGTTTTTCTTAGACGGTAGTTTCAGCATGGTGTCAACAACAGAGATAGTTGAATATATGAACAAGCTGCTTCCAGATTCACAGGTCAGGACTTACAGGAGTGAACTGAAGATGCCTTCATTGATTCTAGACAACAGGGAACGGATAAGCTCAAGGTTTATTTCAGATAATGGATTAGTAGAGGACCCTATTGCTATTGAAAAAGAAAAGTCAGTTGTCAATGCGTGGTCAGCGGAAGAGAAGGAAATTTTCTTGAATAAATATGCTTTGTTTGGGAAAAACTTCAAGAAGATTTCGTCTTTTCTCCAACGCAGATCAATTGCTGATTGTGTTGAGTTTTATTACAAGAATCATAAGTCTGATCTATTTCAGAAAGTAAAAAAGAAATCGAAATTTGCGAAAGGGAGCTCTTCTACTACTACCAACACATACTTGGTCACATCTGGGAAAAGACTTAGCCAAACCACTTCTCTTGACATGCTTGGTGCTGCTTCAGCAATGGTCGCTAATGTTGGTACATCAAGTGGCGACGGTGATCGGTTAAACGATTTTGCTAATTTGTGTAATGAGCAAGAAACAGCTGCAGCTGATGTACTAGCCGGGATTTGTGGTTCTATTTCACCAGAGGCTTTGGGTTCGTGCATCACAAGTTCCGTTGACAATGGAGATATCCGTCACCAAGTCGGAACATGCCAGAAATTGGGTGGTTATCTATTACAGAATGTGGGCGAAGATGACAGTTGTTCGGATGACAGCTGTGGTGAAGAAATGGAGTCTTGTAATTGGACTGATGAAGAAAAGTCAAATTTCATAAAGGGACTAAAACTGTATGGCAAGAATTTTTCGATGGTTTCCCGATGTGTAAGAACAAAAACGAGCAATCAATGTAAAGTGTATTATAGCAAGGCTCGGAATCTTCTTGGATTGGATGTCATCAAGTTTGAACCTGGTAGTGAAGGTACCACTGGTGCCAACCATGGGGGTGGGAGTGATGATCATGAAGGTACTTGCATGGTCGACAGTGGATCGGTTATTTCTCATGATAAGTCATCCTTGGATTGTAAGATGGAGCCTCACTCATCTGAGTTCGGGGAAGAACATTCTGAATCTGTTCTTAATGTAGTAAATAAGGAGCCTGAGCCTCTGGTATCGGATATCAAGTCTGACGAAGAGCTGGTTGGAGAGAGGGGTTCAAATGGTAATTTGGAAGGAGCTGCTGACAGTGAAGCCACTGAAGCCGTCAACCTGGAAATTTCCCCACAAAATACTTGTTCCGATTCTGCATCGGGTGCCAAAGTTGAAGAATCTGAACATCAGTTAGAAAACGGGATCAGCTGTAATGGCAATGCTATTGAGGACTTGAATTCTACTTCTTATTACTCTAGAGGCCGTTCTTTGGATCTGACCCTGGATCGTGGAAACGGTATGGACTTAAATGCATCTATAGAGAACATGTCCACTCAGGAGCCAGTTAATGGTTTGGTGATGTCGAATTTGTTTCCTCAAGATCCTACTGTTATTCCAAAGAGGAGGACTGTTAGCCAGGATGATGTATCATCCAGACTCTCTTTTAGGAAGAGCAGTCAAAGATGTTCAAGTACAGATGGTTATCATCTGCATCTTCCCAAACATTCTTTACTGGATTGTGCAGAATCCTCCCAAATTCTTAGGGGTTGTACTGTTACAGCCTCAAATAACAAAGGGATAAATGGGAGTTCAAGTTACAGTAAAACACAGTGCAACTTTAAGCTGGATGAGAGCCTTCTAATGCCGACAGATGATTCTTTACAGATTTGCAATGAACGGAGACGTAGTTCATCTTCAGATGTTGAAAAGCCAAGCGGGAATGGTGATGTGAAGCTCTTCGGTCAGATTCTAACTAATACTTCGTCTAATAAGCTGCAGCCGCAGCCTGTGTTGAAGGCAAATGGTAGTGCACAAGAGAGTGAAAAACCAAATGGTGTAAAGTCCTATAACTTAAAGTTTGATCATCATAGAAAGTTAGCTTCACTGGATCTCACGCGAAGAAACGAATACCCTTCTGGTGTCGAGAATAATCTTCAGATGAGCAGTCATGGATTCTGGGATGGGAACAGAATACAAACTGGGTTTCCCTCATTACCTGATTCTGCTGTCTTGTTGGCAAAATACCCTGCTGCATTTACTCCCTTTTCAGCAGCCTCAAAGCTGGATCAGGACCAGCAGCTGCATTCTTCTTTAAAAAGAGGTAATAATTTAAATGTTGTGTCTGGTTTTCAGCCTAGAAAACTTAGCAGCAATAACGGAGTTGCAAATTATAACGTGTTCGGCAGCAAGGAAGTTCTGCAGCCTTTTACAGTAGATAAAAAGCTGTTACCGGGGATGCCTAGAAGCAAAGAGCTGGAAGTTATGTCTGGTGTACAACAAGGTATCGGGATTATGGGTATGAATGTGAACGTGGTTGGTGGTGCTTGCAATGGAGTCTCGGACCCAGTGGCAGCTATTCGAATGCACTATGCAAAAACACAACAGTTCACGAATGGTGGAGGCGAGTCTTGGAGAAGTACCGGTAGTGATATAGGAAGCAGATGATGATGGTAGAGACAGTGTTTATGGTGGTAATTTAAACGTTTTCTTTTATCACCCATGTATTATATGTAGTAAGGAGTTGAGCAGTGATAGGACAGGATGGCTCGTATATTGTTGCCGTCTTTTTTGGTAACTTTAGGTTTTGTAATATTTTGAAGCAGTTATTTTTTTTGATATTTTGTTGTATTCATCAAAAATTCAAAATACACAAAATAATTGTGTCAATACTCTAGATAAAAAACCAAGGCTGATGTTCACCTGGATTATCTTTGTTTTTGCCTTGGAAGTACTGAAAGTGAAGGTTCTTTTTAATTTAACTATAGTTATAGACTTATAGTAGTTGTGGGTTAGGTAGCAATACATGTGGCAAGTGGCTGTCACCATCTGTAATGTGTTTGTGTGGTTGGACTTTAATTTAAAGAGATATTGTTTGTCAAAAGCAGTAATGGTGGTAGGTTGGATTTTTTACTTCATGACACCTTCCTGGTGCTTTCCTTTTCATTCTTATCTCATTTGGATATGCTTGTATGCACTTTCAGATCCTCTTTTTCTTTTGAGTGTGGGATTTAATCTTGTGCTCTCCTATGAATGATGTTTTTGTTATTTTGAGTTTGTTTGCTTATTGTAGTATGCTATGTGTTCCAAGGTTATGTTTTGGTTTGGTTCTGAAGAAAGCACCAAACTGGCTGTTTCATAAAATAAAGGAAATACAGGTTGCAGGAGTTAAGGTTTGAGCTTCTTGGTTTTGTACAAGCGTTTTTTTTAGAGTTTTGGCCTGGCGTATGCAGTGTTTGGTCATCGCCTTGTTGCAAGAAGTTTTTCTGCAGGCGGGTTTGGTTTTGGGGCTGTTTAGCAGAAGTAGTCGCTTTTAGCCGCAAATGGAGGGAGATTATTTAGTCCCATGTGACCAGCGTAACTCCTTGGCCGTTGTTTATAGCACTTCTCTCGCCAAAAGCAGCACTGTTCGACTTCTTGTGCCAAAAAAAGTTGCATCTTAAAGTCCAAAATCGATAGTGTTTATTTATTTAAATCTAAAGCAACATCCCCTTAATTCACATTCAATATACATAGAAATAAATACAATAGTAAGGTAACTAGACACTTGCATTTACATCCCAAATTAAACATTCACTTTTCGATTTTACACAATTTCGAAAAGTGAGTCATTATTACAATGTGTGACAGAAAAGAAAATTTTATTTTACACTTTAATTTTATTCTTTTATTAAAATTTGGAAATGAGCACTAATTTTTAGGCAAATTAAAACATAAAGATGGATTAATTTAAAGTGAAACACGTATGGAGTTTGTGGAAATTTAATTTTCAACAAATTATTTCATCAGTTCTGATAAAAAATACCAAAATTAAAAACAATTACCTTTTGCTATATAATAGGTTTAAGTACTAGTTAATTAAAAATTTTCATTATTTTGTAATATTTTTTTAAAATAAGAATTATACCATAAACCAGATCATTATTTTCTTATTTTATTAGTGGAAAACCAATTTGTTACGGCTTGAAAGGGAACGATAGAAAAGAATTTGAGATAAAAGGAGTAATATAGAAATGTGGACATATAAAACAACTACTAACAAGTAACATCAGTGTTTGTTTCTTTTTAGACAGTATTTCACGTAGGCGGGTAAATAAAATGAAAAAAAAAAATGCTTTTATTTCTTTTATGTCTGCAGGAGAGTAAATGAAACAAGCGTGTCTGTAAAGTTTGATTACCACTTTTCATTTCTTAAAAACTTCAAATCCATCTCTTTGACCACATACATAACATTGGAGATGAGACAAAATACAACCAAAAAAAGGAACTAAAACACCTTCGACCATCTGTAATGGATTTACTCGGTCATCTCACCACGAGATGCGTTCTTCCCACTATAGCCCCCCCAAATGGACGCGTCCTATATCGAAAAAGAAGAGAAGTCGGTCTAAAATAAAAACCGAGTCTTGTGGCTATGTTCTTGTGTGTGGGTGTTTTATTTAATTGATTTTTGTGAGATATATTTGTGTTTAAGTGAGGTATGTATGTTTTTTATGGTAAACGCGGCCACCTTATTACACTAAGTTAGATGAAGAAAACAATGGTGACTAAGGGTGTCAAAAGGGCCGACCTGACCTGAACCCGAATTAAACTATTCTGGCCGGGCTAATCGGGTTCAAAATTATATTCGGGTCAATTCGGGTCAACCCGACTAACCCGAGTTCTAAATAGGGTCGGGTTCGGGTCTAATATATGTGTCTTATTCGGGTTCGAGTTAACCCGAGCGACCCGAGTTTGATTTTTTTCATTCTAATTTTTACGTACTTTCAAGTGTAAACACCAAAATTATATAATTCTCTGATTTGAGGGCTAAGTTGGAGAGTGAATGTGTTGGGACTTCTCAGCTCCGCGGCCGGGTATCTACTCTTGAAGCGGCCGTGAAGGCTAAGGATGAGGAGCTGGGTAGGCTCCGGGCTGAGCTTGAGAAGTTGTCTCCGTCGGTGTCCATGGTTGGGTCACTGGGTCAAAAGAATGCGGAGCTGGCCTCGGAAATTATAGAGCTCCGCGGCAAGAATGAGGTGCTGGGTCAAAAAGTGTCGTGGCTGGAGATAATTTGTAGCACCTTGCAGCAACAAGTTCAGACGCAGATGGAGAAACATGTGGAGGAGAGTGTGAACATCGCCCGTGCTAGTTTTGAGGAACACCTGGCCGAGATGGACAAGAAGTTGATTGCTATCAACGAAGAATTTGATACGGATCTTTTTCCTCAGTGCTTAATGGCTGTTGAAGGCAGGCGCTGGGTCATTGGTCACGGTTTTCGGTATGCCTTCCGCAAATTTAAAGAGTCCGAAGAATTGAAGACCAGGCTGGGGAGGTGTATTTCGGTGGCAATAGCGGAGGGTGTTCGCCAAGGATTGGAAGCCGGGGTCGTCCACGGGGCAAAGGGGGTAAAACTCGAACAGGTGGAGGCTTATAACCCTGAGTCTAAGAAGTGCTTTGATGAGTCCGTGGTAAGGTTGGCGAATGTGCCGTTTCCCCTGCTGGAATCCCTTGAGGCCTGTAAGGATACCCCTTTGGAGTTCCTTATGTCGCAGCTGGTGCTTGAGGAGGATCGTCGCCCGGGGTCTACGGAGTTTACTTTTAAACCTCCAGTTGCGGAAGAGCATGTTCTTCCGGAATCCGTGGTCAGGCTGATCACCCGCCGCCCTAGGGCCCTTGAAGCTTATAAGAAGCATAAGAACAGGAAGTATGGGAAGAAGTTTGATTATAGCGATAAAGGTCTTGACGCTGTTCTTCCTGTTCCTACCAATTGTGGGCCTACTTCCAGTGTTGATCCTGCGACTAGTGAGCCCGTGAATGTTGTGGCTTCTTCTGGACCGGAGACTGCTTTAACCGGAGATGATGGCGTTAAACATGATGATATGTTTGATACCTCTGTTCTCGAGTCCCAAAATCCTGATAGTTAGTTTTCTGCGGCTGTTGTTTGGGGGATATTTTGACTATATCTACCCGGCCGCGACTTTGTGAAGCTTTTAACCTTTAGACTTTGGAAATGTAATCCGGATGAATGCATCCGCGTATTTTGTAATTGCTGATGAATATAACTTAACCATTTTTGATGTGTATTAACACTTGGTTGTTTATGTTATGTATTTGTTTTTGCCGGGGCTCATATAGCCGGACTTAATTTACTATCTCTGTGTGTCCGTACTTAGGATTTCCGGGGATAGCTTGGTAGGTCAATGGGTTTGCAATACCACTTATATGCCTTGGATAATTGGGAGGTGCAATGTCCTCATGCCGGGCTTGCAATGCCTCTTACGCATTTTTATAGCTGCGGAGTTGTTTTCCGGCTTATGTAATGCACATGACAGAAATAATAAAAAAAAAATGACAAGTAAATTTTTAGAAAATTTGTGGAGTTGATCGGACTCCACATATCATTAATTTAGGAAACTACATACATAAAAGATGACTAGTGCTAAAAATGAATTCCCGCTGCCGGATTGAACCGCGGTCAGCCACAAAAGATGGGAATACTTACATTTAATCACAAGTAACATTTTTTGAGATTCCGGATATTCCATGTCCGCGGTAGGTTTTGGCCATCTTGGTTCCGGAGCTTGTATGCTCCTTTTCCCAATGCTTCCACAACTTCATATGGGCCTTCCCATTTGGGGCCCAGCTTCCCGGTGCTCTCAACCAAGCTAGCATCGTTGTTGCGGTAGACAAAGTCACCCGGCTTAAAGGTTGTTCCGCGGACTTTGGCATTATAGTATTTTTCCATTCTGGACTTGCTTCGCGCCTCTTCAATAGCCGCGACCTCTCTCATTTCTTTCACGAGATCTAGGTTCAGCTGTAAGGCTTCATCATTTGCTATTGGATCGAATAGAGCACACCTGAGAGATTGCATTCCTATCTCCACGGGGATCACGACTTCCGTCCCATAGGTTAGGGAGAACGGCGTGTCTCCGTTACTGGATTTGATCATTGTTCTGTGCGCCCAGAGCACATGCGGTAGCTCCTCTAGCCAATCCCGACTTCCTTGGTCAATCCTTGCTTTGATCCCTTCTCCCAAGCTTCTGTTTGCTCTTTCGACTAGCCCGTTCGCCTGCGGATGTTTTACTGATGTAAACCGCTGTTTGATGTTAAACTTTTCGCACCAATCTTTGAAGAGGTTGTCCCTGAAGTGCTTGGCATTGTCCGCCACAATTTCCCCCGGCAGGCCGAACCTGCACACAATATTATCCCATACGAACTTCTTGACCTGATTACCGGTGATGGTTGCGAGGGCCTTGGCTTCGATCCACTTTGTGAAGTAATCTATTGCTACAATCAAATACTTGATTCTTCCTGGAGCTTCTGGAAATGGGCCGCAGATGTCTATGCCCCATTTATAAAATGGCCAGGGGAAAGTGATAGGAGTTAAGTTATGCTGCGGATTCCTGGGAACCGGTCGGTGGACTTGGCAGTCTTGGCACTTGTTGATCACTTCTCCCGCGTCCATATGCATGGTCGGCCAGTAATATCCGGATCTTATTGCCCTTGCCACAATAGCCCGGGGCCCGGAGTGCATGCTGCATGAACCCTCGTGAATTTCCCTAATCACGTAGTTTGCTTGTGTTGGTCCGACGCATCGTAACCACGGCTCCAGAAATGATTTGCGGAACAAGACTCCATTGATGATGGAGTATTGTCTCGCTTTGATCTTTAGCTTTCTTGCTTTTTTTCTGATCCGCAGGAAGCACTCCATCTTTCAAATATTCGAGGAGCGGGGTCATCCAAGTGTCCCCTTCTTCTTCTACTATGGCCATCACTTCCTTTTCCTCTATTGACTTATCTTTCAAGACTTCAACCAAAACTTGCTTTGTTAGGTGGGCGAAGCTGGTGGAGGCTATTTTGCTTAGTGCGTCCGCCTGCTTATTCTGACTCCGCGGAATTTGTTTTATGGAGAATGTGCTGAAGTTTTCAATCAAGGTCTTGGCTTTTGCGAGATACCGTGCCATGCTCTCTTCCTTGGCTTCATATGCACCGTTGATCTGATTCGCGACCAACCTAGAATCCACATTTGCAGATAGGTCTTTCACCCCCATCTGTTCCGCTATCCTTAAACCCGCCAATAATGCTTCGTATTCTGCTTCATTATTAGATGCATCAAATTCAAATCTTAAAGCGTAAGTGAATTCTGTACCTTCAGGGTTTGTAAGGATTAGGCCTGCTCCGGATCCTTCTTGACAAGAGGATCCATCGGTATATAAGTTTCATGGCTCAACATACGGCAAATCTTCCGCGGTTGCTTCTGTTACCGAGGTTTCTTCCTCTGGAACTTTCACGATGAAATCAGCTAATACTTGTCCCCTTATGGCTGTCCGCGGTCTGAAACTGATGTCGTGTCCGCCTAGTTCTATAGCCCACTTAGCCATTCGGCCAGTATTTTCTGTCTTCGCCAGCATCTGTTTGATTGGTTGGTCTGTGATGACCACTATTGGGTGTGCTTGGAAATACCTCTTGTTGGAAATTATCACATGATTCAAGAGAAGACAAACTTAGGTCTGGTAATATATCAGAGTTAGGTCTGGTAATACAAAGTTAAGTCTGGTAGTCTGTATTAAGTCTGGTGGACTTATTATGTTAAGTCTGGTCGTGTTATAAGGAAAGTCTGTTAGAGATAAGTTAGGAAAAGATACAAAACGTGTAAGTATCTTTTTAGAAGATTTGTGAATATCTTCTTAGTCGGTTAGCATTAGGGTTTCCTTGGTGTTATAAAAGGATCCCTAAGATTGTTAGTTTCGTGTGTGAGTTGTACGAGTTTTCACTATTGTGATTAAAAGCAATATACGAAGTTAGTGTTATCTCTGTGTGTGTTCTTCATTGTTCTTGTTAAGTTTCCGCATTAACATTAACAATTGTTAAGGGTTTCTCACTTAGACTGGTTTGGATTTATCCCAACCATCTACTAGGTATTCAAAACTACTTAGAGATCCACATACAATTCGTGGACCAACAAGTGGTATCAGAGCAAGGCGAGAGACTCTGAGTTCGAAGAACACTAAACCTCAAAAACCTATTCTCACTCAATTCACCCTACACAATGTCTGAGACCGAAAAGCCTATCAACACTGAAACTTTCTCAATCCGTAACAGTGAGGATGAGAGATCAAACCATGAAGATGAAAGAAAAACTGAATCCAGTAACTCCCAAACACAACAACAACCCATCCCTTCCACAACCACAATCTCAAACATAAAACTTCCATTACTGAAAAGAGAAGAGTATGATATATGGGCCATGGAGATGGAACATTATCTGGAGTACATTGATAGTGATGTATGGAAGGTTATTCAAAGGGGAAATTCTAAGAAAAGAATTTCACAAGGGAATGATGGGCAGATAAGAATAATGCCACCAATATCTGCTGAGGAGATCAGGGCTGTAGAGAAGGAAAAGAAGGCCAGAACCTTGCTTCTTATGGCTATTCCTAAGGAGCATCTACAAAGGTTTCATGGCATCCTTGATGCTAAGGAGATGTGGGAGGCTATAAAGAAACGATTTGGAGGCAATGCAAACTCCAAGGAGATGCAAAAGGCTGTTCTTAAACAGCAATTTGAGACATTCAGTGTTTCAAAGACTGAAGGATTGGAGAAGGGCTATGACAGATTTCAACATCTGTTAACACAGTTGGAAGTTCATGGTGCATCAGTTTCGAATGAGGATGAAAACCACAAGTTCCTTAGATCTCTACCATCAGAATGGGGCAATGTATCTGTGGCGATGAGGATAAAGGAGGAAGTAGATTCAATGACACCTGATGACCTATACAATAATCTCAGGATGTTTGAAAGGGACATCAGTAACAACACTCAAGCATCCACCAGTTCATCAAATGTTGCTTTTGTATCTCAGAACAAAAGCAGTACTTACAAGGTTAAACCTGGTAGTGTTAGGTCTGGTATCTATGAAACTCCTTCAAGTGAAAGATCTGCTTCAAGTTTTACTGATGAGGTGATCCATTCTTTCTTTGCCAACCAAACGGAAGATGAAAGCTTTATTAGTGAAGATTTAGAACAGATTAATGATGCTGAAGTTGAGGAGATGGACATAAAGTGGCATATTGCCATGGTTGCTTTAAGGGTCAAACGATTTCAGAAGCAATATGGAAGGACCATCAACTTCAACAACAAATCACCAGTGGGATACACAAAGAGGACAGTTGAATGCTACAACTGTCACAAGCATGGACATTTTTCAAGAGACTGTCCAGAGAAGAAGCCTGCTGATGGGAAAAGAGATGAAGATGGGAAGCTGGAAAAGAATCAGATAAGCTTGCTGACAATGAAAGCTGGAGGTATCAACTGGAGTGAGCATCCAAGAGTGAATGAGGAGTCTGATCATGCTCTCATGGCCATTGGTAATGAGGTATCATTATGCTCTAAATTATGCACTGATTCATATAATCATATTAAGGCTTTATGTGATGAGCAGTTAGGACAGATAGGTGACCTAGAAGTAAATCTTTTAGCACATAAAAATGCTGTAAAAACACTAGAGGCACAAAAGGTCACCCTTCAAAACCAACATGCTGCTTTAAATGAAAAACTATACTTTCAAGCTAATAAAATATATGAACAAGATGAAAAGCTTAAAAGGTATAGACAAATGGGCCTTAGAATTCAAAAGGAAAGGGATGAGTTGAGAAAACGAGTAGATCAGTGGAACAACTCTAATAATAATCTGTTTAAGTGTTGGGATTCTCAAATTAAGTCAAATAAAAAATGTGGCTTAGGATATGAGGAAGATGAGAATAAGGCTATATTTAAGAATAAAGAGGAGGACTATGCTGATAAGCCTTTATATAATAGGTTTGTTAAGACTGGTGACTTTAAGGGAGTACCACCACCATTAAGTGATGACTATACTCTTCTTGAAAAAGAAGAGTTGGATGATTCACTTTTTGTGTATGGTAAGAAAGGTCCTCAAACACCTCAGTCAACCACCTCAGAGGACAAAACCAGTAAGTATTCTTCTTGTCAATCCAATGACTCTGAAGGATCTATTGATGGTTCCTCTGATCACTCTAAGTCTGAGTCAAAAAGTGAGGTAAAAGAGAATCCTGAACCTAAGGTTGTTAAGGAAAGTGAACCTGTTGTAACTAAACCTGTAGTGACTAAACCAAAGCCTGAGACAGTCAAACCTAGTTGTGCCCAGCACATAAAAACTCCTAGGAAATCTGTTAAAATGCATGAGTCACCTAGAAGCAATAGTGTTCACAGAGAATCTAGGAGTAGCTATACTTATGCTCCTAAAAGATGTTTTGTGTGTGGAAGTTTAAGTCATTTGATTAGAGATTGTGACTTCCATGAAAAGAGAATGAAGAGAGAGGCTGAGCAAAAGAGAATGAATGCTAATATTGGTCATGTTTCAAATAAACCAGTTTGGAATAATGCTAACAGAATTAATCATGCCAACCAGTTTGTTCCCAGACCTGTCCAACTTAATAACTCTACCCGACCTAACTCGTATGTGAATACTGGTAGACAAAATTTTAGGTCTGGTTTCAGGAACTTTAATGTGAATAGGCAAAATGGTAATTTTATGATGCCTAATGTGAATACTGGTTATGTTAATTCTGTGAGACCCAGACAACCATTTCAAAAGCCACAGGTGAATGCAAACAATCAAAGAAATCATTTTTACAAATCATCTTCACCTGTGAGGAGACCAGTTGTGAAGCAAACAGCAAAACCTTTAAAAACCAGTGCTGTAAAGGGAAATGGGGGTTCTGCTGTTAAGACCTCAGCATGTCTGTCTTGGGATTCAAACAAAAATAAATCCATGTATAAATCCCAAAACAACAGTGGATCAGGTTCAAATAAGAAATTTAAGTATGTTGATCCACAAGGCGGACCCAAGCCTACTCAGGCCTGGGTTCCTAAGAGAAACTAATTTCTCTTCCTTTTGTGCAGGATCATCCACTTTGCTATACGGGAGATAGAGGAATCTTTGACAGTGGGTGCTCTGGGCACATGTCTGGTAACAAGAACTATCTGAAGGATTTTGAAGAATTCAAAGGAGGTTCTGTTACTTTTGGTGGAAGCAAGGGACAAATAACTGGTAAAGGAAGAATTATTGTGGGCAACTTAGAATTTGACAATGTATCCTTTGTAAAAGAACTTGGGCAGTTCAACCTTTTCTCAATTTCACAAATATGTGAAACACAGCATAAGGTGCTTTTTACTGAAACTGAGTGTCTTGTGTTGACTCCGGACTTTAAGATGCCTGAGGAACATCAGATCCTTCTTAAAGTTCCCAAACAACACAAAATGTACAGTTTTGATATGAAAGCATCTTATCCTGCAAAAGGTGCTACCTGTTTGATTGCAAAAGCTACTTTGGATGAATCTAAGTTGTAGCACAGAAGGTTAGGCCATGTGGATTTCAAAAATATGAATAAACTTGTGAAGAATAACCTTGTGAGAGGTTTGCCTTCAAAATTGTTTAAAAATGATCATACATGTGTGGCTTGTAACAAGGGAAAACAACATAGGGCATCCTGTAAGGCTAAATTAGAAAGATTAATCACTGAGCCCTTACATACCTTACATATGGATCTTTTTGGCCCTACATCTGTCCATAGTATAAATTATGCATGCTATTGCCTTGTCATTACAGATGATTGTACTAGATATTGTTGGGTGTTCTTTATGTCTAGGAAGGATGAAGCTACTCCTTTGATTCAAACTTTCATTAGGCAGATTGAAAACCTTCTTGATAAAAGAGTTAAAATCATTAGGAGTGACAATGGCACTGAGTTTAAAAACAAGAGCATGCTAGACTTCTGTGGTTATAAAGGAATTAAGCAACAGTTCAGTAATGCAAGAACCCCTCAGCAAAATGGAGTTGCTGAGAGAATGAACAGGACACTTATTGAGGCAGCTAGGACTATGCTAGCAGGTTCACTTTTACCCACAACATTCTGGGCTGAAGCAGTCAGCAATGCCTGTTACATCTTTAGTAGGGTTAGAGTGACCAAGCCTCAAAACAAAACCCCTTATGAGCTTATGTTTGGCCATAAACCAGTTGTTAGTCATATAAGGCCTTTTGGGTGTCATGTAACCATTCTTGACACTTTAAGTGTTCTTGGAAAGTTTGAAGGCAAGTCTGATGAAGGGTTTCTAGTTGGGTATGCATTAAACAGTAAGGCCTTTAGGGTTTACAACTTAGTGTCCAAGAAAGTAGAAGAAAATCTGCATGTAAACTTTCTTGAAGAAAAACCCAATGTAAAGGGAATTGGTCATAGATGGATGTTTGATATTGATTACTTAACTAATTCTATGAATTATATTCCTGTCTCCAAGGAGAATCAAGCTAACCCTGATGCAGGTACCAAAGATATGACTAACCATGTAGGTACTCAAGATCCTTCAAATGCAGATAGTACTGATGATAATGCAGAGCAAGTTGTGATTCCTTCCTCTAAAATCAAGTCTGCTGCAGCTGAAGAAAATTTGAACATTACCAGTACTTCCAATTTTAAGTCTGGTAGTGATGATCAACCAGACCTTACTCCAAGTGATGTTTGTGTTGACTCTGAGATGCCAGAACTTGAAGTATTTTCAAATCCAAATGAAGGTATCTTTGAAGGGGCTTCCTATGATGAAGGAGGTATCATTACTGACTTCAACAACTTACCCACTGAAGTGGCTGTAAGTCCAAATCTTACTCTCAGAATCCACACCATTCATCCCAAGAGCCAAATAATTGGTGATCCCAAGTCTGCTGTTCAAATAAGAAGTAGAGTGCAACATCAGTCTGCTTCACTTGCACTCATCAGCCTGATCAAGCAACAACAAAGGGTCAATCATAAGGACCAGCAACATTGTTTATTTGCTTGCTTTCTTTCTCAAAGTGAACCCACTACAGTTTCTGAAGCTTTAGGGGAGGAAAGTTGGGTAGAAGCTATGCAAGAAGAGTTGTTGCAGTTCAAGCTACAAAAAGTATGGGTTCTTGTTGACCTACCTAATGGAGCTAAAGTTATTGGTACTAAGTGGGTCTTCAGGAATAAAAGGGATGAACGAGGGGTAGTTGTAAGGAACAAAGCAAGATTGGTAGCACAAGGATACAAACAGGAGGAGGGCATAGATTATGATGAGGTTTTTGCTCCTGTAGCAAGAATTGAGGCTATCAGGTTATTTTTGGCCTATGCATCATATATGGGATTCAAGGTATATCAGATGGATGTCAAAAGTGCTTTTCTATATGGCACTATTGAAGAAGAAGTGTATGTACACCAACCTCCTGGTTTTGAGGATCCTGCTAACCCCAATCAAGTGTACAAGGTTATTAAAGCTTTATATGGTCTTCATCAAGCTCCTAGAGCTTGGTATGCAACTCTTTCCAAGTTTCTAGAAGAACATGGGTACATCAGGGGTGTAATTGACAAGACTTTATTCATTAAGAGAGACCAGAAGGATATCATTCTTGTCCAAATTTATGTGGATGATATCATTTTTGGATCAACAAGAAAGTCTTGGTGTGATGAATTTGAAGGTTTAATGAAAAGCAGATTTGAGATGAGCTCTATGGGAGAACTTACATTTTTCTTGGGACTGCAAGTAAAACAAAAGGATGATGGACTTTTTATTTCTCAAGACAAGTATGTTGCAGAAATTTTGAAGAAGTTTGAGTTCAAAAATGTGAAGACTGCAGTCACTCCCATGAAAAACAAGGTGCCTTTGACAAAGGATGAAGATGCTGCTGATGTGGATGTGCATCTTTACAGATCCATGATAGGTTCCCTCATGTATCTTACTGCTTCTAGACCTGACATTATGCATGTAGTTTGTGTTTGTTCACGTTTTCAGGTTCAACCAAAGACTTCACATTTTCATGCTGTGAAGAGAATCTTTAGGTACTTAATGGGCAAACCATATTTGGGCCTTTGGTACCCTAAGGAGTCATCTTTTGACCTGACAGCTTATTCAGACAGTGACTATGCTGGTGCAAGCCTTGATAGGAAATCCACAACAGGAGGTTGTCAATTCCTTGGAAGAAGATTGATATCTTGGCAATGCAAGAAGCAGACAATTGTGGCCAATTCAACCACTGAAGCTGAGTATGTTGTAGCTGCTAACTGCTGTGGACAAGTCCTGTGGATTCAGAATCAGATGCTGGACCATGGTTTGAATTTTATGAATACTGTTATCCACATAGATAATGAGAGTACAATCTGTATTGTTAAGAACCCAGTATATCACTCTAAAACTAAGCATATAGAAATCAGGCATCACTTTATTAGAGATTGCTTTGAAAAGAAGTTGATTAGAGTGGAGAAAATACATACAGATTTTAATGTTGCTGACCTGTTAACTAAAGCATTTGATGGCCCTAGGTTCAATTATCTGGTAGTTAACATTGGTATGATGAACCCCTAGTTTGACTTAAGGGGAGGTCAAACTGTAAAGTATGTAAAGTATGAGTACTTACCAGCATTTAGGTTATCTTTAAAGTCTTGTAGTTTTGTTTTTAGTTCTGTTAGTGATAAAAAAAAAAAAGTATGTGGTGTCTTCTATTTCTTTTATAGGCAATGCTGGATTAAGTATATTTTCACAAGTTGTTAAGTGAGACTATTGGAACTTCTCACTTGGTGGAGGTGCTTTGCACTAACACATCAAAAGGTTATCAGTCCACCTTGTCTCATCAACACAAGGACTGGCTAATCCTGAGCAAACGGCTACAGGTAAAGATTGCTCAAATCCGTTTATGGCTGACAATTTGCCAAAAATTGTATGGTATTCAACTCACCATATCTAAGATAAGTGAAGAGTTGGCTAGCCCACAAGGTTATGGCTTGTGGTAAAGGCTGTGGAAAACCATAAATGGTAATCAATTCACCATGATGAGGTGCTTTTCCATCAAAGAATTGACTAGTCTAGAAGCAAACGGCTTTTGGTAAAGACTTAACAAATCCGTTGATAAGCTGATGATTTGCTAAAAACCATATGGTTATTAATGTACCATGGTCTTACACACCAAAACATTGGCTACTCCAGTGGTAATGGCTATTGGTAAAGAGATTTCAAATCCATTACATTTTCAATGATTCACCTCTCACAGATGGTAACACATCTGGAAGTGATGAGAATAGTCTGAAACTTAAATGAATTTGATGTACATACAGTCAATGTTGCTGCAAAGACCATATCAGAAGAGCTTATCGAGATTCAAGCTACTAGAAAGGTTCAAGACCTAAATACAATTCAAAGTGTTCAAGATTCAATCCTCAGAAAGCTTAATCAGAAGAACTTGAAGTTCATGAAGCATGAAGATCAAGTTAGGGGAGGATTGTTGGGAATTATCACACGATTCAAGAGAAGACAAACTTAGGTCTGGTAATATATCAGAGTTAGGTCTGTTTGTGTATTAGGTCTGGTAATACAAAGTTAAGTCTGGTAGTCTGTATTAAGTCTGGTGGACTTATTATGTTAAGTCTGGTCGTGTTATAAGGAAAGTCTGTTAGAGATAAGTTAGGAAAAGATACAAAACGTGTAAGTATCTTTTTAGAAGATTTGTGAATATCTTCTTCTTCCTTGGTGTTATAAAAGGATCCCTAAGATTGTTAGTTTCGTGTGTGAGTTGTACGAGTTTTCACTATTGTGATTAAAAGCAATATACGAAGTTAGTGTTATCTCTGTGTGTGTTCTTCATTGTTCTTGTTAAGTTTCCGCATTAACATTAACAATTGTTAAGGGTTTCTCACTTAGACTGGTTTGGATTTATCCCAACCATCTACTAGGTATTCAAAACTACTTAGAGATCCACATACAATTCGTGGACCAACACCTCTTGAGCCTCCTGGCCGCGTGAACCAGTGATAGAATCAATTTCTCTATTGGGCTGTAGTTTATTTCCGGACTTTGCATTGTGCGGCTAATGAAGTATATGGGCTCTTAGCGCGGTCCTCTTTTTGCCAAAAGGACTGCGCTGATGGCTTCTTTAGCCGCGGACAAGTACATGATCAATTCTTCTCTTGGTTGGGGAGCCGTGAGTGTGGGAAGATTGGCGATGTGTTGTTTCATCTCTTTGAACGCTTGTTCCGCTTCCGGTACCCAGTGAAAGTCGCTTTTCTTGATACACTTCTTCAGTGTTTTGAAGAATGGTAGCGACTTTTCCGCGGACTTCGACAGGAAACGGTTTAGACTAGCCAATTTTTTCGTTTAAACTTTGCACTTCTTTAAGAGTCCGTGGTGAGGGTAGCCGGGCAACAATCTCGGATTTCTCCGGACAAGCCCTGATTCCCTTCTTACTGATCACATGCCCCAAGAATACTCCTTCTTCTGCTCCGAAGGTGCACTTTTTTGGGTTTAACTTCATGTTTATCTTCCGGAGGGTCATGAAGGTTTCTGCCAGGTCCCTTAACATTTCCGCCTCCGAATGGCTCTTAATTACCAGATCATCGACGTACACTTCGAGGTTCCTTCCATTTTTTTTCCGAATGCCTTGTCCACTAGACGCTGGTATGTGGCCCCTGCATATTTCAATCCAAAGGGCATTTTCTTGTAGCAAAAAATCCCTTGGCTTGTGTGGAACACGGTTTTTTCCTCATCTTCTGCGGCCATCTGTATCTGGTGATATCCTTTGTATGCGTCTAGGAAACATTTGAAGGTGTATCCGCAGAGAGATTCGACTTTCCAGTCAATCTCCGGAAGAGGGTAACAATCTTTCGGGCATGCTTTGTTTAGGTCCTTGAAGTCTACGCACATTCTCCAGCTTCCGTCACTCTTCCTGACCAGGACCGGGTTTGACAGCCAGTCATGGTAGTGGACCTCTCTCATTATGCTGGCTTCCACTAATTTTGCAACATCCTCGTTAATTGCTTTGTTCCGTTCTGGGGCCTGCCCGCATTTCTTTTGCCTTACCGGGCATACCCTTCCTGATGTTGAGTTTGTATTCTGCCACGTTCCGCGGCACTCCGGTCATATCCGATGGTTGCCAGGCAAAGATATCCAGATTGCTCCTTAATAATTCACACAAATCCTTCTTCCCCGGATCTGTCAAGTTTCCTCCGATGGTGACTGTCTGGTCAGGAAATTCTGGGTGTATCGCTACTTGAATCCCATCCTTTGCCAGGGTTTCCTCAGGATCTTGCTGCGGTTGGGGTTTCGCGACCATTTGGCACTCTACCGGAATGATTTTGTCACTATATAATGTGACCACTCCACCCTGGGTGGGGAATTTAATCATTCCGTGGGCCGTGGAAGGGATCATTTTAAGCTGTCTTATCCCCGGCCGGCCGATTATACCATTGTATTGAGAGGGTGACCTAACCACCATGAAGTTCATCCAAGCGCTCGCTGAGTTCTCTCCATCACTTAAGGTAACTTCTAACATAATCTGCCCCAAGGGCCATGATAGTTCGCCACTGAAACCGAGAAGAAGGGCAGTAGCGGGGATCATTCTTTTCTTGATTTCCGGACTCAGTCGGTTGAAGCAATGTTCGTAAAGACTTCGGAGGCGCTTCCGTTGTCCACGTACATCCGGTGCACGTGGTGTCCGCCCACTCCGGCCTTTATTACCAATGGATGGTCTTCTCAGTCGTCCTCCTTTATTGGAGGGAAGGATATTTCCAAATTAGGCTTGGTACTAGAGGATACCTTCTGTTTCACAGTTCGTTGCCAGGTCTGTATCATGAATATGGCTGGGGCTTTGTCCTTGGCTGCGGTTTCCTTCTTACCACATTTAGCGGCCCCACCCTTCTGGCTTCCGTTCTTGATCTCTTTTACCAAGTGTGCCAACTGGCCAGATCTGACCGCATCCTCAATCTGCCTTTTCAATTGGAAACATTCATCCGTATGATGTCCTTTTTCTCTGTGGAATTCACAATACTTGTCTTTGTTTCTTGATTCCACCGGGCTTGTCATAGGTGGTGGAGCTGTGAATTTTACCGTATCCATTGCAAGAATCTCCTTTGGTGTTTTTGTTAGAGGTGTGAAGCGGTCACTCTTTCTCCGGTCCGCCCTTGAATGCCCTTTGAATTCTGTTTTCCTTTCAAAACTCTGGTTGTGGGATGCCCGGGATCCCCCTTCGTGAGACTTCCACGAAGAGCGGTCTTGCTTTTTCCTTGACACATTTGCCGCGGCAGTTTCGCCACGGATGAAGGCCGTAGTCACCTTCCACATTTCGTCGACCGTCTTGGGGATTTTATCATTGAGCCTCTTAATTAGCTCTGGATTGTTGATCCCGTGTATGAATCCCGAAACCTTCATGCATTCAGGGGCGCCTTTCACGTGCATACTTTCCGCTTTGAAGCGGTCGACAAATGCTGCCGTGGTTTCTCCTTCTTTCTGCTTGATAAGGTGGAGTTCCACCGGATCTTTGGTGTATTTCTTCTGTTGGAGGAAGTAGGACAAGAAACTTTTGCGGAGATCTTCGAAGCTATCTATGCTCTCCGCAGGCAATTCGTCAAACCACATTCGAGCGTGGCCCATCAGGGTGGAGTTAAACATGTGACACCAAGTGGGCATAGCCCATCGCTCGACCTTGGCCGCGGTACAGAAATTTTTCAAGTGGTCCTCCGGATCTCCTGTTCCGTCATAGGTTTTGACATTGGAAGGCATTCGGGTCCTCTTTGGGAACTCGAAGTTTCTGACTCTTTGCGTAAAAGGGTCCTTGTCATCGATGTCGTACGGGCGATAAAGATCGTCCGCGTTCCCTTTGTTCTTCCCAGACCCGGCTTCCCAATATCCCCCATCATAGTCTCCGTTTTCCTCCGGTGTCCGGTCCCTTCGCCTTCTGGAACCGGAGCAAGCGGATCCAGACCCGCCGCCTTTCTCCCTTGAGCGGGGAGTGCGGCTGTAGGTCGGACTTGGGCCTCTTCTTGGGCTATCCGGACTTCCTTCCACAAGAGGTCGTCCGTCTTGTCTATAACGTCTAGCTTCACCTCTACGCTCCCTTCGAGCGCGGCTTTTGGTTTTAAGCCGAGAGAATACGTCCGGCTTTCTCTCCCCCAATCGTGACTTAACACCTTCTCTTCTCTCTCCTAAACAAGTGAAAATGGTCGACTGGGGTGCTTGACCCTTTTCTCGTTATCTTCGGGTTCTTTACTAAGTCTGGAGAAAACACTCCGGGAGTAAGAACTTTCGGAAGGTTCAGGCCTCGCACCGGGGCTTGTCTTCCGCTTTCTCCTGTCTCTTGATTCAACATATCGGGATGGCTCCCGAGAGTATGAATTCTCCTGTGACTCGTCCTCGAAGTTGAGACGAGTTTTTAACTGTCCCATCTTCTCCGCGTGGACCTTTTCAGTCATTAAGGGCAATAGTTGGTGATAATGCTTGTCGCAGAACGCCCTTATTGCCTCGTCTGGAAGAGAGCCTGAATGGTGCTCTCCTTCTTTCCCCTTCCCCTTCACGTGAGTGTTCCGTACTGTGGAGGGCTCTTGGGACGGGGAGGGGTTTTTTGTTTGATTGCTCATGGTAAAGTTTTTTTTTTTTTTTTTTTTTTTTTTTTTTTTTTTTTTTTTTTTTTTTTTAAACGCAGTTGTGTAACTGGTCCCACGGATGGCGCCAACTTGTTAGTACAAATCTTGGGCACACCTCCAGACCTAGGTTAGACTAGCTCTTGGCGGGTGTAGATCTTGTGCTAGGTACTTCGTGAGCTGCTAAGAAAAGCAACACCGTTAGTCTTACCGCGGAAGGGGCTTCCGCGTTTGGCCTCCGGTGTGAGAGTAAGTATATCGTTTGAGGTATAAAGTGTGAGTGCGGATTAGGTGGGAGTAAATGCAGTTTTGCTGTGTGTAATAAATGAGATGGGGGTATTTATACTACCCATATACTTACTGTAGCTGCCTCGGTAATCTGCGTACTGACTAACGCCTTACCGGGTAGGTGGGTGTCAGAGCAGAGTCAGGTTGCGCCATACCTTAGTAGGTAAATGTCAGATCAAGTGGGCGACACAATCCCACAAGATCTGGCTTTCCGCATCGTTGTGATCCGGCTGCGGCCAACGATGTGTTCCAGCCCGGTCTGGAGAGACCGGGGCAAGTTCTTGTCCTAGCTTGGCAAGACCGGAGTCTACATTGTGTATTTGTCCGTCTTGACTCTGCCGCGGTACAAGTTATGAGCGTGCCCGGCCTAGTGTGCTAGGTCCGGGGATACTATACACGATCAGTTTTTCTTAATTACCTTTTGCTATATAATAGGTTTAAGTATTAGTTAATTAAAAATTTTCATTATTTTGTAATATTTTTTTAAAATAAGAATTATACCATAAACCAGATCATTCTTTTCTTATTTTATTAGTGGAAAACCAATTTGTTACGGCTTGAAAGGGAACGATAGAAAAGAATTTGAGATAAAAGTAGTAATATAGAAATGTGGACATATAAAACAACTACTAACAAGTAACATCAGTGTTTGTTTCTTTTTAGACAGTATTTCACGTAGGCGGGTAAATAAAATGAAAAAAAAAAATATGCTTTTATTTCTTTTATGTCTGCAGGAGAGTAAATGAAACAAGTGTGTTTGTAAAGTTTGATTACCACTTTTCATTTCTTAAAAACTTCAAATCCATCTCTTTGACCACATACATAACATTGGAGATGAGACAAAATACAACCAAAAAAAGGAACTAAAAAACACCTTCGACCATCTGTAATGGATTTTACTCGGCCATCCCACCACGAGATGCGTTCTTCCCACTATAGCCCCCCAAATGGACGCGTCCTATATCGAAAAAGAAGAGAAGTCGGTCTAAAATAAAAACCGAGTCTTGTGGCTATGTTCTTGTGTGTGGGTGTTTTATTTAATTGATTTTTGTGAGATATATTTGTGTTTAAGTGAGGTATGTATGTTTTTTATGGTAAACGCGGCCACCTTATTACACTAAGTTAGATGAAGAAAACAATGGTGACTAAGGGTGTCAAAAGGGCCGACCTGACCTGAACCCGAATTAAACTATTCTGGCCGGGCTAATCGGGTTCAAAATTATATTCGGGTCAATTCGGGTCAACCCGACTAACCCGGGTTCTAAATAGGGTCGGGTTCGGGTCTAATATATGTGTCTTATTCGGGTTCGGGTCAACCCGAGTGATCAGAGTTTGATTTTTTTCATTCTAATTTTTACCTACTTTCAAGTGTAAACACCAAAATTATATAATTCTTAAATGACCTAGACCCGAATCCGAGTGACCCGACCCGAGTTGACCCGAACTCGAGTAACCCGAGTTTTAAACAAGGTCGGGTTCGGATATGTTTTTTTTCCTTTGACCCGACCTGACTGACCCGAACCAGAGTAACCCGAGTTTTAAATTGTTTACCATATTATTATATACATATATACGATATAACATTTACCAAGATCTTGATAGCCCATTTTTTGTTTATGGCCCACTTGGTTCTTGTTGGGAATGCTCCTAACATGTAAATGGAACGATATTTACGGGATTACATTAGTTATGATGTATGGCACATACACATATACTGAAACCGTCAATATTGTAAAGTAGTGTGTATGTTGCCCTATATAAGCCCTCCTAGACTTCACTAGGAGGGTGAGACTTGTGGTGTATTTCACCTTTCATTATCATTTAATAAAACACCAGGTTTTCCTATCGCTCTCTACTCTCTCTCTCTAACAATGGAAATCATGTATTATCATCATCCCCGACCTCCCGAATCACAATATCAACCTAAAAACACGATCCAACAATTGGCATCAGAGCGGGGTTATTAGTTATGGTTGATTTTCGTGGTGTTTTTCTTGTCAAAATCATCACTTTAAATCTATTGTACCAAATTCATTCACTATTTTTTACTATCTTTTGGGTTAATAGTTTTATACCATATTCTTTAACTGTTATTATATACTTTTTGGGTTAAATGTTTTATTACTAGTTTATGGTATCAAAATAGTCAAAAGGTATATACTTTATCAGTTTTATTTGACTATCAACGTTTCATGATTTTTTTGTACCATCCCGTGAAGAAAGTATTATGGTCGATAAGTGGTCGGATAAAGCTGGTTGGCAAATTGGTCAGAATTTATGGTCTAAATATATGGTCGAAATAAATGGTCAGTAACTCATCGAAATTATCTAAAACCCTTTTTTATCGGAATTGCTCGTAAAGTAATTCCGACAGACCCTTGTTCATCGGAATTGTAATCGATTTTCTTGTAAAGAAATTCGATAAGACCCATCGGAATTGGATTTAACCGTCGGAATTCACCCGTCGGAATTGACCCGTCGGAATTGGACTCAATCATCGCAATTCGACAGGTCAACAATTCAATGTTATCGGAATTGGTTTTTTTTATAACCACTTATCGGAATTGCAAATTGAAAAAAGAAAAAGATGAAGAGATCAAGACCAGTAGACCACAAACCAAATACCAAGACTCTTATTGACTTCTGGTCTCAACCATCATCAGTCCAACGCCATTGAGCGAAAAAAAAAAGGAAGTAAGAAAATGGATGCAAAAGGATTCGAACCTACAACCTCATGTCAAAGAGTCCAACACAAAACCAAATCCATTACTAACCTAATTCCCATCGTCACATCCATCATACAACAACAACCTTATCTAATCTATTCTCATCTCCACACAAGAACAAGACTCGAACTGTAAAAGTATAAATTAATAAGATCTCAGTCTTATCTCTTTTTGATATCAAATATGCGTCCAAAGACAAAAACCAAAAGAGAAAAGTCATCATCGATCTATTTTTTAAAAGAAAATCTTCAATTAAATATCCGAGCACCTTAAGGAAAGAACAAAACCAAGGCTGGTTCATCCTTCCTCTTTGTTCGGTTATGATCAAAAACGTAAAACAACAACAAATAAACCTACCTGAGATCAAACATATGATCTTGAAGCCGTAACTTATGTTTCTTCTTCGTGGTTAAGTGAATCGAATTGAGTAGCACATGAAGGAAAAAGGTTGGGTATGGTTAAGTTTGTGATTGATTGTGGTGAAATGATGACTGAGATGAGGCGGTTTGATGAGATGGGAGAAATATTAGGTGAAAGGGGGCGTTAAGTTTATGTGTTTAGGGTTATGACACAAGAGTATGATTATAAATATTATACCGGATTTTCATTGGATCAGGCCTAAGGATTGGACTTTGGGTTATTCATTTAACCAGGGTATTAGTCATTGGACTGAGCTTTAATGGAAGTGTGTTGGGCTGTGGTTTGCTTATTTCGTTTCATATTGAATTGGACTGATGGATCAAACATAAGGCTGGATTGTGATTTAAAAAATAAAAAATTGTTATCCTGATTTTTTTTTTCAAAAATATTGGATACAATTTTTTATATTGGTATAATGAGTGGTATTTTGGTTCTACAAATTTTCACGGGGATACATTTTTGACAAGATCGGGATAAACCATTATCAAAGTTCATTCTAACCAAGTAACGAAGGCTAGTATTGGATATTGAACCGCAAGATGTGACTACGGGTTAATTCATTATTACTTATTTGAGGTTGAAGTGGAATTTCACGGGTGCGTATACTTAGTATCTTGAAGATATCGGGGTTGGTTGGATGCATGATTCTTCGAGATCCTTGTTCGAGCTTATTAACTGCAAGAATGATTAAGACTTGATTTATCTAGTTATACTTGATGTAAGGAGTTACGTTGTTGTGCTCACAGTGTATAGCTATCACTTTAAAGGAGTTACGTTGTAGTGCTCAAGTGTCACAAAAAGCTGTGGATAATTCGAGAGAAGTTCATTTATAGTTAAGGATGGTTGGATAGGTATATGATTCTACCTTTATTGAAATTCTCAGTATTGGTTCTTAGTCAGACAATAGTGCAAGTTTAAGTCACAAGTTTGGGTTATTTTACTTCAGTCTCAAGTTCGTCATACTGGGTTTTCTCCATCAGTAGTCACTACAAAGAGCCGTCAGAATGATAATGGGGTCGGTAAAGAGTTAACAGAGAGGAGTATAAAAGAGTAGAGATGTTATCAGCAGTTGATTCTCACGGGCTATTTATGGTACTTCACACATATTCGACTAATTGGACATACAGGGTTACGCTGCCTCCGTTTTCATCGTAAACATAGTGTGTATGCTTCCGATTCCGCGAAGACATCGTGGGGGAAGAGAGAGTGGATGTTCTTTGACTTTTCTTGAGTTCTTTGCGAAAACACTCCTTTTCCACAAGTATCTGCAATCAGGGGGAAGACATGCGCACATCGGTGACGCATAACAGATTCACGTGATCGGGATTACAATTTTATTACTATCGGAGAGATGTTCACAGAGATGATCAGTGGTTCAGTCTTGTGATTTTGGTGTATTCATTTCAACTTTCGCAGGTTGTGAAGTGTGAAGTAGCCTACATATGTGAGAAGATCTTGCTGATTTCTTGCATGTTACCCCCGAACGGAGTTTCCACATTGAGTATAATTGTTATTGAGTGACTAGTCAGATTTGCTTGGTGTGGTTTACGATGTTATCTACAAATTCCGCTGCGTACTTAAAACTTCAAAAGTTAGAAGACATGTTAACTACATCAAAGTTTCAAATCTGCTGAAGACGGTTGTCAGTTTGGAGGGAAGCTGATTCAGAAACTTCGCCAATAAGAAGTGTACGAAGAAGCCGCTAAAGACATGCAGCATGAATTGGGGGGAAGTTAATCCAGTTCATGCATATTACATCATTTGCCTACAAGTGAAGAAAAGTTCTCAAGCCGAGGTACAAGATGAAGACAAAGAGCGTAAACTGCAGTCATCCTCAGCATTTGAAGAGCTTATGAAGATTTTATTTTACTTATTTTTGTACTTGTAGGAAATTTTGTAAGTAATCCCTTATATCGTCCCATTGGGGGAAGATTGTTGGGAATGCTCCTAACATGTAAATGGAACGATATTTACGGGATTACATTAGTTATGATGTATGGCACATACACAGGTACTGAAACCGTCAATATTGTAAAGTAGTGTGTATGTTGCCCTATATAAGCCCTCCTAGACTTCACTAGGAGGGTGAGACTTGTGTGTGTATTTCACCTTTCATTATCATTTAATAAAACACCATGTTTTCCTATCTCTCTCTACTCTCTAACAATGGAAATCATGTATTATCATCATCCCCGACCTCTCGAATCACAATATCAACCTAAAAACACGATCCAACAGTTCTAGCCCATTAGATACTTTGGGTTTTCCTACCCGACCCAAGCTATTCATTATCACTCACAGACTTCGCTTATCTTTTAGACCCAAATGGGTGCAGCTCCGACAAAGAATCCGGCGACTCATTATCGCTTGCCCGATCCGATCAAATGGGTTTTGTGGTTGCTACAGTTTCCTGTGAGGGGAGCTATAGAGAAATGTACAGTAAAATGAATATTTTAATCCTTTTGTGGTTGTGCGCGAGCCATATGTTACCTTGTACAATCCTCTCTTTATTTGTGGCCACATTTTTTTTCTTGGTTTATCTTTGGTTATTTCTAGATCATTGTATTAGGTCACTTTTTTTCATCTCTTGGATCTGCTTTTTTCATCAAATTGCCATTCTTGCTAGGTTTGGAATCCTTAAGCTTTTTTTATAATTATGTTTTCTGATCTTTCAATTGCATGTTTAGTATGTATAGTCTTAGGGTTGACAGCTTTACTATCTGTCACTTTAAAATGATTTTAACTTTTTATGTTAATTTTATGTGAATATGATAGCTTACATTAGGAACTGTGGCTGCGACTTTAGGGTTTTAAATGATTTTAACTTTTTTTGTTAATTTTATGTGAATAGGATACCTTATGTTAGGAATTGCAGTTTTCCTTTTATGTGTATGATAGGTTAAATTAGGTAAGATGCACTTACATAAAACAATATACAAAGTTGCTACCAAACACATTTAGATTTCCTTGAAATTGTTAATATTGTTTATGCTTATGGGGTTGGTGATTAATTGGAATGGAATTTATGTTTGTTTATGTTTTGATTAGATTATTTTATGCCCCGTTGGGATTTGCTTATTGAAAATGATATAGGAAAAAAAAAATATATATGTTTTTTTGGTATTTTTAGTTGTATGTTAAAATAAGCTCTTTGAAATAAGCTGCTTATTGAAGAGTATTAGGAACTTGGGATGAAAGATTGTTTCACTAATAAACATTTTGGACTTTCGAAGGAGTCAAACAACTTATTTACCAGGTAGGCAGTTTAAAAAAACCAATCTAAACCAAAGATAAATCCAATAAATAAGCAGTTTCGACAGTGTTTAATATTTGTGGGTTTGACATGTTTTCAGGTGCCGCCATGGCGGGGTAGGCTTGCTGAGCTTGCAGTCATGGCAGTGATATCCGTACTTATACTAAAGTGGCCTGTATCTTGGCGGGGCATGACGATGTCGTGTTTGCTGCCACGGCCGGTTGGATGCCATTTTGGTTTTATACCTTTGCTTTATAATGGTTGCAGCTATGCCGGGCATCTCCGTATCTTGGCGTGGCAGCCACACTAGAGATGTGGCTGCAACCATGGCGGAAGTTTTGTACTGGTGGTATGATGCGTGGTTTTGCGACCTTACAACAGGTTTTACCTCTCGAGGGATCTCAAGAGGCTTGCAATCCCCACCAGGCAGTGTACCTGACCGATGTAGTATAGTGAAGTGGCAAGTACCGGGGATTGATCGTTCTCTAGGGGAATAGTGTCGTTAGGATTGAAAAACTACTCTAATAGGTCTAAGGGTGAGGGAAGATTCTTTTTGTATTTTTATAATTTTATGAAAGCAAGTAAAATCTCGGGTTTGAAGGAGTGGGCGGAATTAGTTGCTAGTCAACTAACCCAAATAACTACAATTGCAAATAAAATAAAATAACTGAAAATGAAAAGGTTGTGAAACTTATATGGAGAGAAATGTGTTTACTTAGATTTCCTTACTCCCTAACTATCTTTTACCGGTTGATTAGTGTGTATTAATTGCGTGGATGACGGGTGTATTCCTTAATACCAATCGTGGGGTGGCGTACGTACTTCCCCAACTCTACAAGCTCCTACTTCACTCCTATGTCGAGCCGGCTAAGAAGCTCCTAACATGGGATCACTAGAATTCGCTCATGCATTAAATACAACCATAAAAACCTTAGTACGCATTGGTTCATGTTTCTTAAGACGTTCAAGCAAGTTACCGTATAGGAGGTTAGCCAGTTTTCTTAAGCCTAACATCGATAAACAATCATCCAATACAATTAATAACACACCAACAACCAATAATCAATAGTTAGGTTTCATTAGATCTAAGCAAACACAAGATAAATCTAGCCTAGCATGTTAATTAAAAGACAAGAACAAGATATAATCAAACAACACATAGACATATTGAATGATTAAATGATTACTTATCTTCAATTAAACATGGGAGATCCAAGGGTATAAAACCCTTAAAAATGGCAGAAAATTCGTCTTAGGGTTTCTCCTCACAAAGTTGCACACTAATGACTAAAAATTGCAAAACTATATATAGAATTTAGGGGCTGACGGCGTCACGTTGTAGGACTTGACGCCGTCACCTCGCCGCGGCTAGGGTCTCTTTAACTTAAACCGTGACGGCCTTGATCACCTTAAAGGGTGACGCCGTCAGATTTCCATTGTAAAACTCTCTGGCGCGTCACGTGTATTTTGTCATATCCACCTCTTTTGCCAAGCCGTGACGCCGTCAGGAGCAATCCTTGACGCCGTCACGTGTACTTTTCCAGCAGCTTTGGAGACTTTGTCGTTTTCTTCACTTTTATGCTCCAAAAACGTCCAAAATGCTTCCTTTTCCAGATTTCTTCTCCAAAGTACCTAAAATGACAAAAGGAACGATTTAGGGCAATATTTGATCAAATAAATACGATTTAGGGCTTAAATGACCCCCTAAAAGCGGTACACTTTTCGCTTCATCAAATACCCTTACACTTGAGATTTGCTTGTCCTCAAGCAAATGCGCTTTTATTCTAATCAAAATACAAGTTAGGGGTCATTTAACGCTAATATAAAAGTAACTACAACAAATAGTCGTTCCACTTTAATCATAATAAGCACGGAGATTACAAACTAGCACCTCACAAGTAGTGTTTAGATACTCACATCTCTCAGGTGTCATAAAAGTATATCTCATAAATGAAAACGGATAATATCTCTCACTACCTGTCATAGCAAATAGATTACCATAGGCTTGGGAAAGGATCAAAAACCTTCTCCACTAGGCGTAAGCACCTAAGATAAACTATCAAAGAGGGCTTTTAAATGGGTTATAACGTTAGGTGTAGGGATATGATAAACACGGATTTGTTGGATAAGGGATATTTTACTGGTGGCGAGTTAAAGATCTTGATTAATTACATGTACAATATGGCGTTGCTAAGCCAAGACTAGACTCGACTTAAGCTAAAAACAAAATAACAAAAACATAAAATAAACATAAAATGAAACGGGATGGTAGTCCGTATGTTTTTTCTACTTTTCTTTTTCTCATTTTTTTGTATTTTTCTTGATTTTTTCGATTTTTTTTTTCATACACTCTTGCCCTACCATCCAAAATAATACATAATAGGGGCGTTGCATTCCCCTTACACTTGAACTTTTACAAAACTTTACAAATAACTATTCTAATGACTCGAATTAAGATAATCGAAACATTTGGAGTACTTTTAAAATATTTAGCACATATGGGGGTAATAATGTTGTTCTTCCCCATTACTCCATTACACTAGTACTTTACCCATGAGTCCCAATCGTCCCAAAACAATATGTACAAGGATATGACTCGACTTAGCAACCATGTAATCAATTAGATAATTAACTTGGGGTTTAAACAAATGTTGTCACAATAATGCACAAAAAATAAGTGCATACAAGGTAGGCTAAGGCGATTTGGGTGTACATTTAAGTGGGGTGTAACAAATTATTCCTTTAAGTAAAATGCTTAAAGTTAGAAACGAAAAGATAGGCTCTGAGGGGTGTACTAGGGGTATCGTGTACTAAAAATGAGTACAACGCAAAGGGTGTGGGAGAATTACTTGACCAATGTAGCCAATGTAATTATAACAAAAACACAGGTGTAAAACAATGGGTTAATCCTAATGCCTCTTATCATGTAGTAAATCTAACTACACGAATGTAGTCTCACTTGTGGCCTCGGAATGGTCCTAACGCAAGTTCTAGAATCTAAGTGCTACCGGTACACACATCATAGCATAAATGCTTTTCCTACCAATTCTAGGGGCGAACCTCACATATTTGGGGGTGGAAAATTTTTTAGTGGTACGGTTTTGTGCTAGTCATATAACTCCTATCCGTGAGACGCTCATTAAGATCAAAGTTTCACTCCTATATGTTGTAAAAAATTTTAAATTTGGCACTAACAAAAATCAAGCGTAATAGCATTCTCTAAAGTATCGTACTTTACCCCCCCTTACACTTAAGATGAACATTGTCCCCAATGTTCAAATAACAAGATGTAAAAGTAAATAAGGTAAAAGAATGAAATCAAATACTCCCCTGATTCGTTCGGTGGATAAAGAGGTAACATGGTTAGATCTTCTTCCAAGGGAATGTAGAAGCTCCAAGACTAAAGCATCGCCAAAAGCTTGATTCCACATACATCTCCTTGTCCAAAATAACCTGTTAAACCTGAGAAAACAAACACGAAAACCTGCATAACATCGGCGGGATAAATCTATATAAGGATATAATGCTTGTGGAATGATTATTTTGCAGATTCCTGGAGTTTATAAGTTATAGATTTAATAAAAACTTTTTATGATTTCGGTAGAAAAACAAAACTTTCAAAAATTTCAGAAAATTAAAGCCTGACGCCGTCAGAAATGATCTGACAGAATTCTCATGTTAAGTTTCCGGAAAATTTCTGGAAAAACCTATACCTTACTTCCTGGAATTCCTACAAAATATCATTATGACTCGATACAAGCATTTGACTCAAACAAATACTAATATGTATGTTAATTTAATATTGTTATGATTCATGTTCATTTGTTCTAATAAACCGATTTGGATTTCCCTTACACTTATCTTTTACAAAATACCTTTATATGTAGTTAAGACGAAGTTAAAAACAAGATAAAGCATTTTCACAATTTAGTTTCGAACATGAATCAATAATAATAAAAATTAAACATACATACGGAAGCAAATAAAATCAAACAAACACATAAATAAACACACAAAGCAAATAAAGCTTGGGTTGCCTCCCAAGAAGCGCTTTTCTTTATCAACGAGTCTTGTAGCTAGACTCAAAGTCCTTCTACCCTATGTAAGCGAGTTCGTCATCGAGGACGTCTTTAGGGTTAAGCTTGGATTGAAGTTTCCTATTGGTCCGCTTAGTACAATATATCTTTTCAAACTTCTCTCCATCCGGGTCATACAATGTCATCTTAATATGCCATGACCCATCTCCATCTTTGGGTGGTTTGTCCCAATCCCACTTATGATCATCGTCCTCACAAGTCCACTTATTCATCCCTAGGTTAATTGGCAAAACTCCTTGGAAATCAATCATCTTCCTAAAAACTAGAGGGTCTTCAAATGGATCCAATTCGGTGTCCCTAGCCAAGAGTTGCTCTACCGTATGTGTTCGGTTCACAAAGTCCTCTTCTAGGTAAAATGGGCGTTGGGGTCCTATGAAGTCTCTATCGATCCAAGGTCCATATCTAGATGGTCTCCTATTTAATTCTAACCAATGGGGTGTTGGTTCATCACTAGTATCATAAGCATGTTTCTTCACATCATAGACTGACCAAGTATCACCTTCTCCTACCGCTATCTTAGATTCCTTACAATCAATCATAGCACTAGCGGTCGCCAAAATCCTCTACCTATCAACAAGGGGCATGTAGGGTCGCTAACCATATCAAGTACGTGGAAATCGGCTAAAATGGTTAGTTTTCCTATGTGTACTAACACGTCCTTGACTACTCCAACCGGGTAAGCAACACTCCCATCCGCTAAGCCTATTATCACCTCGGTTTCTTTAAGTTTTCCTAGTTTTAGAGAGGTGTAGAGAGGTAACGGAAGTAGGTTAAGGCTTGATCCAAGATCGGCTAATGTGTCATAAGCCTCCGAATTACTGATCTTGCAAGGTAGAACAAATAAGCCCGGATCATCTAACTTCTTAGGTAGCTTGTTTTGAACAAAGGCGGTCCCTTTTTCGCCTAACTTGAGCTTCTTCTCATCCAACACATCAATAACCGGACTTTCAAGGTGGAGCTCCTTGAATTCATTGTCAAGGTTTTGAGTGGGAGGTGTTTCAACTATGTTGTTGACCAATTTGGATATCATAACTTCTTGGTCAGTTTGAACGACTTGGGTTTGTTTGAAACACGAGCTCATGGAATTGACCGAATAATATTGTGGACAAGAACTAGGAGGCGAAACCGACGAGATGGCGTTGACGTTTAGTTTCGGGTTCTTGACCGTGTTGCTAGGGAGTGCTCCCATTTCTCGGTCATTGAGGGCTTTCAATAAAGTGTCAATCTTATTGGTCATCTCGCTTTGTTTTTGTTTGAAATCGGCTTCAAACTTGGCCAAACGAGCTTCTTGAGATGCCATAAATTGGGACATCAATCCTTCAAAGTTATTGGTACTACCATTGCTGGAAGGATTGTTGTTGAAAGTACGGTTCGAGTTGGAACCGCTTGATTGGAAACGATTAGGTGGGTTGGAAGAATTGGTTTGTTGTGCGTTTTGGTTTTGTTTCCACCTAAGGTTTGGGTGATTTTTCCATGAGGGGTTGTATGAATCACCGTAGGGGTTTGGCTCGGTTTGAAAGTGTACCACTTGTCTCCCGCTCTGTCGGTACGCGAGGATGCGTAGTCCGCAAAAGCTTGTTCGGGGAGTTCCATGCAATCACGAGTGTCGTGGGGACCACTACATAATTCACATGAAGAAGTGATTTTGTTCACTTGGCTTGAAGGTTTAGGAGCCTCGTAGGATTTCATAAGAAACTTGACTTGGTCTTCAAGTTCTATGATCCTACGGTCGGAAGTGCTTGAATTGTTCGAAGGCAAAGATATTGCCTTGATTGTTTTATTCAAATCACGGGGATCACTCCAACTTTCGTTGTCATAAAGAGCAAGATCTTCCAGGAGAGCCCATGATTGTTCCGCACTTAGATCACATAGCTTACCACCAGCCGATTGGTCAATGGTTTGCCTCGTGGAGAGATTGATATGGTCATAGAAGATTTGGACTTGGAGCCAAAGTTCTATGCCATGGTGAGGGACTTTTTGGAGTAAGTCCTTGAATCGAGTCCATGCCTCGTAGAGGGTTTCGCCTTGACGTTGTTGGAACATCAAGATATCATTCCTAAGCTTGGTAGTTCTTCCTGGTGGGAAAAACAGAGCGAGGAAACGAGTGGTGAGATCATCCCAAGAGGTGATGGATCCTGCGGGTAGACGTTCTAGCCATTAACTAGCTTGGTCCCGCAGAGAGAATTGAAAGAGACGTAGTCGGGTCGTCTCTCGAGTGGCAACATCAAGGTCTATGGAATCAACGATTTTGAGAAAGTCCTTGAGATGTTGATTAGGATCTTCGGAACGAAGTCCATGGAATGCGCATCCGCTTTGCACCAACCGGATGGTGTCGA
Source organism: Artemisia tridentata subsp. tridentata (assembly GCA_021014915.2). Lineage (NCBI taxonomy): Eukaryota > Viridiplantae > Streptophyta > Magnoliopsida > Asterales > Asteraceae > Artemisia > Artemisia tridentata. The sequence continues at coordinate 326,330,877 of CP139503.1, forward strand.
ATCGCAAGGGAGTAACATTGGCTCCTTGAGTGAGCTCAATGGTGTTTCGATAGCCATGGTGGCTAGGACGGGAGTAATCTCCTAAGGTACGGGCTCTAGGAGGTGGGTGTTGTTGTGGTGGTGGGTTGTTGGGATCGAGGATATTACCACCTTCCATGATGTCGGATGGTAATGGTTACGAACAAAGAAACGAAGAAAAAAGATAGACTAAAGAAAAACCTAGAAAAATAAAATAAAAATCTCACTAGAAAGGAATCTAGTGAGTAGACCTAATAAAATAAAAATTCAACCTAAACAATAACTATTCCCCGGCAGCGGCGCCAAAAACTTGATGCGTGGTTTTGCGACCTTACAACAGGTTTTACCTCTCGAGGGATCTCAAGAGGCTTGCAATCCCCACCAGGCAGTGTACCTGACCGATGTAGTATAGTGAAGTGGCAAGTACCGGGGGATTGATCGTTCTCTAGGGGAATAATGTCGTTAGGATTGAAAAACTACTCTAATAGGTCTAAGGGTGAGGGAAGATTCTTTTTGTATTTTTATAATTTTATGAAAGCAAGTAAAATCTCGGGTTTGAAGGAGTGGGCGGAATTAGTTGCTAGTCAACTAACCCAAATAACTACAATTGCAAATAAAATAAAATAACTGAAAATGAAAAGGTTGTGAAACTTATATGGAGAGAAATGTGTTTACTTAGATTTCCTTACTCCCTAACTATCTTTTACCGGTTGATTAGTGTGTATTAATTGCGTGGATGACGGGTGTATTCCTTAATACCAATCGTGGGGTGGCGTACGTACTTCCCCAACTCTACAAGCTCCTACTTCACTCCTATGTCGAGCCGGCTAAGAAGCTCCTAACATGGGATCACTAGAATTCGCTCATGCATTAAATACAACCATAAAAACCTTAGTACGCATTGGTTCATGTTTCTTAAGACGTTCAAGCAAGTTACCGTATAGGAGGTTAGCCAGTTTTCTTAAGCCTAACATCGATAAACAATCATCCAATACAATTAATAACACACCAACAACCAATAATCAATAGTTAGGTTTCATTAGATCTAAGCAAACACAAGATAAATCTAGCCTAGCATGTTAATTAAAAGACAAGAACAAGATATAATCAAACAACACATAGACATATTGAATGATTAAATGATTACTTATCTTCAATTAAACATGGGAGATCCAAGGGTATAAAAACCCTTAAAATGGCAGAAAATTCGTCTAGGGTTTCTCCTCACAAAGTTGCACACTAATGACTAAAAATTGCAAAACTATATATAGAGTTTAGGGGCTGACGGCGTCATGTTATAGAGCTTGACGCCGTCACCTCGCCGCGGCTAGGGTTCCCGGATGGTCTTCCTGACGCCGTCCCTCTTTAATCCTCCAAAATCCGCTCTGGCGCGTCAAGGGTTGACGCCGTCAGAATTGTGCTTGACGCCGTCTCTCTTTAACTTAAACCGTGACGACCTTGATCACCTTAAAGGGTGACGCCGTCAGATTTCCATTGCAAAACTCTCTGGCGCGTCACGTGTATTTTGTCATATCCACCTCTTTTGCCAAGCCGTGACGCCGTCACATGTACTTTTCCAGCAGCTTTGGAGACTTTGTCGTTTTCTTCACTTTTATGCTCCAAAAACGTCCAAAATGCTTCCTTTTCCAGATTTCTTCTCCAAAGTACCTAAAATGACAAAAGGAACGATTTAGGGCAATATTTGATCAAATAAATACGATTTAGGGCTTAAATGACCCCCTAAAAGCGGTACACTTTTTGCTTCATCATGGTATAAGGCTGTATAAACCAAAAATGAAATAGGCGACTTAGTTGTTTATTTATCGAGGCAATGATGATAATTAGCTGCATTTTCTTTTACCATAATTTACCAAGACCGGCAGCTTGGCAGGGCAACCTGACTTAAATTGTGGTTGCAGCCATGGCCGATATCTTGGTTGGGGTATTGTACTGAGGCCCGTACCTTGGCAAGGCATCCATACTCAGATGGTGGTTGCAGCCATTGCGAGTATTGGCCAGTGATTCAACATTCGCAGCTCTGAGCCTCATTTTGTTCCATTTTTGACCTGCATTTAGTTAATGACCACTTTTTTTTCGTTTAATTTTTGTTTGCTTATCTGTTAGGGTAATAGTTGTTTATAATCAGTGGTTGTTTAAACAGTGAGCTTAAGGACTTACATAAGCTATACAAAGATGAGCTTATTGTCTTTTTCAAGTTTCAATAACCTGATAAGCTCATAAAATAAGCTATCATAACACCGTGGTTGTTAGGTTTTTATGATGTGACTAAAAGAGTATGTGACTCCCTATGAAAGTTTAATGTAGACGCCGAAGATTGACTAAAAACTTTTCCTTTTGCTCTATTAGCTCTATAATATTTGCTATTGTTAATATTATTAATGCGTTAGCATGCTTATTTGCTCTTATCATGAGACTCTTGGTGGCGCATACTGAAAATGAGCTCGCATTTAGATTCTATTTATCTTCCTTGAATCACCAATGCAACTTGGGATTGCAGAGTATGTGTATGCTTAATATTAGCTGGAGCTTCAGGTATGTTGATGTCCACTAACTCGGTCGTGATGGTTGATGGTGTGTTAAACAACAGTAGGTGTCGCGGCTTTTGGTCTGTTGTTGTTGGGTGAAGTAGGTATGGTGACCGTGGGAGATTCAACCGACGGAGATATGTGGTGGGATTGAGCAACGGGGCGCTCATGGAGAGGGCCTTTTTTTTTCCAGGTAACCATTTTCCTTTTTACCTGAAAATGGCCACCCCGTGATGCAACCATTTTATTACATCAAGATGGTTGGTTGCAACCCACCCCGTGATGTAATTCGTAAAGGTCTTCCAACTGACGCTTGAAGGTAATTTATTATTACAATATTTTTTAACCTCAAGAGTACTGTATATATTACCGTATGAGTATATCCCTAAGTCTGTTAAAAGCCTATTGAACACTTATTTTATGAAACCAAAAATAAGTCCCTAAAAGTTAGCTTGGTGATCAGTCAATTATATACACATATCGATCTTTTTGTACTTCAAATTCTCTAATAAAGTATTAACATAAATTGGCATGTGTAGATCCAAGCCAAAGGTCAATGCTGAACTGGGAAAAATGGGTAGAGGTAATACAAGGGATGATTTGAGGTCTCCTATATCTCCAAAACTGCTGAAGATTGACGATAGTTTACAAAGACCTGAAACCAAGCAACAATTTACTTGATGCACATTTGAAACCGATAATATTCGATTTTGGGGTGGCCAAAGTCTTTCAAGACAATGAAACCGAGGCGAGTACAGATCGCATTTGGGCAATCAACCATCTTGATGACCTTTCTCTTTTTCATAGCAGCCATTACCTTGATGTAATGTTGACGGTAACCCTCAATTTTTCATGACATTCACAGCTGTTAATATATGTCGTGTTCGTTGAATTCTTCATTTTTTAATGACATTCAGATGTAATGTCTGGCCACAGATGAAAAGGTGCATGGAAGAATATACGGAACTTGACATGCAAATCTGATGTAATTGAAAGTGTTTTTATGATGAAGGCTCGACAATTTATCAATTTAAAGGCGCAAAAAAATTATCTTTTAGATGTAACACCAGGTAACATGTTACTTTATAATATTTTCGATTTTATAGCATAATTGTTTGTCAGTTCTATAAAAAGTATATTGTGTAAATGCAGTTCGCCTGAATGCTGTATCTTTTTTTGAAACGCGACGACTGCAGCCGTGTCCAAAGGTTGTCATGCCGATCAGGGAAATTGATTATGGGAGATGACCCGATCAGATCATGGTGTCGGGAAATTTTGGGTTGCAACAGGTGCTATGAAAATTGTCACCAAGGAGAACCCACTTAGGCAATTAGTTGCTGCTAAAGGAACGTACGCTGCCAGAAACTCCAAAGGTCGTATAACTAATTTTCACCGTATTGGTTTATGACCAATATAATATAATTGATAATTAGGTAGTATTATCTTACATAATCGATAATTAGGTTAATGACACTATTGTTAACATATACTTACATTAAAGAATAATAAATATCAGTAGAAAATTGCAATTTGGTCTAAAATGTTTGATTCAGTTTGTAAGCTATCACAACTTTGCTTTTATTGTGGCCCATTTGACCAGTTTCTTTTTTAGCTTAACCCAATTAAAAATAAAACATACCAAAATTTACCCATTCAGCTTGCATTTTTAGACCAACGAAATCATTTTAAGTACTTTCTTTTAAAAAAACCAGCACTTTCTGTGTGCAATGTGATTGAGTTTATGCTCTTAAACCCATTAGTATGGCACGCCCAGTTAACAGCTCTGAATGGTACAAGAGCATCAACTTTATCTTTGACATAAACTTATTCAGACACTTATACCAAAGTTTCTTCATGCTGCTACTTTTTCTTAATTGCACGTTAATGCTTTTTTTAGCCGTGTTTTTGTTGGGAACGTGGTGGTGTTGGAGGATCCCGAACAATCAGATAACTATCTGGTTCTAAGACAGGCAGCTATTGAAATATAAGAAATGGCCTCAAAAGTTGAATAAGAGGAACCTTTTATACTTGAAAAGCACCAGTGCTTGAATGCCATACACCATGTTTTAGTTTATAGGGGTGCTTGGGTTCTCATGTAATTTAACTTGCAACTCATATTCTCTCAGTATAATTTAGCTGTTGCATTTATTTTTCCCATTCACCTACATATTTACCATTTTTTTCTTTCTACAGGTGTGTTCGCAACCGAATGCAGGCGAAGGTTTACAGGCTAAGAAAGAGATCATGGGTAAGAAGTATAATGAGGCTGCTGACCCGCTTAGGCAGAAAGCTAAAGATTTTTAAGGAGTCACTTGTACAATCTGACATACGACCATTTGAACATCAGGTACATATCCGCTAATTTATAATATATTCATGCATAATGAATTAGTAATGTAACTGTGTATGTACCTATGACTTATAAATCTTTGGTTCTGGAGAGTGTCCACGTAATCAGAATCATGAAAGTACCACCCCCAAATTGAAATGTTGCAACTGTTGTTGCCTATGGGAAAACTTTAGACTTTTAGCTTTTTAAATTTAAACCCTTCTGCCCATTATCGTTTTAGCTAATATTACCCATTAAAAGTTATGTAACCCAGATTGTCCCATTTTAACATGATTGTTTTAAGCAGTCTTTTAGGATAAACATACCAGATTGACCCATTTGAACATAATTATGTGCATGTATACATAGCTTCAGTGATTCTGGTATGCACACATTTGAAAAAAAAATACACAATGTAACTACTTTGCTTATTAATACTGGTTATGGCGTTTTGATTACTCAAAGTCATTTAAATTTATCATTACTGAAGGAAATATTAAAAAATAAAGTCCTGATGTGTGGAGAAATCCGGAAAAGGTAGTGGTGAAGTGGGTTTGTCGGGAAACAATGTAGCTGAAGTGGCTTTGGTGAGAAATGGTAGGGTGGTAGGTGGAGATGAAGGTGTGCATGTTGTTAAGATTTTGCGTGTTTTAGGACATCTGATTGGTGCATTGCCGAGTAGTGATAACAGCTTAATGCTCACCTGATTTGTTGTGTTTTACATGTGCATCTTATCTCCCAGGCACAATTTATTCAACTCGGTATATTGGTTTTAAGTAACGCGAATGATTATGTTTTGGAAAAAAATGTTTATTTAGTTTTAATAAAGATAGTGCAATGCTAATCGTTTTGCTTTGGGAAGATGTTACCGGGTGTTTGGGATGCTTATAAAACTGGCTAACTGATTATTCCCTTTTCAATGATCGTGTTCATATAGAAAGATCTTAGAAGGTGTTTGTGAATGCTTATTAAACTACTTCTCTAATTAAGCCTTTTCAATGATCCTTTTTATATAGAAAGATCTTTGAATCGTCTGCAAGCTTTGGCGGTAGAAGATGGAATGGAAGAGTTTTCTAGGATTTCTTATTAAAGTTGTCAATGTGCTTATTGCATTTTGGTGTTGCCAATGGACGTCACAAGATCAAACATAGAGGATACTGATATGGGGATCAACAAGGAACCAAGCTAAGATTTTAAAGAACTGTATGGGGATCGCCCAGGATGAACTCTGATCATCACCAAGGAGCTAAGCATCATTCGTGAGCTTTAAAAAATTATGCCTTTCTAGCAACAATTTGTAAATACCAGTTGCAATTGTTCTTTTTTAATATGTAAATGGCAGTTGCATTTGTTCTATTTTTAAATATGTAAATGGCAGTTGCAATACGTATCTGATGTTATTCTTAATGTGTAAATGCCGGTTGCAATTGTTCTATTTTTTAATAAAAATCTCTTTGTGTATTGTTACAACGTTAAACTATACACCATCTTAACTAGATTTAGCTATACCAGTTTAATATCTAATTAGTAGTATACATTGAAGTTTAAAATAATTCAATTGTTATACAAGACACGCCGCAGCGAACACACTATACAAAACGGTCCGTTGACAAACACCCACAGCAAAGCGCGGCTTTCAAACTAGTTTACACTAAACACAAATGACCACTTTTTCACTTCACTAAAATCACGAAGGGGTGAAACAAATATTCTCCTTCCCGCACTTCCTTCAAAATAATATCTGAAAACCCTAATTTCGCAAAATTCAAATCAACATTACGCTACAATCAAAATCGTCTCCGGTGACTGGTAAGATGAAAAGTAATGATTATGGAAGTGGTGATGATAGTGCACATATTCCAACAATTCGGGTATCGGAGAATTGGTAAATTATTTTATAAACTTTTTGAACCCTAACTTTAGTTACATTTTATAATGATGATAGATGAATTTTTTTAAGTTAGTGTGATTTGAGGTGAATTGGTAGTTAGTTAGTTAGTTGAGGTAGATTAATCAACTTTTGAAACGCTAAATTTGATGAACGATTAGGTTGCGTTTAGTTAGAGGAAAACATCTCGTTTAGTTGGAGAAAAAAATTCTCAAATTCGATTTAAAAATTTATCTCTTCAAAACACTTGAAAAAAATAGAAAACACGTTTAGTTGATCTTTGTATTTTCTATTTTGAAGAAGCGGAATGTGGGTTTGGGGTTAAAAAGGAAACAAAGAAACAACCAAATTTTGTTTTGTGATTTTCAGTGTTAAGTTAGGGAAAATGGGATTTTTGTTTTGTGGAGAATTGTTTGGAGACAAAGCAATTTTAACGCGATTTTTGTTTTGTTTTTTTTTTTTTTTTTTTTGTACAAAACATTTTGTGAAAAATATGTGTTTTCCTTTAACTAAATGTAACCCTATGTTTTACACACATAAAATGTTTTGTACAAAACAAAGAAAACAGAGATCGTGTTCAAATCCTTTTATTTTTAAAAAATTCTTCACCAAACAAAGAAGTGAAAAGCCTCTATTTCTTAACTTAACAAGGAAAATTACAAAACAAATTTTTGTTGTCTCCTTTGTAACCCAAGACTCAAAACTCAAAACAAAAAATACAAACATCAACCCAACCGAACCCTCTATAGAATTAGAGATAGAAAACCAGAGAATTTTTTTTGTTCATATATTTAATACAAGATTAGGAATATTGCTAGCCTTTTGTTGATTTTGAATGGTTTATAAATTTCATGTTTAAATCAAGTGCTGCGTGCTTGTCCAATTACTTTTGTAGTTTTATAACAGTGGTTCATATGAAAGTTTAAAACCGTGTTGCTTTTGCAAATTGCTTCTTTTTTAGTTTATCGAGGAGTTAAAGGATAGCGAAAATTACTACGTTAGACCTGTACACACATAATTGTCTCAATTTGACCAAACTTTATCAAGCTATCGAAAATGCCCATACATCTTGCGTTCATCTTTACGCAAGATACGCAAGATGACGTGTTTTAATCTTTGCCGTCGAAAAAAAAAAAAAAACACAAAACAAAACATCCCGCGCATTATAATACGCAGGATGTATAAAAATACGCAAGATGCAAAAGTAATCGTATTATAACATCCCGCGCATATTGCTACGCAAGATGTATGAAATTACGCAAAATGTGGAAAAAACAAACCTCGGGAAGGAACGTTTGAAGGGATGTTTGAAGGGATGTGAAGAGACCCATGCATGCTAAATCCGACAAATTAATATACTAGTTCATACTCGTCGTACATACTCGTACAAGATAAAAACACGAGATAAAGAGACACATGAAATTACTAGGCAGTGAAGAGTTTCATTTGCAAAGAAAAAACTCTTACTAAGCTTCATTACATATTACATTGTTCGATCTCTTGTTCGATACATACAAGATAAAGAGACACATGCATGAATTTCATTTGCAAAGAAAAAACTGATGCTATAAAATACAAGTTGTACATTGGCGGTGTGGTTGCTCTCGTTGTGTGGTGGTGTTGGTGGTAAGGTGAAAGGTGGTGGTGGTGGTTGTTTGTCGTTGTTTTGTCGGTGTGATTGCTCTCGTTGTGTGGTGGTGTTGGTGGTAAGGTGAAAGGTGGTGGTGGTGGTTGTTTGTCGTTGTGCATTGGCGGTGTGGTTGCTCTCGTTGTGTGGTGGTGTTGGTGGTAAGGTGAAAGGTGGTGGTGGTGGTTGTTTGTCGTTGTGCATTGGCGGTGTGGTTGCTCTCGTTGTGTGGTGGTGTTGGTGGTAAGGTGAAAGGTGGTGGTGGTGGTTGTTTGTCGTTGTGCATTGGCGGTGTGGTTGCTCTCGTTGTGTGGTGTTGTTAGTGGTAAGGTGAAAGGTGGTGGTGGTGGTTGTTTGTCGTTGTACATTGGCGGTGTAGTTGCTCTCGTTGTGTGGTGGTGTTGGTGGTAAGGTGAAAGGTGGTGGTGGTGGTTGTTTGTCATTGTACATTGGCGGTGTGGTTGCTCTCGTTGTGTGGTGGTGTTGGTGGTAAGGTGAAAGGTGGTGGTGGTGGTTGTTTGTCGTTGAATATGACGGATTATCAGGTATTTCGCAATCTAAAATAATTTTTTTCTATAAAACACGCATTGTTTATTTATTTGTAAATTATATGTGTTGTAATATATATTTATATGTATTTGTTATTTTAGGATTATCCGGCGCAAGTTTCATGTAGGAGTAAGTTGTCGTTAGTTAGGGATATTAAAAAACTTATCAGTAACACCCCAAGGGAACAGTTATTTAGGCAAACATGCTTTGGTTGGTTGCTAGATATACCACAAATGCAAGAGAGTGCTGTCTTAGTGCATTATTTTATATGCCACTAAGTGCCGTGTGATGAGGGTGAGACAAACATTGTTCCTTTGAGATATCGTGTACGTGATCTATCTCGGGTAGGTGAGGTTGAGATTAAGTTTGGTAGAGAGGAATTTTGTCTAGTTACTAGTTTAAGGTTTGGGACGGATTTTAGAAATTTTTATAAAGAAGGACCTATGATGTTTAGGAGACGAGTGTTCCCCTCGACAGCAGATTCAAGATCAATAAAAGTTGGTATGTTGCGTAGTATAATAATTAGTAAACAGTTTTTTTGAGTTGAGTGACGAGGATGCTTTTCGCGTATGTTTGATATGCGTGTTGATGTTGGTTTTAGAAGGGACTGAGATTAGGAAAGTAGTCGAAGAATGGATACTTAGGTTAGTCGAGGATTTAGATGCCTGGAATTTGTATCCGTGGGGGTCTTATGTATGGCCAGACTTGTACAAGAATATAAAGGATGCAGCAGTAACGCGTAGGGTAAAGCACTTTGCCGAGGGGAGGGATCCCAATACAATGCCTAAGTACTCGTTGAATGGATTTATGTGGGCCTTCAAGGTATGTCATATATAAATTTGTAAACTTGATGTATATGTTTCTCGTTAGCAATTTCTAATAATAATTTCCTTATTTGTAGACGTGGATTTTGGAGTCGTTCCCACATGGTGCAGCCCTATTTTTTTCTCATCAACAGTTGTATCCTCGGTCAATTGCTTGGGGTTTTAGCCGCTTGGTGAACCGGGAGGGTGTAAACATTATTCTGGATGGCGAATTGAATGTGAGTTTGACATATGAACTAAATTTATTACGATACAATAAATAAATATTGTTTGGATTTTTTAACGTGGTATATATTGTACTTTTTCTTAATAGGTAAGGCGGCCGTTGGCTAGGCTTATCCCAGATGAGTTTGAGCAAAATACCGACTAGTGGGTTCAAAGTAGAGTCTTTTTTGATGGGAACCCGCCCCCACATCCAGTCATACAGCAGCCGGCAAACCGATCTGTGCGGGAAGATATTCCCCCCGTAGTTGAAGCATGGTTAAAGAAACATGACCTCCAAATCGAACAATTAAACGAAAAATATGGGGTAAGCAGTTTAAAAAATTATTTGTTTAAATAATTGTTTTGTATCAACACTAGTTAATATTTTTTTTAATTGTTTGTTTAAAAAAACGTATTGCATCAATTCCGATTTGTGAAGAATCGACGGCCACAAAGAGAATCAAGCTTCGTTGTTGGTGAGAATGTTGGTTTCAGTGCCTTTAGTGGTTTTCAAAACACGCAGGTATATTTTCATGCTTTTAATTTAATTATATTTACATTTGTTGGTTACTCACTTTTCCTTTTAATTTTATATATAGGGATCGCAACGGCCCAGACGTCCAACTGTTGCGGCACCTAACGATTCTTTCTTTGAAGATCTTCGTGTACCTTCACCTGCGGTGCCGTCTACATGTCCATCATGGTTTCCAACCAGTGAACATATTGCTACACGTACACCTTATGGGTTCACTGCGTTTGCCACCCCCGTTCATGACCAGGGAGGTCCATCTCACAGCCCTAACGTTGGGCTTGAGAAGCAGGTAACATATTAATTATTTAAAATAAATATCGATTATTATTGTGTACTAGTAATCATATTGATGTTAAGGATGCGATGGAGCGACCGAGGAGGGATTGTAAACCGACTAAATATCAGCAAGATCCGTATACCCAACAGGGACCTACCACTATCGTCCCTAAGAAACGTGGGGGTAAAATAAAACGGAATAAGAAGACCTCGGAGATTCCACTGTTGAACTTAGGAGAAGCAGCGGATGATGAGGATGAAGAGGTTGCTGATGTTAGTTGTGTTGGTGCTGGTTTTGGGGATCCAATATTAGTACATAATATTGACCCCAAGAAGGTAACACTAAAAGATGTTTTAAATTTATTAGTATTTATGTTTTGATTAACATAGTTACACTTTATCTTTTGTTTTTAGGTTGAGCGTCGGAGTTATGTTCCACTTAATGAGTTCCTTGAAAACCCAACAGTTATATATCTTGACTGCCTTCCAAGGGGTTGGTTGGCAGATCTGAGTTTCTTTCAAAAGCTACTTCCGGATCATTACAGGAACGGTAATGATCCAGGACCAGCCGATAAAATTGGTTGGTTGACTGACGATGTAAGTTTATTGTTCTATATTTTTAAAGGTTTAGATTATTTTATATTCAAGACCGTAAAATAACTCAATATATTCTTGTAAATCAGCATATGAATAGTTGGGTCGAGATCATAATAAGAATGAGGCAAGCTAATGACATCTGGACTGTTTCGAAGTCGTGGACAGCCTCGACTTACCCCACTGAAAAAGGTGATGTACCCATGCTTACGATAGATCCTTGGATCAGGGGAACATTGGATGGTAGCACGCCTCCATACCCGTCTTGGGATGATGTCGTCTTTGTAAGTAAATGTCTTTCAACGTAAAATGATTCAATATAATCTTATACGATTGTGTATTTTTTTAATAAATTTTCAATGTAGGTGTTGATGCCGATGATGGTAGGAGGCAATCACTGGGTAACTTTGATCATTAACCTAAGTTTATCCAGTTTGTTTGTTCTTGACTCCCTGCACAGTACTGATCGTCGTGAATTCCTAAAAAACTATCTAGAAGATTGGACTGGCCATCTCAACACCTGTTTAGAAGAGTTGGGACACTTTACACGAACTGGGCGGAGACACTACAAATTTACATTTTACTACAACGACCCAGTTTTTCCATGCCCACAGCAACAGAATTCCAAAGATTGTGGAGTCATCACTTGTTGGCTCCTATATCAGTTTGTGTCAAGAAACTTTCCACCAAGATGGGATGAGAAAAATATGGAACTCTTTTTCCAAGCAGTTAGGTTTAACATGGCCCGGATGTATTATTTATGTCGATGTGAGGAAACTAGTATGTGTGGTTATGATTAATTGAAATCATTCTTGAAGGTGTATATATTTTAAGTTTAGCATTCATGTTTGTGCTCCAAAAAAATTGTAATGTACAAGAACAAAAGAGGATAACATATTACGAAAATCATATAAAGTACAAGAACAAAAGAGGATATCTTAACGCAAACATGACACAAATTTAATAATAGAACGAAGGCTTCAAAATAGCTTTATTACGTTCATCTGCTTTAGCTTCCTCGTGCTCAAAGTGGTCTTGTTCCGCCCATTCCACCATTTGCTCAAAAGTGTAATCTGATTGTGCCATATTCTTCATTCTATCTTCGTTGTCACTTGTGTAGTCTGTTATCACATGATCCATCATTTCTGCCAAGGTAGCATTTGGGCATATATGTTTTGCAATAAAAAAATCGACACCTACATGGTCAATGTAAATCTCCAACTGGCCTTGTGCTGCTGAAATATCAAACATCACGTGCATATCATAGTTGTTTCTTAGTTTGACGGTGATTGAAAACCCAGTGTGTGGTACATCATAATAAAGAGCATGAATCTTCCTATCAACAATGTTAAACAAATATTGCTTCAGCTCTTCCAACTTCATTCTTGGAATGTTGATGTTCATCTTCCAACCGTTTGCATACTTTGGTTTTCCGTCATTGCAAACCAATTGACCATTATTGTGAACAAGAAAATTGTAAACCGTTTGCGTATAAGGTTTAGTAGGTTTGCTTTTTTTCTTGCTGTCAACTTTAAACCGGATACGCTCTTCTCGCTTGTTTCTTCTTTGAACCATTTGATGTAGATACCGGACACGCTCTTCACGTTTTAATTTAGTTTCTTCTGAAATTACACCTACAAAAGATTCTTCCAAAGAACCATCATCTGGAATCAAAACTGTGCTTATATCTACACGATGACCAGAAACGAAAATTTGGATATTCCCAGCAACTTTTGCGATGTCATACATAACATCAATATCATAATCGTTGTTAATTGCTTTCATACCCTGTAATGTATTGTTTTGTGGCAATGCGTAATATAGACAGTGGACTCGTGTAGGTAATTTTCTGCTGAGATAGGTAAGCATACCCTGAAAATCAAGTTGTGGCACAATAATATTGATGCATGAACCGTCTTGATATGTGAATGGGTTAACTATAAATTTTCCGTTGTAGTTGACAGTGAATGCGAAAATAGGGTTGTTAGATGTAGACATTTCGTGAACGGAACAAGTGTATTTCATTCGTAGAAAGCACCAACTGTTATATATATATATAATTTGGTCGGGTAGGTAAGCATTCATTCCGTTGTCCTAAAAGGTAAGTGAGTAATCAAATCAATGCTTTATTTATTTTCATGAAAGACGCTATGTGGTATCAAATCAACAGTGTAAGTGACCATCATTTTCACCCACTTGTCATTCCTACTATTCCAACATAGTTGTTGTGGACAAACATACGTGCATTACAAATGGAATTTCTTACAAGATACGTAACGTATGTTACACATTAACAACAATAACAGGATAATAATAACTAACTTGCTACAAACCAAAGAAATTAAACCAACTATTATCAGATTCCTGCGTGTTTTGATCAGTCAGATGTTGAGAGGCGTATGGTTGGGAGTCGTATAGTTCATAGCCATGAGACGGGTTATAAATAGCATTTTGTTCGTGGCTTGCCTCACCTTGTTCATATGGTTGCGGTTTATATGTGTTATGTTCAAATACTTGCGATAGGTGGGTGTCATTAATCGGAAAGTTATGATGATGTGTTTCAGTCGGGTATGCGTCGAACGTTTGTGGACCTTCATGTTGCTCGTCCACTGTTTTTTTCTTTTTGCATTGATAAGATTTATGACCCGCTTGACCACAACTACCACATTGTTTTACTTGTGGTTCCTCACCCTGAGATGGTATACGGTTAGTATTTTTTGGCCGACCGGGTTGTGGGTTGTCCATTCGTGGAGGAATGATGGGTTGTATGTGCGGTGGATACTCCCATTCGTGAAACTCTCCAACAAAATTAACCGACTCCGCGTATGTCGCTTGGTATTTCTGTTTTTTAAACCAATCCTGTACGAACTGCACACAATCTGTTAGACCTAAGAACCTAGTAACAGAAATAACGTGACCACAAGGTATCCCGGAAAGCTGCCACTGGCGGCAGTTGCATGAGTTGGTCGCTAAGTTGACCTCACGATTGTATCGGCCATCGTACACCTGGAATCGATCTTGGTTAATCTCGTATACATTCCAAGTTGCGCTTTTTATTTTTCTTTTTTCCACCTTATGGGCAGCCCAATCTGTTATATCATACTTCATTTTCGCTGCATAAACACATAGACATAAAACAGTGACTTTATATTACACAAAATCATCTAAAAAAATATATATTTTCTTTTGGAAGATAAATACCAGCAACTTCTCGACGTTTAAAATACCAATCTTGCACCATTTTTCGGTATTGCTCTGTCAGCATTGTAATTGGCAGCTTCCTTGATTTGACAGTACAAGCGTTAATAGACTCAACACTGTTAGATGTACAATAATTGTAACGAGTTCGTGGGGAATATGATCTGGACCATCTTCGTACATCCGCTTCAATTAGCTTGTTGTAAGCCTCAGGCTGAATAGCCTGTAGTATTTGCATCCTCCTTTCAAATTCTTCAGGTGTATACGCTTTGCATATGCTCCAATATAGCCCCTTTGTTTTTTTATTTTTCAAAGAAATGTTCATCATTAGATGACGACAACAAATACCATGAAACGCCAACGGGTATTCATTGCGTACTGCTAACGCGATAGCAGGATGCCTATCAGATATGATAACCAAATCTTCGCGATCGGCTATGCATTCTTTGAGGACTGAAAACCACCATGACCAACAATCACCAGTCTCCCCTCTGCATATACCGTAAGCAACGGGCACAATTTGGTTGTTTCCATCCATGCCTACAGCTAACAAGTTTGTCCCTTTATAGAGACCCTTCAAATGTGCCCCATCGACTATAAGCAGAGGGCGGAGATTTTGTACAAAAATTCGAATCTGAAAAAGAAAAAAAATTGAAAACGTAAACCCCTTTTAATAAGTAAAAGTATAATAACATATAACATTTATTTAATTAAAAAAAAAATTAGTATAACTTACTGAAACACCAATGGCAACGAATAACATCTCGAAAACTCCATTTTTGTTTGTCTTGATACGGGCGATTGTGCCTGGGTTATTTTTTTCTAGGTTGTGACAATAATACGGTAACATTTCAAACGATTCTTTCGGTGAACCCCTAATCATTTCTAACCCATAATCCTTTCCTCTCCATGCTTGTTGGTAAGATATACTTGTTTTATATTGCGCCAACATGTCTTGTTGCATATCTTTTGGTTTTAAATCCCGTCGATTGTCTTTTAACTTCTCTCTAAAAATGTGACCAATAACTTTTTTATTTGCATTTCGATGGTTAGGATATGTTTGAGTTCTGGGACACGTGTGAAAATCATTCAAACCTGTAACTACAAACACATCTGAACCTTTGATGCGTTTAGAGTTAATTCTCCATTGGCACTGTGTATAATGAAAGCATTTACAATCAAACCTTTCTGGTTCCGACTTTCGAACTAAAAACTGGTAACCTTCTTTTAAACATTTAAACCTAATTGCAACGTCTATTTTTTCTCTTGTTTCAAAAAACTTTCCGACAAAAAAATCAGAATCACAATTGTATTTGTTTGAACTTATTGGTTTGGACTGGTAAAGAGGTGTTTCTGGAACAGCAGGAGTTAATGAAAAAATATTTTTCCATTCATGGTGAATAGGTTTTGGGTTATTGCCATCATTTTCTTCATCTTTGACATCCTCATCGGCCTCCTCGAATGCAAACGAGGATCCTGGGTTTGTGAAGTACGGCTCAACTTTATATCCGGACCCATCATTTTCATATTCATTCGATTCAATTTTTTTGGATGGACCAACATCAAAAAAAGACTTGCTATGGTTTTTATTATATAAATTATATGAGTTTTCTTGAAAAGCAGAGGACTCGATGTTTTGGTTAGTAGTTGTTGTTTCAAAAAAATTGTAAAACGTTTCCTTTTTTTGGGTGGACATAAAACATGTTGTTTCTTCAAATTCTTTCGCTTTAACCACATACAGATGTGGCATTCCTGCATTCGAGTAAGCTAAATCAGTAAAAAAATTTACCTCATCGTCGTCGGTAATATCCATTCGAACGTCAAAACGAAGGGTGCGAAAATTTAATATGCAGCCGAATATTGGGATCCACATTGAATTTAGAACGCACATATTCAACTAACCACGAGTACGTGATATTAGTATACATAGCCACACCTCGTTCAGTGTCTTCAAAATGTAATATACATTTGAATTTATGTGTATCTGAAGTCATTGCTATTTGTGTCTAAATTTTTTTGAATTAGAGTAAATGTAGTTGCTACGTTTCACTATATATCTTTCTTTATATACACATTGATGACACCTCCGCGTACGCGTATTCTTTTACGCGGGATATGACACAGAATAGACCTGGATGTGACAAGTCTATGACAATGATGTGACAGATACGTACATTGATGTGACTAGTCTATGACACCTCCGCGTACGCGTATTCTTTTACGTGGGATATGACACAGAATAGACCTGGATGTGACAAGTCTATGACAATGATGTGACAGATACGTACATTGATGTGACTAGTCTATGACACCTCCGCGTACGCGTATTCTTTTACGCGGGATATGACACAGAATAGACCTGGATGTGACAAGTCTATGACAATGATGTGACAGATACGTACATTGATGTGACTAGTCTATGACACCTCCGCGTACGCGTATTCTTTTACGCGGGATATACTCTTATTTAAGTCTTACATTGTTAAGCCAATTACACACCATCCTTTACACCACTTACTAAAAAACATGTCGGACAACATACCAATCGACCTTCAAGTTGATATCATGAAGAAGCTACCAGTTAAGTCTTTACTACAGTTTCGTACTGTGTCTAAGCGATGGAAGTCTTCCATAGATTTGCCGAACTTCATCCGTAGTTACGGTTTTTGTGAAAGAGATATGTGTTGTTTCAATTTAACATATATGCAAGGTAATATTGGTTTTATGTTTTCCGTAAATGAAAATTTAGCCTTTACGAATCTAGAAACAACTTTGAATCTTCCAACTCTTAAGCCTATCGCTACTTCAGAAGGTGTCTGGTGCTTTTCGTATGGTTCAAATATGATGGTTGTTCTTTGGAACCCATTAATAAAAAGATCTGTAGGAATATTCGTCCCTACTTTCTCAGATCAACCTGATTCACCAAAAATGGTCATCGGTTTCGGTGTCCGTCCCGACAACTTAGACCCTACCCTTTTAAAGATTACTTACCCATATTACGGTCAAGGACCATGGTATGTGTCAGTTTATACATTGAGCTCCAGACGTTGGAACAATCTTGAAAATGGCCGTTTGCCCCGTGAATCAATTAGAATTAAACGGTCTGGTCAAGCAGTAGTGGGTGGTAAAATTTTCTGGATTGGTTCAGAAAAATTTGTTCATAATGATGGTGTTTTGTACAAACGGTACATGATTGTTTCTTTTGATTTGGTTACTCACCAATTTACAGTGCAAAACATACCTGAATTGATAAGATTCACGGTTCAGCCTCCGTTCTATATATCTCAGCTACGAAACTCTCTAGCAGTTTCAGGTAGTTACCTTGCAGAAGAGTGCAAAGTTTTGTGCGCATGGGAATTAGAATTTGATGGTGGTGTTGTATCATCGTGTCCAGTGCTATTCACCGTCCCATTCCCAATTGACAATGAGGTAAAACTACTTGGATTTACCAAGGCTGCAGAACCAATTGTTCAATCTAAGAGCAACCAACAAGTAGCTCACTCACTACAAGTGTACGAGCGAACATCTCAGGAGTTTCAAAACATGGGTATTGAAGCAAATGGTGGTTCGTTTTTCATTGGGCCATACAAAGAATCACTAATTCTTCTTGATCAACCAAATAATACCTATATGGTTTAGTTTGATGTGTTTAAGCTTACCAATGTATGTCTATTTTTGTTTCTAAAACTGTTCTAGGTTTTTTAATATAATGTTTTTTAATGCAATTTGTTTGTGCTTAATATTCAATGTTTTTTATTTATGTGTACAAAAAAAAAATGTTGCTAATATAACTTATGCTTTATATATTAATACAATCACGTGACCAAAACATGACAGTTTAATGCCTAAGTAATTTTGTACCCGAAATATGACAATGATGTGACATATACATACATTGATGTAACTCATCTATGACAACCCCGCGTACGCGTAATTTTTTACGCGGGATATGACACGGATTAGACAACTCTATGACAATGATGTGACAAGTCAATGACATTGATGTGACTAGTCTATGACAACCCCGCGTACGCGTATTCTTTTACGCGGGATATAACACAAACCTGTCTATAAAAACTCATTCACAATTCAATTTCTCTAAACACATATCACCATTATCAAATTATCTACACTCTAGAAAAATTTAACAATTCGGAAAATGGCCCAACAAAACAATTCCGGATACACTAAACGATACCAACATAATGTTGGGGCTTCATCTACCTCTTCAAACTTACCAGAAAGGTTAATACCCGGTCCAGCTGGTATTATTCAAGCGGCTATTCTCCGAAAAAATGCGGACATTAGGGAATGTGGCCCTGATTATTGTCTAGTGCCAACACAAGAATATGTAAGGAAGATAAAAGAAGATGTCGTTGAAGATGATCATTTTTCACGTGGGCCATGGCTATGCGCTATTAATAAGCTGCGTAATAGCGAAGGTATCATCGTAAGTGGTTGTCTTGGCAATATAAAAAACTGTATCATAAAAGGGAAACTTGAACTTGTTGTGGCTGTAATCAAGACTTGTACTCCTACCGCACTTGGGGAGCTAACAGTAACACTTAAAGATCCAACGGGGACATTCTCTGGTACAATTCATCACAAAGTCCTTACAGAAGAATCAGGTTACAAAGACTCTATCAAAGTCGGAGCTGTGTTGGTACTTCGTAATGTTTCAGTGTTTACCCCAAAATCAACACCCTTTGGTCTTAACATTACATTGAGGAACATTGTTCAGATTTACGAAAAGGATACAGTTTTTATTGGCTGAACCTTTTAATATTGTCTACGTAATGTTTATTTAAATAAAGTTCGGCTTTTTTTTCTTCGTAGTTGAATAAAACTAAGTTTTATGCTATATTAATCCTTATTAATGGTAACAACTATGATATATCAAAGCATAAAAGGTAGAAATATCATCAAACTAGGGTTTCCTTTTTTTAAGTAACAAAACCCTAACTAGGGTTACCGACAACAACAAACCGACAACAACAAATAATAATGAGTCTCAATAATAATTTGTATCTTGCGTACGAAATATATATTTCAAGTAACAACATTTTGCGTAATTGCATACATCCTGCGTAGCAATATGCGCGGGATGTTATTATAACATTACTTTTGCATCTTGCGTATTTTGTTACATCCTGCGTATTATAATGCGCGGGATGTTTAGTTTTGTGTTTTTTTTTTTTTTCGACGGCAAAGATCAAAACATGTCATCTTGCGTATCTTGCGTAAAGATGAACGCAAGATGTATGGGCATTTTCGATAGCTTGATAAAGTTTGGTCAAATTGAGACAATTATGTGTGTACAGGTCCAACGTAGTAATTTTCGCTAAAGGATATTACAGAGAAAGTAAAGGAACTTAAGGCGGAGAATTCAAGACTAAAGAAGTTAAATGCAAGACTTGAAAAAGTCTTGAAGCTCAAAGATAAGAGAATCAAACAACTTGAAGCTGAGGTTGCTGCAAACAGGGGCGAATGCATTCATTAGCTTTTGTGATTTTAGTTCATTCTGGTTGAATT
The DNA here is from genome assembly GCA_021014915.2 of Artemisia tridentata subsp. tridentata. NCBI lineage: Eukaryota > Viridiplantae > Streptophyta > Magnoliopsida > Asterales > Asteraceae > Artemisia > Artemisia tridentata. The sequence goes on from CP139503.1 coordinate 326,350,994, forward strand.
GGATTAAGCCATCCCGAATTGGTAGTGTTTGGTTAAGGTTACATTGATGATACAGTTTCGGTCAGGATCGAATTCCAACATGAAGAGTCAACCCATACGTCTTTACATAGATTACTTGTGTTATTATCTAGTCCCGATGACCACAGGGTCCACAGTAAGTCCTTACTCGTTGTTTATAGCGTCTTCTTTTGACAAAAGCGGCAGTGGTCGACTGCTTGTGCCAAAAAAGTTGCATTTTAAAGTCCAGAATCGATATAGGTTTTATCGTTTCTTATAGATTTCAAAGCAATTTCTGTATTTTAGTAACCTTTCACACCTACTTTCTGGACTCGGGGAAGCGGTTAATACAAATCAACATCCATATGATGTAACAGAGAACAGAAGGGTAGTTGACTCTTACAACCACCAGGGAAGCTGTCATGAAACTATTATTCAAGCCTTATTGTTACGACGAACAAAGTATCAAAGTAGCATATAACAAAGAATATCTGTTAATTTTCATTCAGCAGTATACACGAGCAGTAAACTCAACCCACAAGTCCACAACACACTCGATGATTTCAGAAGTTTCCAACAGGCAAACAAGCAGATTGGAACTTCTAAGCACATATGATGAACAGATTAAACTTGCTACTTGGTGATCACGCCAATATCTTAAGATTCATTACAAAGCAAAAATGCTTGGGCTCAAACCATCTTAGCTGTTTCTGATCAGACATGTTTGACCACAGACATTTTAGCAAAAAGCCGAAAACTTAGCACCAACACAACAAATTGGATTAACAAAATGAAATCTCAAATATGATCTAGCGTCTCGGATTGTTGTTGGATCTAAACTGCAGGGACAGAATCAGGATTGTTTTGCCCAATTGGATTCTGCTTCCTTTCTGCTTGGAGTGATCTGCATAATGATTCAAGCTTTTCTTTTTGATTCTTGGTTTTCTCCAGTTGCTTCTTCAAGCGTTCGCGCTGCTCACAGGAATAACAAATAATTTATTTTGCTATTCAAAAAATTTGAAAGGGAAAATAAACCATAATAGCGTAAAATCAGCACTCACCTCCTCCACAAGTTGTACGAGTGTATAGTCTGACTTCTCGGTTTTACCCTTTAGAAAAGTATTTTCCTTTCTCAGTTCCTTTATCGATTTTGCCATCTAAGTTCACACATATGATATTGATAAGAAACATGAAGCAACACAATATCTGATTACAGTTCAGAGAAAGATATGTATACCTTTTCAATTTCTTGCTTAAATGTTTCAAAAACCTCATTGCTCTTCACTAAGGCATCCTACAAATATTTAACCTTGTTTAAGCACACCATAATACGGTCAATAACAATATATGCAATATGCATGAAGAGGATAAGGAAGCAACTGTCAGAGTGTACTGTACATAGACTAGACGTGAATAAATAAGTTTTTACCTGAAATTGTTGGAATTTTTCTCCGTCAGCAGTTAACTGTAACCGCAAATTCTTTTCTGTTGCCAACAGTTGTGACACCTGCTCTGCATACATGTTCATCTGCGACTGTTCCTTAACCAATTTTTCTTCATGTTGCTGAATCTTTAAATCTGCAATTTGAAGTTCTAGAGATTTCTGCTTCAACTGCATAATACAATTCATTATAGTTACCTGGAGCAAGTTGGAAAGCTTGAGTTACATCGTCACTGCTAATATACAATTAGTTATACCTGGTGAGCATGCTGTTGCTCCATAAGGGCAACTTGAGCTTCCTTTTGCTTCAATTGGTTTCGTAACCTGAAGAAGGTTTTGTAATTTAAGATCAAGCAAATGGAACTATATGATAACAGGGAAGTTATACTAAACACAGATTATGTAATTCTTCTCAATCACCAAGTTGCTTTTAAGCAAGATCAACAAAAGTCATGATAATTGATCTTTAAAATGACAGCACGGCCATAGATCGACATGTGTCATGTGTGTATAAAACAAGTTTAACTAAGCATATTACAAAGCACCGAATTTATCTACAAACTCATAATAATAATTACACAGCAAGCAGGTACAGGACAAAGGTGCAAGATACTAATTGTCTTCAAAGTAAGTAGTGAGATCAACCTGGCTAACATATGCAGATACACATTATTCAATTTCTTTCTGATATATAAAATGTTAGATCACACAGGCATAGATGTATATTCAAGATTTACCATTTCACGTAACTGATAAGTCTAGTGTCAAACGCTCTGGAACATATTTTATACTTTAGATCTGTTTGGCCTCAAATTTAACAGTTCTGCTATTTCCTTAGCTAATACAACAATTTTAACACTTCCCTAATCATAAGAGTTTATACAAGTATCGTTAGAAATATTAGTTGATTGAGCTTTAGTATTCAGCTAGGGTATACTGAGTGTCACTGGGATAGATGGTTGCCTCTCGAAAAGCAGGCCACATTTTGTATTCTATTTCCAATTATGTGTTCTATCATATCTTGTTAGGTATTATGCAGATATAAGAAACAGGATGAGTTCATGCAATACATATTAGTTATCACAGTCTAAAACTTCTACTGTACTTACATTTCATTTTCCTTCAGTTGACTCAGGCTGTCATCTCTTTGTTCCTCCAGCTTAGTAGTAACATCCTATAACAGAGCAAGAACCAAACTAGTTAGATGCAAAATGCATATACCCTATAATTAAAAGACACCACTAAGAAGATACTCGTACAGTCGTACATAGAATTAGGAAAAAAAAAACCACAGTTCTTCTAAGAAAACAAGCAAGTGCGTTTTCTTGTAAAAAAAATATTGATACCTTTATTGCTTCCTGAAACTTGTTTGATAGCTCTAGTCTTAGGTTTTGACTTTCTGATGATACCCTTTTGCACTCATCCTGCCAAACACCAGAATACTTATAAACACATTCATCAAGGAGAACCCAATCAACTCATCGCAGATTAGCATATAAGGTAAAAAAAAATATAGAAACAAATTGCAGTGATCCCAAATGAATTAGCTATAGTATGTGCTTTAAATTGTATATGAAAAAAATATATTCCCACGTATCCAAATAACAAAGGTAATCCAACAGCAATCTTATGGAACAAGAAGCGGTTAGCAAATATCACCGGTCAAGCAAAGCTACTATAGAAAAATAAACTGATTAACATAAACTGTCGCTATAAAGAACCTAAACATGATACCGGGCCATGGAGGGAGGCAAAGGAAATTTATCAGACAAGGCAAATGGTTTTGTAGACTAGATTTTGTAATGTTCACATACATCAATACTGAAATAACCATCATGTTATAACTACTAGATTTGACAGACTGAAGTATACCATCAAGATCTTGTTTTGACGTTGCAGCTCCCTACACAACGACTCAAGTTTATCTCGCATAGAAATAGCTGACAGAAAGAGAATAACCACGTCAAAGTCAGAATTGACAAATTACATAAGAAGGTAGATCCATCAACTCACACAGTATCAATGAAAATACACACCTGAATCTCTTTCAGAAAGAACTTTCTGATAACTCAAAGTGAACTCCAAAAATTCCTTTTCTGACTTGAATGTACGCTTGGCACTTTTACGTTTTACTTCAGATGTATCCTAAACAGAACACGATTACACGAGTTAAAAAAAGTTTAAATTTTTGTTGCCCCTAATACTCCAATCTACAGTTCACAGAAAACAGACATGAAAATACTTAACATCATAGATTTCTTAGCTTAAACTTTTGCGCCTAATACCTTATACCTCTCCCGGCTCAACAAAAATACTAATAAATATTTCCTATAACCCACCTTCCCACCTATTAACTCCGTAAATAAATAATGCAACCTACATGATTAATTAATTAGAAGTACAAAGTTATTACTAAATACTTTTCTGGTTGTTCCAGAGCTCTCTGATGTTACGGTTCCTTGTACATTGGCTGCTTGCATCTCCGCTCCTTGCTCAATTGCTGCAACACAAATGGCATTTTAACTTAATAGCTGAACTCGAAAACAAACTGATTTGGCAATACATCATATATCAAATTCATATAAGCAAGTAGCCAAAAAACATTACATTTTTCTGAACTTTGACAAGTTCCTTGAGCATCTTTGTTTACAACGTTTTCAGGTACAAAACTTGGCGATCCAGCGCCACTCTCATCTTTACACTCTTTCTCTGCATCGATTTCAACCAACTCGGACAGTTCAACAGGAAACGTCCTGGCTTGCTCAATACTTCCATCGTCCCCATCACAAGACTGAAAATCATCCACCACCAAATCCGGCCTGGACTCAACTTCTACCAATCTCTCCTCCTTATAATCATTGACATCATCTTCTTCTTGCTCAGACGGGGTTAACGGGTCTGCTGAGCTGTCAACAAACCCGTCTGGTAATGAATCGGCTTCGGGGAGTTGGGTTGCTTCTGGGTTCTCCATTTAACCTAAAATTTCAAAAATCCATATTTTTATTTCCTTATTCACTGAAAACAACATGTGAAATAAAGCAAATGAATTTATACAAAACAAAACTTGAAGGTTGAAACTTTATATATCAAGATTAAGTTATATAACATTCCCAATAAGTTTCTTGAAAAACATAATCAAAATGGGTCCTAAAAGCTGAAGCTAAATTAATTATTAGGGTTATGAGCTAAATATATGGAGCAGTTGATAAAACTTTAACAGCTAATCAAGTTTTGGAATAAAACTAAAGCGTAATTTGTGAATTTGAAAGGGGGTTTTGCGTACCGGAAAAAAAATTAAAAGAACCAAGGGGGTCGATGAATTTCATGTAACCGTACGTAGTGGTTTCAAAACCTTCTTTTAACATACGGGGTGTTTGGGATTTGTTTAGGGAGCGTTTGTTTCAACTTACTTTTATACTCCCTGAGTATAACTTAGGGTGCGTTTGGTATGTTGCCATGAATCACAATGGGTACGGGTATAGATATAACGTGCGCCCCCAGAAATGAAAGATCCATACTTTCCCTTTTTGAGTGATATGGAGTATGGAACATATCTATATTTCATTCCCGTATTTGAAAGATTTACATCTTAAACAAAGATATGATTGGAATGAAAATTCTTTCCTTGATTCCCATTCCAGGATACCAAACGCAACCTTAGTTTTTCCGGTTTATTTTTAGACTTATGATACACGCGTGGCAATTTATCCTCGATAAGAACCGGCATTTATCATGGGTATAATAGAGTTTTACTAGTTTTGTCATGCTTTTGACTCGTCAGTGGAGTGCCCCAACTCCTTAATAGTGTGGTGTCATGTTAAGTCCTTTACTCATGGCACGTACTGCACCTTTTTGTTGTGGTACTCCAACAAAACTAACATAATAAACTAAAAACACTCGTATTTGGTACGTTTCTAACCACCCCTCATAATTTGGCTCGTGATAGTATTATAACCAAAGTATGGAAAATAAGTTCATAAGCCCAAACATGAGATTTAGAAAACCCCATTGTTTTCATATTTTTTACCTTTTATACATATGTGTTTCAGAAAAGTTAAAACTATTGTAAGTTAGAGTGTTGCTATTCACGCATAACTTTTGGCCCAAAACCTTGTAAGGTTTTTGACAAATTGTTTAATGACGTCGAGTTTAGAAAGATGGTCTCTGATTCATGGGTTTTGGTTTCATCTCTTTTGATGCCAAATATTTGCCTTAAAAACAAGCTTAAAAATCTTAGGCTTGCCATCAAGTCTTGGACAATAAATCGAATATCGGCCCAACAACGTTCCAAGGAGGAAATTTTGAGGCAACTTATTGACTGGGACATTAGGGCAGAGACTGGTCTTATCAATGATATGGACATGATAAAGAGGGAAAAATGGATGATGGATCTAACCACTCTCGACCAACGGCAAAGAGACGATTTGAGGCAAAAGTGTAGGCTGAGATGGGCGTTGAGGGAGATGAAAACACTCGTTTTTTCATTCTCTTCTCAAAAATAAATATGTAAATTTCTCCATGAACGGCGTCTCGATTAATGGCATTTGGTTGGACTCCCCTGATGAGATGAAAAAGGATGTCATCGATCACTTCTCTTCTAGATTCAAATAAAATGACTGTTGTCGACCTTCATTTGCTAGTTCTCTCTTCCATAGGCTATCCCCTCCTGATATCAGTTATCTGGAGTCAAGCTTCTCTATCGAGGAGTTGACAAACGGTAATTCTACCGTTTGGGACTATGCCGATTCGAAGCCCCCGGGCCCTGATGGATTCAACTTTAATTTTATTAAATCTTTTTGGGACATCCTTAAAGCTGATTTCTTGAATAGTATCAAGCATTTTGAGACTACTGGAAACATAGAAATTGGATGTAACCCATCCTTTGTTGTGTTGATCCCTAAAAAGATTGACCCCCTCAGATTCTGAGATTACCGTCCTATAAGTCTCATTAGAGGTGTCTATAAGGTGATTGCCAAATTGCTTGCTTCTCGGTTGGCTTAGGTTATTGACTCAGTTATTGGCCCTAATCAATCGACCTTCATTAAGGGATGGCAAATCCTCGATGGTTGTCTTATTCCTAATGAGATCATCCGTATGGCCTCGTTGGAAGATCATAAACTTTTGCTCTTTAAGGTTGACTTCGAGAAGCGTTTAATAGTGTCAACTGGGGCTTCCTTCTAGACGTTATGAGACAAATAGGTTTCGAGTTAAGTGGAGGATGCAGATATCCCCGTGTCTCTCTTCGAAATTCATCTCGATTTTGATCAATGGTTCCCTGTCAAAAGAATTCAAGATGGAATGTGGCCTCCGTGAAGGCGATCCTTTATCGCCTCTTCTTTTTCTTCTGTTTGCAGAAGCTCTTCAAGTGACCATTTTGGAAGCGTGTGGTAAAGGGGTCTATAATGGAGTATCTCTCGCGTATAGTGGAACCAATGTCTCTCTTCTTCAATACGTGGATGATGCTTTATTCTTTGGTGAAAACGTAGAGGGGGGGGGGGGTGAATACGTTCCCGTTTTAAAAACTTAAAACTTGTTGTATCAAATTTCCAATTTAGCTTGTTCTAATATGAAAGATGTCAATTGTAGTTTATGACTAGCATAAACCAAAGCATGTTGTCACATATGTATTACAATAAGTCACAACACAAGCAATCATATAATGCAAACATAAAAGTAAAGAGGTAAGTAAAAGAAAGCGCAAACCGAACACGATGATTTATAGTGGTTCGGTCACGGAGCTCCTCTCCGCCCAACTCCACTCCCCGAGTACCCAACTCGAGAGTTACTTCACTAGATCAACAAGCTCCCTTCTCGGCGGAGAAAAACTTACAATCATCGCTTACACTTTTTTCGGTACAAAGCTAAATACCGGGTTCTAGTTCGAGGTAGAACCAACCTGACGTCGCCTATACAATTTCCGACACTAAGCTAGATGTCGAGTTCTTTACAAGGGTACAACCACTCCCGTCGTCGCTTATACTTTTTCCGACACTAAGCTAGATGTCGAGTTCTTTTACAAGGGTACAACCACTCCCGCTATGTTTTATGACCCAACATAGAAACCTTGTGTTTTATGGCACAAACACATAAACCACCTAATCTAGTTTGGTGTTAAGATTGTGATGCAATGATGTTTACAATGATGATCCATGACATAAGTGTATCATGGATATGAATGACTAATCTAAATGAACTTCCATTGAAAGGAAGCCTTCAATGGATGAAGATCACAAGCTCCCTAAACTTGTTGTGATGGATCTTTATATATGCATGTGGAATCTACATGAACTTCTTGAATAAGAAGTCTTCAATCATTGAGGATGTCAAGTGCCCTTGAATCTTCATATGTTGGAATGCTTTGGTGGATGATGACTTCAAGATCTTCTAACCTTCTTGGTGGATCAGGAAGTATGCTATGCATGTGATGGATGATGACTCATGATCTTGAGCTTGCTTCACAGGATCATATCGAGAGTATGCTTACAACATAATGAAAGTTAGTAACATTATTATCATTATGTAAAGGGTGATTAATGTGTGTTTCTGCATGATTTACTACTGATCTAAATGTATGCAAAGGGTAGAGAGAATGTGTGTTCTTGTGGGTTAAAACAATGGGTAAACAATGGGCTACTATTTATAGGAAAACTGTTCAGACAGCCCGCGGATTTGGCGGAACCAATTCCAGGGGTCCGCCCTTTATGTTGTTTGGTTCCGCCGGGACCAGACAGCTGGATCTTAACATATCTTACCAAGATCTTACACAATCCAACTCATTGCTTGAAGATCTTTCCAAAATATTTTACTAAGTCTACAAGTTATCTAAATGATGTATGCAATGATGTCATGAACATATTTCCATTTTAAGAATTAAAATGTAAATAATGTAAATGTATATATGTATGTCCTATGTATATACTAGCTTAACTAATATATGTTTACCAATATGTATCATGTTAGTTTGACACCTAAAGTGTACTTATCCTATTAATCTTAGAAAACATGATGTACAAGTAAAAGTACTTGTATATGCAAAATATAAAATGAGGTTCCAAGTAGAATGGTTAGCTTTTTAAAATACTTTGTGAAAACGTAGAGGGGGGGGGTGAATACGTTTACCGTTTTAAAACTTAAAACTTGTTGTATCAAATTTCCAATTCGGCTAGTTCTAATATGAACACTGTCTGTTGTAGTTTATGTCTACCAAGTTGTCACACAAGTATTATCACATAATCACAACATAAGCAATCACATAATGCAAAATAAAAGTAAAGAATAAGTAAAAGAAAGCGCAAACCGAACACGATGATTTATAGTGGTTCGGTCACGGAGCTCCTCTCCGCCCTACTCCACTCCCCGAGTACCCAACTCGAGAGTTACTTCACTAGATCAACAAGCTCCCTTTCTTAGGCGGAGAAAACCTTTACACGTCGCTTACTTCCTTTTCCGGTACTAAGCTAAACACCGGGTTCTTTACAAGGGTACAACCACTCCCATCGTCGCTTATACAATTTCCGACACTAAGCTAGATGTCGAGTTCTTTACAAGGGTACAACCACTTCCAACACTCTTTGTATTTTAAGGACTAAAATACTAACCTCACTCTACTGATCTAAATGATACAATGATGGTTACAACAATGATCCATGACATAAGTGTATCATGGATATGAATGCCTACACTATATGAACTTCCATTGATCGGAAGCCTTCAATTTATGAAGATCACAAGCTCCCTAAACTTGTTGTGATGGATCTTCATATATGCATCTTCATGGTGGATTAGTAAGTATGCTATGGATGATGACTTGTGATCTTGATCTTGCTTCACAGGATCATAACAAGTGTATGCTTACAACATAATGAAAGTTAGTAACATTATGATCATTATGTAATGAGGTGATTAATGTATTAATCTACATGTTTAGCTACTGATCTAAGTGTGTGAAATGAGTGAGGGAATGTGTGTTCTAAGTTTGATGATTCTATGGGCAAAACTAAGGACTATTTATAGGAAAACATGGCATGAAAACTATGGGCAAAACCATGGACTAACATGGTTTCTAGTGGCATGAAAACTATGGGAAAAACTATAGACTACCATGTTTTCTAATGGCATGAGTCTATGGGAAAACAATGGGCTGGTGTTTATAGCCAACAATACTTTTGCCCGGCGGATCCGGCGGATCCCATAAAAGGGATCCGTGCTTGTTATCGTTTGGTTCCGCGGGTATGACAGTTAAGAGATAGCTAAAGAATTTTAGTGTATCTTTCCAAATCTTGCATATCTAGTCAAATCTTCCAAGATCCACAAATGTCAACTATCTAACTTGTGTATCTAAACAAAATATTACACAATCTTACAAAGATTTCAGTTGTGATGTATGCCATGATGTCATGTATTATTTAACTAATAAAGTTTCTATTTTAAGAAATAAACATGTAAACTTGTATATGTTATTCCTAGTGAACTTTGTAATGTGTATATGTATGTAACATGTATCCTAGTGATCAACTGATCATGTAAAATAAGGTTCTAAGTAGAATGATTAGCCTTTTTAAAATACTTAATTACCTAACCGTATTTTAAACATTCTAAATGGTTTGTTAAGGGTTTGATCATAATGCTACATAACAAACATGTACGAACCTGTGTTGTATCATACGAGGACTCGAGAGATGTTGAATGTATGTTGAGACAAGACAAGATTACAAGTAACTTGTACATTTTACGTTATGTATCAAGTTACATGTTTGTCATCAATCAAAACAAACGAGATTGCTTGCACTAGCAATCTCCCCAACGAGACTGCTTGCACTAACAATCTCCCCCTTTTTGATGATGACAAATATGTAAACGTGATAGAAAGTAAAATGCAAAAAGTTACTTGTGTCCGTAATTACTTACTTTATCCTTGTGTTCGTTTCTCCGTTTACACCTTTCTCCTTGTGTCTATAATTACTTTACTTTCTCCGTTTACACCTTTCTCCCCCTTTTGTCGAAGCAAAAAGGGTGTGTCCTTGGAGTTAACTTCATTTCTCCCCGAAATGGCGAGCTTGCATCATCCCTAGTGAAGTTAAATAGACTACTCCAATCTCCTATGGTTGTTGCGTCTCCTAGGTTGTAAGCGGATCCATGGATCAAATTAAGACTCTTAACCTACATCAAGGTTAGTGGTGTGCAATAAAAAGAATATATGTGAAAAATGCATGATGAATGAAAAACAAACACCCAATGATACACGTGAGTAAGCTATGTTGGACTATGTTGACCTATCTCCTCCTTTTTGTCGAAATATAAAAGAAGATATGCGTAGCGGAATGTGATTTTGAGAACTTTAAAGCTCCCCCTTGATTTATACTCCCCCTAAATGGAGTGACAAGGATATGATGTATGATCCTACAAAACAAATAGTTAGACTATGATATGCTCCCCCTTGATGTATACTCCTCATTGCTAGAGTACCAACGTATACGGTTCAAGGATGAGAAATGCTAAAAATGATGAGTTAGTATATGATATACTCCCCCTCGATCTATACTCCCCGTTGCTAGGGTACCGACGTATATGATCCAAGGACGAAGAATCCTACAAAATAAAGGTTAGTATAAAACAATATTTGTCCTTGGACAAGTATGTAATATATACCAATGCGTATATATGATGCATCCTAAATAATGTTTGACGAAAACTCCCCCTTGCTCTAGGGCGTCAAGATGAACCTACAAAACAAAAGATTAGTGCACTAGAAACAATGTCTTAAGTCATATACGACCAATGTGTATAGAAGATGCAATATGAGTGCTAGACTGATAATCCTCCTGGTTTGAGATCGTCAAGAAGCACCTATAAAAGAAGAAAAATAATCGAAGCAAACTTCATCCTATGATGAGTAAGCTATATACGATCGAGCGTATTTGATGATGAACCTACAATGAAATGGTTAGTGCAATATATTTTATCTCAAAGAAAAATATTATGTAACATATCAATAATCTAATCACAACCAACATACCAATTGTGATTGTCTAATCAAAGAAAAATATGATGCAGCATACGAATTGTGATATCAATCGTGATTATCTAGTAAACCATGTTATAAAGAGTGTAATATTTTAATAAGAATAACATTTACAAGAATATAATATGATAAAATCCTACAAAACAATGCCTATGAGGAGGATATGAAGTGAAGTTAAAATGCTTAAAGTGAGTGGTGTTAATATGGTGTTCGTTTACAAGTGAATGATAACTTAATGGATGACTAAAGGTTGATGTAAGTAGGTTTTTCGCTAATCCACGGGATTGATGATTAGTGAAAAAAATGCTGGATGGTGGTGATTATAATGAATGCAATGAATTCAGAAACTCTAATGTATAGCAAATGCTATAAGAGTATTTGAAGACTGTTACGGTTATGATATTATCATCTACCAAAGATGAATCATGCCATAGTAAATGTTTGAATGAAAATGAGAGGAAGTGAAGACAATGATCACTTAGGAATAGAGATTCCATATGTAACAATTGGAAATACTAGATACCTATATGTGGATAAAAATGACATCATATGATGAGAGTGTTGGTTGGACCAACGTGTTTAGAAGGATGGTTCTGTTTGCACTGACAATGACGTGCTTGATATGTGTCAGAATGAAAAGGATGAGATCCTATGATGGTGTTCTAGACAATGAAGTTGTGAAGGAAAATCCTAGACTCGGTTGTGAGAGGGTTGTCTGTTTTAAATGGTTAAACACTGAACTTGGTACCCGCGGATTTGGCGGAACCAAAATTTTGGTTCCGTCCTTCTTAACGAAGGGTTCCGTGAGACCAAAATGGATTTGGTTATGTTTTGTCTTTTTTTGATCAAACGAAGGTTCAAGCTAACGTCTATTTACTTATAACTAATGACTTGGTTTCACTAATCCTAGTAAAAGTCTAAGGAGACTTAATGCTTCTCGTTTAAGAGGTATGTCAAACACATGATGTGTTTTTGACGAGGTATTGATGCATAACTGTGATGTTGATCTAAGGAGGTTTGACACACTTGTGTCTTTTGTGAACTGATTTAACTGAGTGATTTGAACCTACATGTCGGTATTTGGGAATGTAAGAAATATGAGTACATGTTCTTTAATGTGAAAAGACAATTATGTGAATGAATTTCTCTCCTCCTTAATTGGTGGACATTCAACATAATCTATGAAGAATGAAGGTAAAGTGTTTAGGATGTTGCAGATTAATGAAAGCGATGAGCTTAGCAATGTTTTTGTGGATATTGGTTAGCATACAAAGAACTTCATCCTTGAAGTTACGTAGCTCTTCTCTATCAATGCGAGATGATCGCACGACGAGGCATGTGGTTTTCCTTATGGGAGGTGTATTGTTTTAACTTAAAGATGATGAAGATAATGTTAGGAAAGCGGAAGCAACAATACGATTTGGAGAGAGGTATATTGAAAGATATCCAAACACAAATTTCAAACCTCTAAAACTTAATCCTATTAGCTTTTAAGACTATATGCAAGAAAATGGATCCCATAAACATATTACTAATCTAAGTAGCAATAATGAGATAACAATTATGCAAAATAAGCATAACAAGGAAAAATAACAAATAATTTGTTATCAATCTACAAGACAAAAGTCCTAATGAAAAAAGATGTGAATATTATAGAAATCATAACATCTCATCTACCAGACAAAAAGCTACTACATGGCATCAAGACAAATAATCATATTGTAAGATGACATGACATTGTTTTTGATATTACATTGTGAAATTGTTTTGAAGTTAGGCTTAGTTACTTAAGCATACTTACCCATTAATTAACACAATGATCTATGTGATTAATAAAACAACTTCTAAGTGTTTATCATACCAAAAAGCACTTAGACATATAGGTGCACACATGGCAAACAAATAGTGTGACGTGGTCACAAAAGTAATGAAACGACAGGTTCATGCAAACAATTCCTACATTTTAGAAACATGCATTATTTAGACTATCCTATGAAAAAGACTCAACGAATGTCAACAAAAGACACGAGCTTTCAAATATAGAAATATCATATAAGAATGACATATCATGAGTTAACAAGTAATACATTAATCTTGCGAAATATCATATAACGAAAGAATGAACATATTATTTAAATCATGTTAACATGAAGCATATAATCATGCAGACAAAAACCTTTTTAAGGTTTACACATTTGACAATCAATCAAATAATTATTATAACATTAAGATATCAAACAAATATCATGTAATCAATACATGTATATGTAATGCAAGTGATTTTATTAATTATTCCTAAGACAAGATAATTTACCAATACGTAAATATGTGTCAACAGATTTTAATCATTGTGTTTGGAATTGAATGATCTAAAGGGTGACATCCTTTGAGTTGAGTTTAAGTATGAGTTATGCAAGTGATCTAAGATCAAGACATGTGTTTGTGTGTGGTAATGGGATATGTCATGAACGTTCTGAAGAAAGTTCTTTGGAACAAGAATCTAAATAAAGTTACCAACTTTAATAGGTCTTGTGTATGCTCCAGAGATGTGGATATGCACAAGGTTTGACCAAGGTTTAATGTACGCTTGAAAGGAAATAGATACGTATGGTATCTTTTAACAAGTAAGATTTAACCAGTGCTCAATGAGGAAGATAGTTCATAAAACTAGTGGATGTTTGTTTTAAGATCATTTGCCCGATGAGGTGTAATGAAATCTCTTGTAACATAACCGTTCATGTTGCAAGAAAATAATGATGCATAGGATATACATTATCCTTTTTAACAAGATGAAAAATAAACACATAATGTTTTTCCGAAACATCATGTTTTCCTAAATGAAGATATGAACCCAAAGTATTTGAATTAGATAGACTTATTCTAAATAAACTAGGTTTTAATATTATGATAACTAGATGATGACAAGATAAACTTACTTGAGTTTCTTATGTATACTCCTCAAGATTCATTGTCATTTGGGATGTATGAGATTGGCTTTGAGATTACATTATAACATAAGTTGTTACAATGTTGACAAAGTATTACCAATACTTTGATGACTTGTGGTACTACTTAATGAATGTGAGCATCATGCTCATTTGATGGTGAAGTTCTAATTCTATAGGTGGCAAGGTATTGATGAGTTGATTCAACTTGCATTTGATTTGGTATGAGTGTTGGACTAAGGGCTTTTTTGAGCAATGCACTCAATGGCGTGAATTATGGTGATGAAGGAGTTTGTTGAACTTTTGGGTTTCATGAATGTTGAAGATTACAAGAATGGATACTAATTCTTGTGGTTCACTAGCGGATGAAGTGTTTGGTTATGTTTGTGAAACCTAGGGGCTGAAGGTGATGAAGACTAATTCTTATGTTCCATTGGTTGGTATAACTAGTGTATGATGTGATCTAAAGCTTAGGGTCTAAGACGTATCACAGAAGTGAATGTGTTGGGATAATGGTGAAAGTACAAGTGTACTTAGGTGATAGGATAAGTGTTTTAACATACGTTGTTAAAATACTTGGGAGTTGATTCTTTCGGATATGACTTTTAATGACTACATTTGTAAGTCAAAATATACTTGAATACTTCGGATGAAATACTTAAGTTGTCAATCTTACTTTGAGAAAAGGATAGCAAGACTTGATAATTACATCTATAACTTAAGTGTGAGTTATGACTCGATGTAAATCCTCATCGTCTTGAAGGATGACATGTTAACCAAGTGAGGCAACATATGTGAATACAAGATAACATCTACAGACATGAATTGGGTTTGTAATCTGTGATATATTTGCAAACAGTGAGTCTGGATTAGTTTGGAAGTTTTCAATTTACAAATCAAGCTAGTGGATGAGTAAAGAACGGGAGGATGCAGTGAATGTGTGTAATGATCACAAATACTCAGTGGTTTACCGAAAAGGTACCTTGGAGCATTTACATGAAATTTGCAATTGTGATTAGATATGATTATCCTATTTGGTGTTTGGTGAGATGTCCTAATCCTAATTTGAGTGAACATTAGAGATAAGAATCCCAAGAATTAGAATCAATAATCTAAGGATCGGAACTAGTCGGGAATTTTGAAAAAGTTACTGCTGACACCCACGGATCCAATCGACAACAAAGGCGGAGCCAAAAGTTTGGGAGCCGTGGAATCCGTGGGTTCTGGACTGGCGGATCCAAAGCTAACTCTTGACGGATCAAAAATGAGGGATCCGTCGGATCCGTTGAACAAAAGTACTAAAAACAAACAGAGATATATGCAAAATTCGCGTTTTTCGACCAAGACCCGAAAATACTCCTGGAACATATCTATTAGCTAATATGTAATGCAAAACTACTAAAAATGTTTATTCTAACACACATACACACATAGTTTAATCCGATCATATTAACTTACCTTAAATGAGAGTTAAGCCAAACAGTGGCTTAAACCCGAAAACTTGATAACAACGCGTGTTATCATCCTGCATGACATGGTTAGTACACATAAAAGTTTTAACAACAAGATAATATTCTAAAGGCATAACAATTCAACATACCATAGTTTCAAATTGTTTGTACCAAACACTCTTTTTCAAAGTTACTACATGTTTACACATATTAACACTAGAGCAAGAGTTTGTGCAAGACAATACTATTCAAGACACTAAACTAGTTACACTTAGTTCTCATTCCTAAGCAAGTAATGCAAGGTTTTCATATAACATAATCAAACAAGAATGTCTAAGTCTAAAAGTGAAACAGACACAGTTTATCAATTTATTGCACAATATCTAGCAAATGTTCTATTATGCATAAAACAAGCAATTGATAAACAAGCAAGTATGTATCATGGCAAGACACTTATGTATTACAAATAAACAAGTACAATCACACTTATCAACAAGCATATCACATATATGCAAATAATATAGAACAGTTAGCCACATAGCATAGCATAGATTAAAATATACTTTTCGTCACTTTGCGTTTAAATATGACGATGTATGCCAAGCTTAATTTGTTTCCTTTATATTACCAAATTCTTTAGTTTTAAAAGAAATCATATTTATGAGCAAAGGATACCAATTTACATTGCTCGACTCAAAAGTTTAACTTGCTGTGTCAAAATAAAACTTAACATTCTGAATAGGTTATAGTATTTGATTTGTTTTACCTACTTCAATTTAGATCTAGGCCATGAGACTATTTTTAAATGAAAGTAGACTTAATTCCCTTCAAAATGATAGGTGGCGCGACTCCTACGGACTTACGGTTAATTAGTTATGAATTTTTTAAGTTTGACAAAAAACTGCATACTGCATAGACGGATCCGACGGATCCTTTTTTAGGGATCCGCCCTTTGTAACATTTGGATCCGCCGAGACCTGTGACAGATTCTCCTAAACTCATATTTTGACATAGCGAAAGTGTGTGGGACATGCTACACTTAATCTTAGGCATATATTACAAATATTAACAATATTTCTACCTATGTGACTTATCTAAATATTACGGAGGTGATTTTTCAACTAACTTAATGATTATTCCAAACACTCCCTTCAAAATGGTATTTTTCGTAAATTAGTTCTGAGCACATAATTTGACACTTACAAATTCTTTTGAGAAATATTTTTCTTTTATTTTTCAAGAACACCTTCAAGCTTGTATACAAAGTGATATTTAACAACAAAATTTCAAAGTATACTTAGCGAAACATTTTTCATATTATGTTCTGCTTCAGAGGCAATTTGATACATGGATCTTACTCTATTTTAAAAACCATTTGTTTTGAAAATTAGAGCCAACCCGCTCTGATACCAATTGTGAAAACGTAGAAGGGGGGGGGGGGGTGAATACGTTTACCGTTTTAAAACTTAAAACTTGTTGTATCAAATTTCCAATTCGGCTAGTTCTAATATGAACACTGTCTGTTGTAGTTTATGTCTACCAAGTTTTCACACAAGTATTATCACATAATCACAACACAAGCAATCACATAATGCAAATATAAAAGTAAAGAGATAAGTAAAAGAAAGCGCAAACCGAACACGATGATTTATAGTGGTTCGGTCACGGAGCTCCTCTCCGCCCTACTCCACTCCCCGAGTACCCAACTCGAGAGTTACTTCACTAGATCAACAAGCTCCCTTTCTTAGGCGGAGAAAACCTTTACACGTCGCTTACTTCCTTTTCCGGTACTAAGCTAAACACCGGGTTCTTTAAAAGGGTACAACCACTCCCATCGTCGCTTATACAATTTCCGACACTAAGCTAGATGTCGAGTTCTTTACAAGGGTACAACCACTCCCAACACTCTTTGTATTTTAAGGACTAAAATACTAACCTCACTCTACTGATCTAAATGATACAATGATGGTTACAACAATGATCCATGACATAAGTGTATCATGGATATGAATGCCTACACTATATGAACTTCCATTGATCGGAAGCCTTCAATGTATGAAGATCACAAGCTCCCTAAACTTGTTGTGATGGATCTTCATATATGCATCTTCATGGTGGATTAGTAAGTATGCTATGGATGATGACTTGTGATCTTGAGCTTGCTTCACAGGATCATAACAAGTGTATGCTTACAACATAATGAAAGTTAGTAACATTATGATCATTATGTAATGAGGTGATTAATGTATGAATCTACATGTTTAGCTACTGATATAAGTGTGTGAAATGAGTGAGGGAATGTGTGTTCTAAGTTGGATGATTCTATGGGCAAAACTAAGGACTATTTATAGGAAAACATGGCATGAAAACTATGGGCAAAACCATGGACTAACATGGTTTCTAGTGGCATGAAAACTATGGGCAAAACTATGGACTACCATGTTTTCTAATGGCATGAGTCTATGGGCAAACAATGGGCTGGTGTTTATAGCCAACAATACTTTTGCCCGGCGGATCCCATAAAAGGGATCCGTGCTTGTTATCGTTTGGTTCCGCGGGTATGACAGTTAAGAGATAGCTAAGAGATTTTAGTGTATCTTTCCAAATCTTGCATATCTAGCCAAATCTTCCAAGATCCACAAATGTCAACTATCTAACTTGTGTATCTAAACAAAATATTACACAATCTTACAAAGATTTCACTTGTGATGTATGCCATGATGTCATGGTATTATGTAACTAATAAAGTTTCCATTTTAAGAAATAAACATGTAAACTTGTATATGTTATTCCTAGTGAACTTTGTAATGTGTATATGTATGTAACATGTATCCTAGTGATCAACTGATCATGTAAAATAAGGTTCTAAGTAGAATGATTAGCCTTTTTAAAATACTTAATTACCTAACCGTATTTTAAACATTCTAAATGGTTTGTTAAGGGTTTGATCATAATGCTACATAACAAACATGTACGAACCTGTGTTGTATCATACGAGGACTCGAGAGATGTTGAATGTATGTTGAGACAAGACAAGATTACAAGTAACTTGTACATTTTACGTTATGGATCAAGTTACATGTTTGTCATCAATCAAAACAAACGAGATTGCTTGCACTAGCAATCTCCCCAATGAGACTGCTTGCACTAACATACTTAATGACCTAGCCGTATTTTAAGCATTCTAAATGGTTTGTTAAGGGTTTGATCATAATGCCACATAACAAACATGTATGAACCTGTGCTGTATCATACGAGGACTCGAGAGGTGTTGAATGTATGTTGAGACAAGATATGATTACAAGTAACTTGTACATTTTACGTTATGTATCAAGTTACATGTTTGTCATCAATCAAAACAAACGAGATTGCTTGCACTAACAATCTCCCCCTTTTTGATGATGACAAAATATGTAAACGTGATAGAAAGTAAAATGTAAAAAGTTACTTGTGTCCGTACTATCTTTACATTGCCTTCTCCGTTTATACTCTTCTTCCCTATTACTTTCTCCGTTTACCCCTTTCTCCCCCTTTTGTCAAAACTAAAAGGGTGTGTCCTTGGAGTTAACTTCATTTCTCCTCGAAATGGCGAGCTTGCATCATCCCTAGTAAAGTTAAATTGATTATTCCAATCCCCTGTGGTTGTTGCGTCTCCTAGGTTGCTAGCGGATCCATGGATCAAATTTAGATCCTTAACCTACATCAAGGTTAGTGTTGTGCAATATAAAAATATATGAAAAATGCATGATGAATGAAATACATATAGCCAATGATACACGTGGTTAAGCTATTGATGAGTGGCCTTTTACTCATCATTTTATGCCCGGAAAACCCCACAAAAATGACCAAAAACACCCAAATGGACCATATAATGTTACAAATATCCTTGGATTGTGTTTTATGTGTTTCAGGTACAAAAGGATTGAAAACGGGGCAAATATGGACAAAACCGAGCTTGGAATGGAAAAGAGCCGAAAACCGAAGCCGGGAAAGACATTTTTCATTTAGATTTAATTCGAGCTCAAAAATCCCAAAATGGCCCTTGGATAATTTTTATTTGACAAAACTGGTCCCTAGAAGAACTTTGAAGAATTGGCAGATTTAGTCCTTGAAGTTTCAACATTTACACTTGTGGTCCTTTTATTAAGTCATAAAAACCTAATCCCAATATTTAAACAACCGGATCCCACTCAGCCCAATCCACTATCCTATTTATCCCTATAGCCCACTAAAGCCCAACACCCACACCCTTTTTGCTAAAACAAAACACAATCCCGCCAAATCCTCATTAACCTCCTCCCAGTCACTTTCATCTTTTCCACCTCACACCACAGTCCAAAAAACCATCACATGATTGTGTTCCCCCCTCTACCTCAGCAATCCTAAGGCAAGAAAGGATCAAACGGCTCAGAATCATGGGAGTGGGCACCAAGCAAATCCAAGGGTTGGAATTAAAGCACAAGAAGCTGGGAATTCCACACACAGAGAAAACACTTAGTGTAACCCTAGTTTTGAGTTGTATAAATAGAAGAGATATTAGCAGTAAAAAAGTAGTAGGATTTAGCTTAATTTTTAGGTAATGTTTTTAAGGTTTTTTTTTTTTTTTTTTTTTTTTTTTTTTTTTTTTTTTTTTTTTTTTTTTTTTTTTTGTTATTTAAGTTTTTCAGTATTGTAATTGTAATTTACTTATGTTTTTATAAAAGTTCCAGTTTTTAGTTTTATTGTAATTGCAACTGTCTAGGGTAGAATTTTGAGCCCACTTGAGGTATTTGATTCTTAATTGTTCTTGTTTTGTAGAGTTTGCTAGCTGAATCACACTATTTCATGTTTTTAGATTTAGTCTGAGCTGATTTGAGCTTATTTATAAGCTTAAATGTACCTCAGTTTAATTTGTGAACCCTGCATCAGTTCATACTTTGCCCAACTCAGCCTTAGTTAGTGATTTTTCATTGTTTCATTATAAGTTATTTTTAGCTAAAAATTGGTGTAGTTATTCTCTAGTTGCTTATCTATAAGTTCCACATTTTTCAGAAATTTTAGAATAACTTTTTAATAGCTTTTTCTCAGCATTAAAACCCCCCTCAGTAGCTTAAAGTCCCCTGATTGTGCCCTGTGTCAGTTTAACATCAGTAGGTAGTTTTCATATTTAGAGTGCTTATTGTTGGCTTATTCTGAGAATGTGATCAGTTCAGATCACACTTAGTCCATTAGCTTAATCAAGTTTCCTCATAGCTTATTTGCTTTCTTTGAAAAAATTTTTATTTTTTTTCTTTAAAAGTGCATACTGATTTGATTTAATAAGCTGTAACTCAGCTTATTGGTAGTTTGAAAAATAGTTGCCTTTTCAAAAAGTGCATATTGATAAGTGCTTTTTAAGTTTTTAAAGTTAAAAGTTAAAAAAAAAAAAAAAATGGAAAAAAGGTGAGGCCAGGATTCGAACCTGTGACCTCACCCTTAGAAGCCTCACAAACTCAGCACTAACCAGACGCACCCTTGGGATTTTTTGTTAAATCCTTCACTTTTTAATCTTTTAACCCATTTTCTCTTATTTAGCTTATTTCATCTGTGGCTTATAATTAGCTTATTCCAATAAGCTGAGTCTGTCCTTTTATTTTTCCTAGCCTCTGTGTACTTTAAAGTATTTTCCAGCAAAGTTTTAGTTTTTTCTAAATAGGTTTAGTATTTTTAATTCATTTTTCTTTTAAATTCAGTTTTAAATTCATATTTAATTATTTAAAAGTCAAAAAAATGCATTTCTTTTTTTCTAAAATTTTCTTTTATCATTTAGGACTTAGGAAAATTAATTTGGTATCCGTAGGGTTAGTTTTTTAAGATTTGACGTTTATGCTTGTTTTTAGTTTCCCACTTTACGTTATTTGATTTTCGTTTTATTAACCAAGTGACCCTCGTTATTTTCAAGCATTTTAATTCCGAACCTCATACGATATCCTCAATTTCACACCTCGTTGGGACTACGACCCGGGTATTCACTTATCCGGTTTATTACAATTGATTGTTGCGTTAAATCGTCGCGAGTTGACTTTTCTTCGTGAGAGGTTTGACTTGTGAACTATTTAACCAACTATCAGTTTTTGGCGCCGCTGCCGGGGAGGTGTGTTGCGACAATATCGTTACGGTTTGACGATTAGTGACTTGAAGATCCTTCCTCGTGAAGTTACGTGTTTTTCTTGTGAATAGTTTTTCAAAAATCCAAAAAAATTAAAAAACTTTTCAAAAAGCCCAAAAAGATTTTCTTTTCAAATTTATTTTCCTTTTTCTGTTGTGTTTTTTCATGTTTCTAAATTTTAAAAATCCAAAAATATTCTTCTCAATCCTCTTATCCGTTTAATTCTTATCTCCTTATCCCTCTATCCGTTGAATTCTTCTTCTTTATGTCTTCATCTTACCATTATTCTTGTGAATGGTGTGGGGGTCCTCCAAATGGCGGGAATTGTCCCGGTTGTAGCATGGTGGAATCGGGAAACGGGTTTGTCTATGACCAAAATCCTTATTCCTACCATGAAACAACCGACTTTTTCAACCAGCCCCCACAACACTAGATGGAGACATACTCTTGTGAGTCTTGTGGAGGTAGTCCTCACCCAGGTTTTGATTGTCAAATAGGGAACATGTTTGTCTATGAGCAAGTTCCATGTAATCAAAACTTCGGTTATGACCATTATCCATACAATTCACCGAATCAGGCACATCAATCATATTGTTGTGAGTACTGTGGAGGTCCTCATTATAACTCTGATTGTCAAACGAGGAACCCGCTTGTCTATGAGCATGGCCCTTGTAACAATTATGACTATTCTTATCATGACCAACCTCCACAGTATCAAACGATTCAAACTCAACCTCAGCCATCTCCTCAAGAATTATTCCAAGATGTATTCCAAAAATTTCAAGATGTGAGGAATACATTTAATGATTTGGCTCTTAAAACATTAGCCCAAGAAATGCAAGATATAAGGAATAGACTTAATGATTTGGCTATTAAACATACCCAAGAAGATCGTCATGGTAAATCTATGGAAGATTTACTCGCCATAGAACGAGCAGCACAAAAGCGTTTCTTGTTTAATCAGGCTTGCATGCTCGATGACGAAGATGAGGACTACGAGGAGAGTGCTATTCTTATGAATAATACCATTTTTCAACTCCCTCAGTCTATTGCAACCACATCCACATCACCTACTTTGGACTCCGAGGACTCTCTCATTATGGGGGATGAGCATCTTAGCACTATTCCTGAAAAGGAATCGGACGAATTCATAAAGTCTAGTGCTGAGAACCTTGTCCCAACCCCAAGTGAGTCTGAGGAGATATTCGACAGAGAATGTGATTCTCCAATTTTTGGAGAATCTCTTGACATCTCTGAGGTTACTTCCGGGATTTTCTCTAACACTCTTTTTGAATTCGATTGCTTTTCTAGCAACGTGAATCCTCTCTTTGTTGAAGTGTTAGAGAACGATGAGGTCAAAGACTCTACTGTTTTTGATAATATGACCTCAATTGTTAATCCCGAGATTCAAAAGAATATTATTTCTCCGACATATGTGACAGTTCCTATTGAGGGTCGCCCTTATATTGACTTCACATATGTCGTTCGAGTCTTTCTCCCTTTCTTCACCTATCCGGTGACTTCTCCTTTTCTTCACTCATTTGTGAGTGAAGACACCATCTTTGACCCCGGCATCTCTCATTCTTTTAAGCCGTGGGTATCTCATCGGAGTGGAACTTTCAAGCATTTCAATGTTTATCCAAACATCTTAAATGAAAGTCCGATGGAGATTTTCTCTTCCACATGCTCCCCCAAGAACAAATGAATTCGGGGCGAGTCTAAGCTATACGACTCGATAAAAAACAAGCGCTTCGTGGGTGGCAACCCATGCTTATCTTCTATCTTCTTTCTATTTTCTAACACTAAGTGTGGGGGAATTCCTCTACTTGTTGCTTTGTTGTTGTGTGTTTGCCTTTGTTTTCAGGATTCCCGTAGATCGTGATGATTGATGCGCCTGTTTTCAATCCAGCCGCCCAATATCCGATCTTTATGTTTATGTTTATCCAGGGATATCTTATTAATCCTTTTTTGTGAAAAAAAAGATTTCTTTTCCACACTTAGCTAGTAGTATTACCTTTTTACATTCTATAGTGTCGGCTTAGGCCGGTACTTTGAATATTGAGGGCAATATTCAATTCTAAGTGTGGGGGGGAATTCTCATTTGACCCAAATTTTAAAAATTTTCACATATTGTACCTACTAGTCCCCTAGCACCCCCGTTTTGACCAAAATTTTAAAATTTTTATCGTATTTTAATTAAAAATTGCATGAAAAAGAAGTGCTTTTCACATTAAATAATAATTTGCTATACATTAATGCTTCGGTATTAGTGGAAGTTTAGACTTGATTAGGCTAGAACAAGGGAATCCCGACTCTGCTAGAGTGTTGATCTAGCTGCTACCCTTAACTTTTAGGCTAAGTTTTTACGAATTGTGCAAATGAAAATGCTAAGCGTGGAGTAGTTGGTTCTCTTTAGAGCTTATATAAGTAATCTATGGCTTTTCCTCCCAGAAGCTCCTAATCTGACTTAAATAGTGCTTATTTTCAAACGATTGAACACAAAAATTATTTTGTTTTTATACGATTTTGACAAGTACTAGTTCAAAGTTTTATTTAAATTTCGAAACAAGCATATTGCCGTAAAAGTTGCAAAAATTAAAGTTTTGAGTATGAATAAATAAGTCCTAAGCTACGGTTCGAGATCGGTCCTTGGATCCTTATTTCCAAAAGGCGTTTAGGTCTTGGCTACCCTCTTACACCGGCCCTTGGATCTTTATTCAGGAAGGTGTGAGGTCTTGGTCTAACACCCTTGGAACCTCATTTCCGGAATGTCTAGAGTCTTGGAACTCTCCGTTGTAACGGCCCTTGGATCCTTTATTCCAAAGGTATAAGGTCTTGGAATTTCCCCGTGAAGCTCCGTAGATTATGGTCCAATAAAAAGTTAAGTTAAAAAAAAATGATGAAAAATGAAAAAAAAAATGTGTATGGAAAATGTTTGTTATGAATAAATGTGCGAAACTTGCTTCTTGCAAAATTTAAATCAACCTTTCAACTAGTATTCGTCAAATTCTTATAAAAATGTTGATTTTTCAGGTCCAAATTTTGAAAACAAGCACACACACCTAAGTACTTGAATAATTGTGGGAGTGAAAAGTTAAGTCTCGGCTTACATAGATTACTAATATAAGTAGTGTTAGCATTTTACAAAAACGTTTGCACAAGGGTTTTAAACTTAGTTGGGGAGTATAAAAAAGAGGATGACGATTACAATTCCCCGGAGTCACCCATTTTGTGTGATTCCCGTTCCATGATGCCATTTTTGAAAATCAAGCATGATATTTACGTTTGTTCTCGTTTTAGTTACTTGCATTTTATAAAAAGTCAAAACGGGATATTTTTGGTACCTTGATATTCTTTTGATCCTTTCATTACTTCATATAATCGGATTGCTAGGGACTAGCAATTGCTTAGTGTGGGGGATTGATGAGTGGCCTTTTAGTCATCATTTTATGCCCGGAAAACCCCACAAAAATGACCAAAAACACCCAAATGGACCATATAATGTTACAAATATCCTTGGATTGTGTTTTATGTGTTTCAGGTACAAAAGGATTAAAATCGGGGCAAATATAGACAAAACCGAGCTTGGAATGGAAAAGAGCCGAAAACCGAAGCCGGGAAAGACATTTTTCATTTGGATATAATTCGAGCTCAAAAATCCCAAAATGGCCCTTGGATAATTTTTATTTGACAATACTGGTCCCTAGAAGAACTTTGAAGAATTGGCAGATTTAGTCCTTGAAGTTTCAACATTTACACTTTGTGGTCCTTTTATTAAATCATAAAAACCTAATCCCAATATTTAAACAACCGGATCCCACTCAGCCCAATCCACTATCCTATTTATCCCTATAGCCCACTAAAGTCCAACACCCACACCCTTTTTGCTAAAACAAAACACAAGATCAAACACCATGGTCAAAACCACTATTCATTACCCCTAACCTCGCCCTTATCCCGCCAAATCCTCACTAACCTCCTCCCAGTCACTTTCATCTTTTCCACCTCACACCACAGTCCAAAAAACCATCACATGATTGTGTTCCCCCCTCCACCTTAGCAATCCTAGGGCAAGAAAGGATCAAACGGCTCAGAATCATGGGAGTGGGCACCAAGCAAATCCAAGGGTTGGAATTAAAGCACAAGAAGCTGGGAATTCCACACACAGAGAAAACACTTAGTGTAACCCTAGTTTTGAGTTGTATAAATAGAATAGATAGTAGCAGTAAAAAAGGAGAGGATTTAGCTTAATTTTTAGGTAATGTTTTTAAGATTTTTTGTTGTTGTTGTTGTTGTTTTTTTTTTAAAGTTTTTCAGTATTGAAATTGTAATTTTCTTATGTTTTTATAAAAGTTCCAGTTTTTAGTTTTATTGTAATTGCAACTGTCTAGGGTAGAATTTTGAGCCCACTTGAGGTATTTGATTCTTAATTGTTCTTGTTTTGTAGAGTTTGCTAGCTGAATCACACCATTTCATGTTTTTAGATTTAGTCTAAGCTGATTTGAGCTGATTTATAAGCTTAAATGTACCTCAGTTTAATTTGTGAACCCTGCATCAGTTCATACTTTGCCCAACTCAGCCTTAGTTAGTGATTTTTCATTGTTTCATTATAAGTTATTTTTAGCTAAAAATTGGTGTAGTTATTCTCTAGTTGCTTATCTATAAGTTCCACATTTTTCAAAAAATTTAGAATAACTTTTTAATAGCTTTTTCTCAGCATTAAAACCCCCCTCAGTAGCTTAAAGTCCCCTGATTGTGCCCTGTGTCAGTTTAACATCAGTAGGTAGTTTTCCTATTTAGAGTGCTTATTGTTGGCTTATTCTGAGAATGTGATCAGTTCAGATCACACTTAGTCCATTAGCTTAATCAAGTTTCCTCATAGCTTATTTGAGCTTATTTGCTTTCTTTGAAAAAATTTTATTTTTTTTTTCTTTAAAAGTGCCAACTGATATGATTTAATAAGCTGTAACTCAGCTTATTGGTAGTTTGAAAAATAGTTGCCTTTTCAAAAAGTGCATATTGATAAGTGCTTTTTAAGTTTTTAAAGTTAAAAGTAAAAAAATAATAATAAATGGCAAAAATGTGAGGCCAGGATTCGAACCTGTGACCTCACCCTTAGCAGCCTCACAAACTCAACACTAACCAGACGCACCCTTGGGATTTTTTGTTAAATCCTTCACTTTTTTTAATCTTTTAACCCATTTTCTCTTATTTAGCTTATTTCATCTATGGCTTATAATCAGCTTATTCCAATAAGCTGAGTCTGTCCTTTTATTTTTCCTAGCCTCTGTGTACTTTAAAGTATTTTCCAGCAAAGTTTTAGATTTTTCTAAATAGGTTTAGTATTTTTAATTAATTTTTCTTTTAAAAATAGTTTTTAATTCGTATTTAATTATTTAAAAGTCAAAAAAATGCATTTCTTTTTTTTAAAATTTTCTTTTATCATTTAGGACTTAGGAAAATTAATTTGGTATCCGTAGGGTTAGTTTTTTTAAGATTTAATGTTTATGCTCGTTTTTAGTTTCCCGGTTTACGTTATTTGATTTTCGTTTTATTAGATATTAGCAACCAAGTGACCCTCGTTATTTTCAAGCATTTTAATTCTGAACCTCATACGATATCCTCAATTTCACACCTCGTTGGGACTACGACCCGGGTATTCACTTGTCCGGTTTATTACAATTGATTGTTGCGTTAAATCTTCGCGAGTTGACTTTTCTTCGTGAGAGGTTTTGACATGTGATGTATTTAACTCAATATCAGCTATGTTGGACTATCTCCTCATTTTTGTCGAAACACAAAGGTGTGTCGAAGAATGAGAATAATTATGAATGCGTGCATGCTCCCCCTTGACTGTAGCTCCCCCTTGATCAATATTCCCCGTTGCTAAGGTTCCAACGTATATGATGCAAAAAATAAGAAAGCTAGAAAAACAAAGGTTAGTGCATGATTAGATCCCCCTTGATCAATACTTCCCGTTGATAGGGTAACAATGTATATGATGCAAGGATGAAGAATTCTACAAAATAAAGATTAGTGTAAAATAATATTTGTCCTAGAACGAGTATGTGATATACATCAATGCGTGTATATCATGCATTCTATAAATGCTTGACGAAAGCTCCCTCTTGCTCTAGGGCGTCAAGATGAACCTACAAAACAAAAAATTAGTACAATAGAAGCTATGTCTTAAGACAGATATGTCATATACGATCAAGTGTATAGACGATGCAATATGAGTACTAGACTGATAGTCCTCCTGGTTTGAGGATGTCAAGAAGCACCTACAATAAAAGAATAAAAATAATCGATGCAAACTTCATCCTATGATGAGTATGCTATATACGATCGAGCGTATATGATGATGAACCAACACTGAAAGGATTAGTGCACCATATTTTATCTCAAAGAAAAAATAAGATGTATATATATGATGCAATAAATCAAATATATAATCACAATCAACTTAAGACAGAGAACCATGATCATTTAGCAAAACATTTTATAAGGTGTAATCTTCTAATCATAAGAAGAACAAGAATATAATATGATAAAATCCTACAAAATAAAGCCTAGAAGGATGATGTGAAATGAAATTGAAATATCAAAGGTTAAAGTGAGTGGTGCTAGTATTGGTGTTGGTTTACTAGTGGTGATAACTCAATAGATGACTAAAGGTTGATGTAGGTAGGTTTTTCGCTAATCCATGGTGGTGATGATTAGTGAAATAGGTAATGGAATGCAATAAATTCAGAAACTCTAATGTACAGCAAATGCTATAAGAGGATTGAAGACGGTTGAGGTTATGACATTATCATCTACCAAAGATGATGTAACTTGCCATAATATATGCTCGAATGGAATTAAGATAAAGTGAAGACAATGATCACTTAGGAACAAAAATTCCATATGCAACAATTTGAAATACTAGATACCTATATGAGGATGAAAATGACATCATAAGATGCGAGAGTGTTGGTTAGACCAACGTGTTGAGAATGACGATTTTGATATATCGTTTGCACTGACAATGACGTGCTTGATATGTATCAAGAATGAAAAGGATGAGATCCTATGATGGTGTTCTTAGATAATGAAGTTGTGAGATTCAGGTGGAAATCCTAGACTCATTGGTTACAAGAGGGTTGTTTGGTTTAAATGGTTTAAAAACTGAACCAGGTACCCGCGGATTGGGTGGAACCAAATTTTTGGTTCCGTCCGTCTTATCGAAGGGTACCGTGGGACCAGAATTGATTTGGTCATGTTTTGTCGTTTTTGATCAAACGAAGGTTCAAGCTAAGGTCTATTTACTTATAACTACTGATTTTTTTTTCACTAATCCTAGTCAAAGTCTAAGGAGACTTAATGCTTCTCGTTTAAGAGGTTTGTTAAACACATGATGTGTTTTTTACTTGACGAGGTATTGGTGTAAAAATGTGATATTGAGATAAGAAAGTTTGAAAAACTTGTGGTTTTGTGAGCTGATTTTAATTGAATGGTGTGAACCTACATGTTGGTACTTGAGGATGTAAAAAACATGAGTACATGTTCTTTAATTCGAAAAGACAATTATGTGAATGAAATTCTCTCCCCCTTAATTGGTGGACATTCAACATAATCTGTAATGCATCAAATGAAGAATGACGATGAAAGGTTTAGGAGGTTGTAGGTTAATGAAAGCGATGAGCTTAGTAATGTTTTTTCGGATGTTGGTTAGCATACTAAGAACTTCATCCTTGAAGTTACGTAGCTCTTCTCTATCAATGCGAGATGATCGCATGACGAGGCATGTGGTTTCCTCATGGGAGGTGTATTGTTATAACTAAAAGATGATGGAGATGTTGTTTGGGAAAGCGGAAGCAATAATGCGATTTGAAAAGAGGTCGATTGAAAATATGCAAACACAAATTCCAAGCCTCTGAAATTTAATCCTATTAGTTTTAAAAACTATATGCAAGTGAAATGGATTACAATTATGCAAAATAGGCATAACGAAGTGAGATAACAAGTAATTTGTTATCAATCTACAATACAAACATGATAATGACAAAAGATGTGATTATGATGGGAATCATAACATCTTATATAATCAAAAACAAATATTCAACTACTAGACAAAAAGCTACCACATAGCATCAAGACAAATAATCATATTGCAAGAGAGAATGACATTGTTTGAGATACTTACATTGTGAAATTGTTTTGATGTAATGCTTAGTCACTTAAGCATACTTACTCATTAATTAACACAATAAAACAACTTCTAAATGTTTATCATACCAAAAGCACTTAGACTTATTATAGGTGCACACATGACAAACAAATAGTGTGACAAGGTCACAAAAGAAGTGAGACGACAGGTTCATGCAAACAATTCTAACATTTTGGAAGCATGCATTGTTTAGACTATCCTACGAAAAAGTTCAATGAATGTCAACTAAAGACAAGAGCTATCTAACACCATGTAATAAAATGATATATCATGAGTTAACAAGAACCATGTTAATCTTGTGAAATATCATATAACAAATATCATGCAAATCATGTTAACATCTAGTAGCATGAAACATATATAAGCATGCAGACAAAACCTTTCGAAGGTTTACACATTTGACTATCAATCAAATAATTATCATGATAACGTCAAGATACTTAATCATATCAAACAAATAACATGTAATTAACACATGTATATGTAATGCACGTGATTTTACTAAGAAAAATCACATCTACTACTTGGTTGATTAATATTCCTAAGACAAGATAAATTATCTTATTTTAATACTTACTTTAGGCAAGTATAGGAATAAATGTTGGGAATTATAATTTGAGTTGATATTGACAAAACATGAAAGATGAAGGGCTTAAGAAGACAAAGGATGAAAGTTTATCAAAAGGCAGAAGATCTTTTATAGTTTTAGTAAATATCCTTTGTAACCCTAATCCTCTAGTATATAAAGAGGATATGGGGCGTTAGGTTGAATGGACAGATGTTAGAGATATAACATCCAGGAAAGGGGTGCGTGTGTCTAGGCGTCAAGTTCCTACAGTGGACGCCTAGGCTTTGTATTGTTAGTAGTTGTTAGAGATGATGACGAAGAAACCTTGTAGCAATAATAATGATACTTTTGTTATTCCGCTGCGTATTGTTCTTATCATTATTATTGTGTAATCCCTAGATGAGCTCTAAACAATCTCGAGCTATAAACGATCTTCACAATTGGTATCAGAGCCTAGGGGCTCATGATCGTGGGATTCACAAGGTTTGGTTTGTTGAAGATCGAAGAAAACAAGAAAAAATTCGTAACTATCAATTTTCGTAACTCACTGCAGGGCTGTTTTCAAACGAAGATAACTCCTTCGTTAACCGTTGGATCGGGCTGAAATTTTTACTGGAGTTTATTCATATATCAAGGAAGATTTTCACTGGAGGGATCTTTAATCTGAGCTTTGGATTGAAAGATACAACTCATCAAAATCTGCTACAGACAGGGTTTACTGTAGCGATTATTTTATCTTTAGGGTTTCATCTGATGGTTTGAAGGTTGTGTGATCTGGTTCTGATGGGGTACTGAGAAAGAGATGCGTATAAGCTCATGAACTGATCATGTATATTAATGAGGTCGACTGATTCTAGAGAGATGGTAATGCGTGGTATATTCATGCTGGTGATTCTAAATGATCGGTTGAAGAACAGACTAAGAATACTGGAACAAGGATACTGCTATTGGGGTATTCACTCTTATGTCGATTGTGTTACACCCCGTGCCCGCTTAGACCAAACTTTTAAAACTTTACACGCGGAAACGCTTGACTGTTATGGACATCCTGTCACTCTTTCGACCATTTATAAAAATCTATAAACTTTCCACACTAAGGTCTAGATTATGGAACCAAAACGGTGATCCTTGTCAAAACTATGGATCCATGATAAGGTTTAATTTTTACGAGCCAAAAGGTAGATCCAGGACTGAAATCTTGATCCACACTAAGGACTACAAATTCTAACCAAAGAGTTGATCCAAAAGAGAATTATTTGACGGGTTATGCATAAAACCCATTTTGACCTATTTACACAACAAACTACTCATACCACTTTCTTTTCCCACCAAACTTGACCATTATCATTACTTTAACATACAAGACATATTCCAAAGACACTTGACCCGTTTACCACCCAAAATGGGTACATTTATACTTAAACCAAACGCTCCTTTAACTTTTACTAAAAACACATAAGGCATACTTTGCCACGACGATTGACCACCAAATCGTTATACAACTCTTGGCATACAATTTGACACTTTTCTACTCATTACAAAACATTACTTGACTCACGGGGGTACAAACTTTACACTTGAGCTCGGTATTCTACCTAAGCTCCTATACACATACTACCTTCTATCTTCCACATTAGTAAACCTTTATCCTTAGCTCAAGCTTACCATTTCCGTCACATACAAACCTAAAAAACATTAAACACTTAAACCGTAAGCACGAATGCTTAGTAAGTAAAACGGGTATAACTTAACATTATACTTCATTCAACACATTACACATTATACAACCATTAATCCAACAACATTAAACATAAGCACATACCTTAACCACTTAAGCCTTAACCTTCCTTTTTCCTTAATCCACTCTCATCTAACACATCCACTAACCTTATAACCTCTTACACATAACTACCATTATGCTAAACAACCATAACCTTAACACATAAGCCACATAACACATAATGCATAGAAATCATTATAAATTTATATTATACCGGTTTACTTACCTTAAGTCCAAGCTAAGGCTATCAATAACATCATCATCATCATCTTCATCTTTTACCATCATCATCATCATCATCATTACTTCCTAAACCATAACCATCATCAAAACTCATTAACACAACACATCATAATCAAGGGTTATAAAACCCATCTAAACTTACCCATCTTCCTTCCTATATCATCATATGATTATATCATGATCATATGATGAAAACCCACTTAACCCATTAACCTTTACCTCATTAACATCAAGATAGGGATAATACTTAGGAAATCATTGCTAGGGAAGGCTATTGGCATTTGATCTTCATCTTCTTCATCTTAAGTCATCATCTAACTTTTCCTTCCTTTTTTTCTCTTAGTCGAAAATCCCACACCACTCTTGAATAATATGGAAAATACTAGAACTTCCTGGATATATAATAGCTAGACACTAGTTTGGGCTAAAGGCAAGAATAACCCCTCAAGTCTCTTTGCTTCCATTTTGGCCACAATAACTTATAACACATTTAACACTTATTACCACTTTAGTCCTTTAAGTCTCTTTCCTTTCTAGTTGTGCCACCCAAAACTTTCCATGACTATACAATACATTCATTGACCATTAATTGACTTTCGGGTTTGACTATAACTTTACATTCATTGACTAGCCAATCACATAAGGCCTTTGGTCCACTTTCATCTAGGGTGGGGTACAAGTACTCGGGGAACGGGTCTAACAGATTGTGGTTACTGGTAGCAAGGTTCATGATTCTATAAGTTTTTAATGCTACTACACTTATTGTTAATGCTACTGTTAGAATTTCTGCTGCTCGACAAAGATAGTACTGCTGCATCTATGTTAATACTGCTAACCCTATGTTACTGTTGCTCCTACGTTATATATATACTACTGCATTTGATATTTATGCTGCTACACGTGATTAGTGCTGCTCGATAGACAGTTAAAGCTGCTAGTTGAGTTTTAATACTGCTAGTATCGATTAATGTTGCTCGTTTGGAACTGCTCAGTTATTGATGTTCTTTGATTGTCGACTTAACTAGTTTTCGTTAGTTTGGTTATGGCAGTTTACTGGTTCGCATTAGACAAGGCAAGCGGTTTGGTTTTTAGGTTGGACGATGAAGGCTATATTAAGTAAAGAATGGTCGAATTTATTATGCATGGTGGCATTAAAGATAATGGGTTGGTGCAATTTTTATCCTTTATCTATATTGGACGGTGACTCTCTTGTATTGCATGGTTACTATTTTCAATCATGGGTCGTTTGTTCGACACTTTGGTTTTTAGTTTGTCATGCTTAGCAAATTTCATGCAAATAATGGGACGGTGGCCTTTTATATATTAGATGGCACATGCACAAGCTCAATACTTTAGGGATTTTATTGTTGTTGCATGTTGATATTACATGAGCTCGACAAAAGAAGTTACATAGTGCATACATTGATCAGTTTTAAACACCATTGTGAATATTGATGATATCATGACTGATGGTGCTAAGGAGTTGATTACGAGCAGTGAGGGGAAGCATGTATATTTGATTTGGAACACGTTGGTTCCAACACACACACAGGGGAAGACACACACACGAGAGATTTGATTTTTGGATTTTGTTTTCGGTTCTTAAAAGATTTATGGCTCGTTTTTATTTGTTCTTATTGGCGAAGATGATTATTTGTTGCTTATTTGACGATGAAGTAGAATTTTTCAAGGTTGTGTTTTATCATACCTTTTAGCAGGAGGTAACTTGTTCGTTCGTTCAGGTGACTACGAATTGACAAACACTTGAAGGAGTTACGTTATTGTGCTCAGTGATTATTGTCAAGAGATTGCGATCTCCCTATACGTTAAGTATATGTTCGAAGTCAGTTTTAGTACAAGATATAAGACACAAGGTTGGTTTATTCTACTTCAGCATCGAATTGGTAATGGTTAGTTTTCTTCATCATTACATACAGCCTACAGAATTGGAGATTCAAATGGTTAACATATGGGTTTCAGGGGAAGCTTATTGTTAAAATGATTAACCATTTATATGCTACATCGAGGTGAAGGTTTTTATGATTGCTCGTTGGTATTTTTACTGAAGATTTGGGATTTTTCTGTCTTGGGTTCATTTATAAAAGAAAGCGTTTTGGTGTTCATTCATGGAGGGCAATTCAAGACATTGGAAGACTAAATTGGATGTATGGTACTGGTTCGTGGTTATGAAGATCAAGGTTGCATACCTTTGTCCCCTAATTGATGATGACAAAAAGGGGAAGAATATTTTGAAAATTGAAGCTTGAAGATCCTTGATGATATGCATGGATTAAGGAGAAGACGACATATTTCATACTAGGTTTTGTCATTATCAACTAGGGGAAGATTGTTGGGAATTATAATTTGAGTTGATATTGACAAAACATGAAAGATGAAGGGTTTAAGAAGACAAAGGATGAAAGTTTATCAAAAGGCAGAAGATCTTTTATATTTTTAGTAAATATCCTTTGTAACCCTAATCCTCTAGTATATAAAGAGGATATGGGGCGTTAGGTTGAATGGACAGATGTTAGAGATGTAACATCCAGGAAAGGTGTGTGTGTGTCTAGGCGTCAAGTTCCTACAATGGACGCCTATGGTTTGTATTGTTAGTAGTTGTTAGAGATGATGACAAAGAAACCTTGTAGCAATAATAATGATACTTTTGTTATTCCGCTGCGTATTGTTCTTATCATTATTATTGTGTAATCCCTAGATGAGGTCTAAACAACCTCGAGCTATAAAAGATCTTCACAATAAAGATTTTTCAAGTTGGAGAATGAATATGAGACTATTACTAGCGGTGCTCAATTCAGGCTAAACACGACCATTTTTACGGGTCATTCCACATACCCAACTTCTCTGTTGGAAGCAATTTAACCGTTAGGTTAAATTGAGTTTCTAGAGCAATAGGTTCTCCAGTAGTCATTCTCATGTCTGAAAGATAGGAATTCCTATTTTTGCCCATCGAAGTATAAAAGAAGATAATTCACTAATACTTGACCTAATGAGACTCAACTATATCTATTAAAGCTAAAGTGATGAAGATGTCATGTTATATACGGGAATTTGACAAATATGTGTCAACATATTTCAATCTTGTGTTTTGGAATCTAAGGTTGAATGATCTAAAGGGTGACATCTTTTATGTTGAGTTTAAGTATGTGTTATGCAGGTGATTTGATCATCTAAGACCAAGAGATGTGTTGTGTGTGATAATGGAATATGTTAAGAACGTTCTCAAGAAAGTTCTTTGGAACAAGTATCTAAATAAAGTTACCAACTTTTATAGATCTTGTGTATGCTCTAGAGATGTGTAGGATATGCTCAAGGTTTGAACTAGATTATGAGCAAGGTTTGGTTATGATGTACGCTTGAAAGGAAATAGATACATATAGTATCTTTCAACAAGTAAGATTATCATGCTTATGAAAACAAGTATGACAAGATGAGGGAGACAATTCATAGAACTTGTAGGTGTAATGAAATCTCTTGTAACACAACCATTCATGTTGCAAGAAGAGAATGATGCATAGGGTATACATTATCCTTTTAACAAGATGAAAACTAAACGCATGATTTAAGCATAATGTTTTCCGAAACATCATGTTTTCCTAAAGATATGAACTCAAAGAGTTTGAGTTGGATAGACTTATCCTAAATTTACTAGATGAAGACATGAGAAATTCACTTGAGTTTCTTATGTATACTCCTCAAGAATCATTGTCACTTGGGATGCATGAGGTTGTCTTTGAGATTGCATTTTAACATATGTTGTTAAAATGTTGATTTAAGGTTTAATGAAACTTATGCAGAAGTTTAATGACAAAGTATTACAAATATTTTGATAACTTGTGAAGGTGGTACTACTTAGACCTAGTAGAAATTGATACACAATGAATGTGAGTATCATGCTCATTTGATGGTGAAGGTTCTAATCCTATAGGTGGTAAAGTATGGTTGAGTTTGTTTAATGTGCATTTGATTTGGTACGAGTGTTTGGACAAAGGGCTTTTTGAGCAATGCACTCAATGGTATGGATTATGGTGTTGTAGGGGTTTGTTGTACTATGGATGTTGAAGACAACAAGGATGGAGACTAATTTTTGTGATCCATAGGTAGGTATAACTAGTGTGTGATGTGATCTGAAGCTTAGGGCCTTATCACAGAGGTGAATGTGACGGGATGATGATGAAAGAACAAGTGTACTTAGGTGATAGGATAAGTGTTTTAACATACGTTGTTAAAATACTTGGGTGTTGATTCTTTCGGATATGACTTTAAATGACTACAATCGTAAGTCAAATTTACTTGAATATTTCGGACGAAATACTTAAGTTGTCAATCCTACTTTGTTGAGATTGGATAGCATCCAAGGATAGCAAAACTTGATAATACATCTATAACCTAAGTGTGAGTTATGAATCGATGTAAATCTTTATCGGATGACATGTTAACCAAGTAAGGCAACATATGTGAGCACACGATAATATCTACAGTCATGAGTTGGACTTGTGATCTATGATATCTTTGCAACCAATGAGTTTGGATTTGTTAGGAAGTAGTTAATTAACAAATCAGGCTAATGGATGAGTAAAAGACGAAAGAATGCAGTGAGTGTGTACTGATCACAAATACTCAGTGGTCCACGGATTGCAAGAAACCATTTTCAGGGTTCCTTCCTTTATGGAGAAAGGTACCTTGGAGTATTTCTGTGAAATTTGAAAGAATGGTTAGAGATGATTATCCTATAGGTGCAAGTGAGATGTCCTAATCCTAATATGAGTGAACATCAGTGAAAAGAATCCTAGTGATAAAAGTGAGTGATCTTGAGTGAGGGATTTAAACGAAAGTTTGAAAAACTAGCTGTTAGTCTGGCGGAACCAACCGATAACTAATGCGGACCCAAAGTTTTGGTTCCGCGGAATCCGTTGGGCCTATTTTGGCGGAGCCAAGAAGTTTAACAGACGGAACCCGTACTTTGGTTCCGCCATTTCCGCCAGATGGAATTTCTTAACAGAGGGTATGTCAAAATACCCGAAACCCGTTCAATTCCCGAAAATTGTCCTAAAACATATGTAACTACTTAGTATTGATTGATTAAAAACACAGGTTCTAACACATGTGTACATATAGATCAAACGGACGATTATGAACTTACCATATATGGAAGTTAAGCCAAACAGTGGCTTAAACATGAAAAATTGATAACATCAAGTGTTATCGTCCTGCATCGTCAAGTTAGTTCATATAGATATTTAACAACAAGATAATATCCTAAAAACATAACAATTCAACACATCATTGTTTCAAATTGTTTATACCAAACACTTTATCAAAGATACTATTAGATAATACTTTAAGGCAGTGACTCAATTCAACGCTTGAACCATTTGGAGAGATCTTGTGCAAAACAACAATTTACAAGACACTTAACTAGTTTTACCTAGTTCTCATTCCTAAGTCAATTATGCATAACATTTGCAAGAAAAGCTATCTAAAACAAATTTTCAACTTATAGCACAAAATCTGGCCAAAGTCCTATCGTGCATAAACAGGAAATTGAAAAACAAGCAAATGAATATCATGGCAAGATTGACATTTATGCATTACAAACAAACAAGTGTAATCACAACATTAAACAAACAAACAACATGTATGCAAATAGCTAGAACAAGTAGTCACATAGCATAGCATAAAAGGAAAGATACTTTTCGTCACTTTGTATTTAAACATGACGATGTACATCAAGCTTGATTATTTTCCTTTATATATATTAATATATTCTATTCTATCATCATTTCTACTTATGTGACTTATCAAATCATTTACGAAGGGATTTTTCAACTAAATTAATAGTTATCTCAAACACTCCTTTCAAAATCGTGTTTTTCGTAAATTTGCTTTAAGCACACAATTTGACACTTAATTCTTTTGAGAAATCTTTTCTTTTGTTTTTCCAAAGACATCTTCAAGCTTGTATACAAAGTAACATTTAACAACAAAATTTCTAAGTATACTTAGCGAAACATTTTTCATATTATATTCCGCTTTAATGGTAATTTGATACATGGATCGTACTCTATTTTAAAAACCATTTGTATTGAAAATAAGAGCCACGAGGCTCTGATACCTATTGTGAAAACGTCGAGGGGGGGGGTGAATACGTTCCCGTTTTAAAAATTTAAACTTGTTGTATCAAATTTCCAATTTAGCTTGTTCTAATATGAAAGATGTCAATTGTAGTTTATGACAAGCATAAACCAAAGC
Organism: Artemisia tridentata subsp. tridentata; assembly: GCA_021014915.2. Lineage (NCBI taxonomy): Eukaryota > Viridiplantae > Streptophyta > Magnoliopsida > Asterales > Asteraceae > Artemisia > Artemisia tridentata. The sequence goes on from CP139503.1 coordinate 326,390,049, forward strand.
ATGTTGTCACATATGTATTATCAATAAGTCACAACACAAGCAATCATATAATGCAAACATAAAAGTAAAGAGGTAAGTAAAAGAAAACGCAAACCGAACACGATGATTTATAGTGGTTCGGTCATGAAGCTCCTCTCCGCCCTACTCCACTCCCCGAGTACCCAACTCGAGAGTTCCTTCACTAGATCAACAAGCTCCCTTCTCGGCGGAGAAAACCTTACAATCGTCGCTTACACTTTTTCTGGTACAAAGCCAAATACCGGGTTCTAGTTCGAGGTAGAACCAACCTGACGTCGCCTATACAATTTCCGACACTAAGCTAGATGTCGAGTTCTTTTACAAGGGTACAACCACTCCCGTCGTCGCTTATACTTTTTCCGACACTAAGCTAGATGTCGAGTTCTTTTACAAGGGTACAATCACTCCCGCTATGTTTTATGGCCCAACATAGAAACCTTGTGTTTTATGGCACAAACACATAAACCACCTAATCTAGTTTCGTGTTTAGATTGTGATGAAATGATGTTTACAACGATGATCCATGACATAAGTGTATCATGGATATGAATGACTAATCTAAATGAACTTCCATTGAAAGGAAGCCTTCAATGGATGAAGATCACAAGCTCCCTAAACTTGTTGTGATGGATCTTCATATATGCATGTGGAATCTACATGAACTTCTTGAATAAGAAGTCTTCAATCATTGAGGATGTCAAGTGCCCTTAAATCTTCATATGTTGAAATGCTTTGGTGGATGATGACTTCAAGATCTCCTAACCTTCTTGGTGGATCAGGAAGTATGCTATGCTAGTGATGGATGATGACTCACGATCTTGAGCTTGCTTCACAGGATCATTACGAGTGTATGCTTACAACATAATGAAAGTTAGTAACATTATGATCATTATGTAAAGGGTGATTAATGTGTGTTTCTACATGATTTACTACTGATCTAAATGTAGGCAAAGGTTAGAGAGAATGTGCGTTCTTGTGGGTTAAAACAATGGGCTACTATTTATAGGAAAACTGTTCAGACAGCCCGCAGATTTGGCGGAACCAATTCCAGGGGTCCGCCCTTTATGTTGTTTGGTTCCGCCGGGACAAGACAGCTAGATCTTAACATATCTTACAAAGATCTTACACAATCCAACTCATTGCTTGAAGATCTTTCCAAAATATTTTACTAAGTCTACAAGTTATCTAAATGATGTATGCAATGATGTCATGAACATATTTCCATTTTAAGAATTAAAATGTAAATAATGTAAATGTATATATGTATGTCCTATGTATATACTAGCTTAACTAATATATGTTTACCAATATGTATCATGTTAGTTTGACACCTAAAGTGTACTTATCCTATTAATCTTAGGAAACATGATGTACAAGTAAAAGTACTTGTATATGCAAAATATAAAATGAGGTTCTAAGTAGAATGGTTAGCTTTTTAAAATACTTAATGACCTAGCCGTATTTTAAACATTCTAAATGGTTTGTTAAGGGTTTGATCATAATGCCACATAACAAACATGTACGAACCTGTGTTGTATCATACGAGGACTCGAGAGGTGTTGAATGTATGTTGAGACAAGATATGATTACAAGTAACTTGTACATTTTACGTTATGTATCAAGTTACATGTTTGTCATCAATCAAAACAAACGAGACTGCTTGCACTAACAATCTCCCCCTTTTTGATGATGACAAAATATGTAAACGTGATAGAAAGTAAAATGTAAAAAGTTACTTGTGTCCGTACTACCTTTACATTACCTTCTCCGTTTATACTCTTCTCCCCTATTACTTTCTCCGTTTACACCTTTCTCCCCCTTTTGTCAAAACAAAAAGGGTGTCCTTGGAGTTAACTTCATTTCTCCCTGAAATGGTGAGCTTGCATCATCCCTAGTGAAGTTAAATTGACTATTCCAATCCCCTATGGTTGTTGCGTCTCCTAGGTTGTTAGCGGATCCATGGATCAAATTTAGATCCTTAACCTACATCAAGGTTAGTGTTGTGCAACATAAAAAAATATGAAAAATGCATGATGAATGAAATGCATATAGCCAACGATACACGCGGGTAAGCTATGTTAGACTATCTCCTCCTTTTTTTTCGAAAAACAAAGGTGTGTCGAAGAATGAGAATAATTATGAATGCGTGCATGCTCCCCCTTGACTGTAGCTCCCCCTTGATCAATACTCCCCGTTGCTAGGGTACCAACGTATATGATGCAAGAAATAAGAAAGCTAGAAAAACAAAGGTTAGTGCATGATTAGCTCCCCCTTGATCAATACTCCCCGTTGCTAGGGTACCAACGTATATGATGCAAGGATGAAGAATCCTACAAAATAAAGATTAGTGTAAAACAATATTTGTCCTAGAACGAGTATGTGATATACAACAATGCGTGTATATCATGCATTCTATAAATGCTTGACGAAAGCTCCCCTTGCTCTAGGGCGTCAAGATGAACCTACAAAACAAAAAATTAGTACAATAGAAGCTATGTCTTAAGACAGATATGTCATATACGATCAAGTGTATAGACGATGCAATATGAGTACTAGACTGATAATCCTCCTGGTTTGAGGATGTCAAGAAGCACCTACAATAAAAGAAGAAAAATAATCGATGCAAACTTCATCCTATGATGAGTATGCTATATACGATCGAGCGTATATGATGATGAACCTACACTGAAAGAATTAGTGCACTATATTTCATCTCAAAGAAAAAATAAGATGTATATATATGATGCAATAAATCAAAGAAATAATCACAATCAACTTAAGACAGAGAACCATGATCATTTAGCAAAATATGTTATAAGGTGTAATCTTCTAATCATAAGAAGAACAAGAATATAATATGATAAAATCCTACAAAATAAAGCCTAGAAGGATGATATGAAATGAAATTGAAATATTAAGGGTTAAAGTGAGTGGTGCTAGTGTTGGTGTTGGTTTACTAGTGGTGATAACTCAATAGATGACTAAAGGTTGATGCAAGTAGGTTTTTCGCTAATCTATGGTGGTGATGATTAGTGAAATAGGTAATGGAATGCAATGAATTCAGAAACTCTAATGTACAGCAAATGCTATAAGAGTATTGAAGACGGTTGAGGTTATGACATTATCATCTACTAAAGATGATGTAACTTGCCATAATATATGCTCGAATGGAATTAAGAGAAAGTGAAGACAATGATCACTTAGGAATAAAAATTCCATATTCAACAATTTGAAATACTAGATACCTATATGAGGATGAAAATGACATCATAAGATGCGAGAGTGTTGGTTAGACCAACGTGTTGAGAATGACGATTTTGATATATCGTTTGCACTGACAATGACGTGCTTGATATGTATCAAGAATGAAAAGGAAGAAATCCTATGATGGTGTTCTTAGATAATGAAGTTGTGAGATTCAGGTGAAAATCCTAGACTCGTTGGTTACAAGAGGGTTGTTTGGTTTAAATGGTTTAAAAACTGAACCAGGTACCCGCGGATTGGGCGGAACCAAATTTTTGGTTCCGTCTATCTTATCGAAGGGTACCGTGGGACCAGAATTGATTTAGTCATGTTTTGTAATTTTTGATCAAACGAAGGTTCAAGCTAAGGTCTATTTACATATAACTACTGATTTTGTTTCACTAGTCCTAGTTGTGGAAAACTAGAAGGGGGTTGAATAGTTTTACGTCTTTTTAATTTTATTATGAAAACCTTTGTTTACTTTTTAAAACTTTGATTCGATCTTATGTGAATTTAACTCTTGAACAATATGAACAAATATAAGTAAATGTAAATAAACAATGCAAGTAAAGTAACTGAAATGAAATGAGAGATAGAGATGGAAAGATCAAACCACAACACGTGGATTTATTGTGGTTCGGCTACAAGGACACCTTCCTTGCCCTACTCCACTCCTCGAGTCACCTACTCGAGAGTTCACTTCACTATGTCAACAAACTTCCTTGTGGCGGAGAAACCTTACACACTTTTGCTTACACCAATTTAACGACACAAAGCTAGATGTCGAGTCCTAATCGTAGCTAGAACCAATCTCACAACTTCTACACAACTTCTTCACAACTGCTTCACAACTTCTTCACGACGGCTTCACAACTTCTTCACAACTTCTTCACGGATACTTCACGACTTCTTCACTACGGCTTCACTACTTCTACACTACTTCTTTACAACACCACTACTTACTTACACTTTGATCTACTTATTACAACTACACAACACCTTATCAAATACTTTACACAACTACAAAACAATATGAATTAAACTACAATACTTCTTCTCTAGTTGTTGAAGGAGTATTCTTCTTTTGCACTTGGATGGTAGAAGCTTGGATCACTTAGAAACCAATGCTTAAGAATATATGATCAAAGGATTTAGAAAGATATAAGAAGAGATTTAGAACAGAAGGTTTGGGGTGCAAAAGGTGAGGAAAAAGTCCAGGAATGAACCAGTATTTATAGGCAAAGCTGGGGGGCTGAGGAGCGTGGCCGGTCCCCTTAATTAGGGGCCGCCCAATGTATCCGTTGCCCAGCTTTGTCTTTTTGTGGGAAAGGTTTTTCTGGAACATTTTTGCCATTTTTGGTTAAAAATTTGAATTCATATATTTATAATGGATTTAATATATTTACTTAATACCAAAAATGATTTTGTAAAAGATATAAAATGTTTGTGTCATTTTATAAAAAATCTAGTGATTAAGAAAATGTTCCTTTGATCATATAATGCATTAGGCATTTGTTTATTCATACCTTAAGTGATTAAGTTGTTAAAATAGATATTTACAACTAAATACTTGTTTACGTCATAATCTTTCGTTTAATGATTTTACATTTTGTGATTATCAAAACGTAGAGATATCGAAAAATATTAATAACGTGTTTAGACATTATTTATATCAACACTAGTCAAAGTCTCAGGAGACTTAATGCTTCTCGTTTAAGAGGTTTGTCAAACACATGATGTGTTTTTCACTTGATGAGGTATTGGTGTAAAACTGTGATATTGAGATAAGAAAGTTTGAAAAAATTGTGGTTTTGTGAACTGATTTTAATTGAATGGTGTGAACCTACATGTTGGTACTTGAGGATGTAAGAAACATAAGTACATGTTCTTTAATGCGAAAAGACAATTATGTGAATGAAATTCTCTCCCCCTTAATTGGTGGACATTCAACATAATCTATAATGCATCAAATGAAGAATGACGATGAAAGGTTTAGGAGGTTGTAGGTTAATGAAAGCGATGAGCTTAGTAATGTTTTTGCGGATGTTGGTTAGCATACTAAGAACTTCATCCTTGAAGTTACGTAGCTCTTCTCTATCAATGCGAGATGATCGCATGACGAGGCATGTGGTGTCCTCATAGGAGGTGTATTGTTATAACTAAAAGATGATGGAGATGTTGTTTGGGAAAGCGGAAGCAATAATGCGATTTGAAAAGAGGTCGATTGAAAATATGCAAACACAAATTCCGAGCCTCTGAAATTTAATCCTATTAGTTTTAAAAACTATATGACTGATACAACAAATATATTAAGTCCATTTTCCAAATACACATATAGATCGGTTGAGAACCGATCTAACTGATACAACAAATAGATCAGTTGATACCCAAGAACCGATCTATTAAGTCCATTTTCCGAAATTTTTTTTTATTGAAACCTGTATTTTCTTGAAATCTCTATTCAATCACCAAAAATACAGTAATAATCCCAATACATATGTGTTCAACAATATCACCATCTTAAAATCCCAAACCAAATGGCTTCAAAAAATACAACACCATTTAACTATCCCCGAACAAAGAACATAATTCGAACGATAATTTTTGTATAGCATGTTACTACGTGTATCCCCTGATCACCTATGAAAAATGATAGATGCACCGGTGCAATGATGTTGCAATCCCATTCAACTTCCGCCTTCTGCCATGAAGGCTTTCGACTATATCAATCAACTGTCTTAAAAAAAATGAGTTAATGATGGTTACCTTTAAGAAGTCATGAAGAATATAAAGTAACATGTGTATTAATACAAAGTCGTGCAAACATCAGCAACATGTCAAGATCAAGAATCTGGAATTAAACTATGCAACTTATGGACTGCAATAGAAGATACGTGTATTATTATATATCATGTAATACTAGTCATTCATTACCTTATCCCTAGAAGATTTCAAGAGTGATGTTATAATTCCAGTACGTGTTCCAATTTGACACAAGTTCTACCAATGAACCCCCATATTTTGTTGGAGCCACCTGAAAGGAACATGTTGAATACTTTCACACTACTAGTAAGTATATGTGAATCCATATGATGTAATGGTATGTTGCAATTCTATAGGATATCCACATTCTTTACTATGAACAAAATTTCACATTGTTGACCATACAAAATGAAAAGAACCATTGTTTCGAATGACGCAAACATATACACACGCAAAAAGAAAGAGAATAACATAAGCTTGACTTTTATTTTTTCATTCAGGCGATATAACAAACACCTTAAAGGCAATAGCTTAGCACAATCAACATTGGGGTGTAACACTAAAGCTTAACTAATTTCAACAATCAATGAATCATGTGCTTAGTAAAGCTGAACAACTGATAAAACTATACTCGAAATTAGAAATCAATGTCGAGCTTAATTCTTACTGGAGTGTAATGATGTTGAGGTGGTCACGTCGTCTCTTGGTTGTGATCATGACTCCCTCCCATTTATCTATCTTGGGCTGCCCATTGGCAGTAAAATGAAGCGAGTCGGGGGTTTGAATGATGTTGTTAATCGAGTTAGGGAAAGACTTTCGTCTTGGAAATCCAAAGCTCTCTCAATCTCACTCGCATTAAATCGATCCTTGGTAGTTTTCCAATATACTATATTTCTCTCTTTATGGCCCCAATCAGGAGTATATTTTTTGGGGGTTCAAAGATTCCCAACAAGGAATCTCGTGGGTAAAGTGGAAGTTGATCCTCCTCGATATGGAGTTGGGCGGTTTGGGGGTCGGCTGCCTTCATTCCAAGAACCTTGGCCTCTTGGGTAAATGGAAGTGGAGTTTTCTAAATGAAGAAAAAGCTTTTTGGCGTATGGTTATTAGCGAGTTCTATGGTGGCTTTGGAAACGCATCAGGTGGTTTTGCTACTGGTGGTGTTTAGGTCGATATTTTAAAGGCGGTGAAACATATCGAGGGCATTGACATCTCCTTTAAAAATTCCTTATCCTCAAAATTGTCAATGGCTCTAGAACCTCCTTTTGGAAAGACCATTGGTGTGGAGATGGCTCACGTCTAATGGATTTGTTCCCTAGATTATTCGCTCTCGAGTCTTTTAAAGATTGCAAGATCAATGACTGATGGCACTGTTTGGATGGAATTTGGAGTGGCAAATGGGCTTGGCGTTCTCCTCTTCGCGGTAGGGCTTTGGATGAGCTTGCGAGTCTCGTTTCTCGTATTGGAAACCTTACTTTAGACTCGGATGGGAATGATAAGTGGTCATGGGTTGGTGAGGCTTCGGGTGTCTTCAAAGTTAAAACACTTTCTAAGAAGATCCAAAACTTATCGCTTGACAACTTTGCTCTTGGTAAGCACCATTATTGGAACTCTTGGATACCACGCAAAGTTAACATTTGCGTTTGGTGTGCGTCTTTGGATAGGCTCCCTTCGCGAGCCAATATTTCTATCCATGGGATTGAGCTCAGTTCTACGTCCTGCCCTTTTGTGAGACCGCATTGGAAGATATTGATCACGCTCTCATCCGATGTCCTTATGTGATAAAGGTTTGGAGAAAAGTATGGAGTTGGTGGAACTTGACTCCTCCCGTGTCTTTACCCTCGTTCTCTATTTCTGATGTAGCTCTCGGTAATCACTCGACCTCGTCGAATGGGTGCTCAAGGCTCTCGAAGGTTATTCAGGGGGTGTTTCAATGTTCGTTATGGGCTTTTGGAAATGGAGGAACAAGCTGGTTAGTTCTCATTTGGACGATAGCTTGATAATCAAAGATGAAGATATATTCCCATCCATTCAACGCCTTACAAAGACATGGATTTGGTTATGAGGCATGTGTTGAAGAGCATATGCATGGGAGAAATATATATGGGAATGTAACGACTACTCGACTAGTGTCCCATGAAACACGAAAGTGAGTAGTAATCTAGTAAATTGATTTAAAGAAGGGATTGTTTTGCATATTTTTTGTTGTTAATTAAAGGGCAAAGGGTATCAAAATGTAACCAACTTGCCATTTTTTACTTTGTTGTGTGACCACTTTTATTTTATCTTACGTATAGTTAGAGTGAGAGAAGTACGTACAAACATTCAAACTGTCTCGAAACTCAACAAACAAAGCAGAAGGAAGACTCTTGGTGAATATATCTGCAAACTGATAACGAGAAGGGACATGCAAAACACAATCCCAAACAAAATGTATGTCTATCTTAATATGTTTCGTGCGCTGATGTTGCACGAATTAGAAGACAGATAAACAACACTACCATTATCACAATAGACAATCGTAGCGGAATACAATGGCGTGTGAAGCTCACGTAACCAACAAGTCCCAACAACAACATTGGCAACACTACGGTACTCAGCCTCAGCACTAGAATGAGAAAGCGTAACTTGACGCTTAGAGGACCAAGATAAAAGATGTTGCCAAGAAACACACAATACCCTGAAGTAGACCGACGAGTAGTGGGGCAACCTGCCCAATCAACATCAGAATATGAAACCAAAGAAGATGTCGAAGCAGAAAACAACTGTAAACCATAACCCATACTCCCATAGTACTACGAACATAACGTAAAATCCTTTTCAGAGCCAAAAAATGAGGTTCCCGCGGATCGTGCATAAATAAACACATTTGCTGTACTGCATAAGAAATATCAGAACGAGTAAATGTAAGATACTGTAAAGAACCTGTAAGACTGCAATACAAAGTAGGATCTTCAACTGGGTCACCATCAGCACCTAACTTATAATCAATATCAACGGGAGTATGGCAAGGATTACAGTTGAGCATATGTGCACGATCACGAACCTCAAAAACATATTTCTCCTGAGACAAGAACATCCCTGCAGGAGAACGAACAACAAAAATCCAAAAAACATAATTAAATTGGTCAAGATCAGTCATAGAGAACCCCTGATGAAGATCGAACAAATTTCAAACGACTTAATAATAATCAACTATTCAAACACCAAATCGATCTACAAATTTCAAATGATACTTGATAATTCTAATAACCTACTTATTGTTAAGTATTACGATCCAACTCAAACTTTATTATCAAAGTATCAAACAAATTCAAGTTAATAAATAACTTGACAAACGGGCTCTAATAATTCAATCACCGTAAATTTCAAATGATACTTGATAATTCTAATAACACACGTATATGATACTTATTACGGTTCAAATTCAAACAAATAACCACACAAAACACACCCGATAAATAATACCCACCCACTTACAAACTCCCCCAAATCACATTTTCCACAAAATCAAAACAGTAGGGTTACACATCTTTTTCATATGTTTCATAATCTCTTATTCAGTCTATTCTTTTTGACACTTCTAGATGAGACGGTGAGATTTGTCATCATTTCATCGACACACCACTCTTAAATCTTTGAGCTGTAGATTCCTACACGTACTTGATTAGGTATAGTCTTCTCCGGGTAATCCGGATGAGCTAATCATTCTTAATCCGTATTTTATGAAGGTTAAAAACCCACGCTGGAACGGTACTCCGAAGAAGCTAGGGTAACGAAGATTACTTTAAGTCTAGAGGCAATAGCGTGGGAGCATAATTTCCTCCGGAGCATGGCAGACACGCTAACAGCCATTGTACGACTTGGTACGGAAGCAACAGTGGAGGATGTTGTTTTATTTCGTGAATAGTGTAATGTTTAAACAAGAAGGCTGACACTTTTTATAAACCAAATTTAGAGGTAATGCAGATGAGTGAGGCTAGTTACCATTAGTTCCATTTTGAAGTTTTCTTAAGGAAGTAAACTAAGATCAAATATGAACAGTTCAGTTCGGATAGCAACAAATCATTTCAAAAACATATGACACTATACTAACAGTGCCAAAATCTAACAGCCTTAATATTCTTTTTGGGCCAGAACAAACACAATATACAAGTCTCTTAACCCTTCCTAACAACAAGGTAAATTCTAAAAGACCAAAAATTGACACCATGCATTACATTTTACTCATGTCACACCCAAAATTCTCAAACACCAAAAAAACTATATTCGTACAAAACTATAACAAGAGTTCACTACTACAAAAAACGCTAAAAAGATCGGTGGAATGTAGGAAACGGTGTACACTTTTTATTAATAAATCAGATTACAACGAAAATCATTAACAGTAAATAATAACTGAAAATTAAACAGCAGAAACAATAAATAAATAAAGCAGTAAACGGTCGTGGCACGAGGCTCGTGTAAACACGATTCCCTTAAAACAGATTCGCCGTCTGTTTTCCAGGGTACAACGTACAAAGCTGTTGCACAGCCGGACATGACAACTTGCCTGAAAAATCACTGAAGCGAAGCGTGTTTCTGATCGAAGATGATTGCTGGAATTCGGTTGCTGGAGTTGCATTTTTCAGTGTCTCAAAACCGAATGAGACATGGTTATATTTATACTAAAAACCTATCTTGTTCTTCAAGACAAGATAATCTGTCAATATAGACAGATTCGATATCTTCTATTTATTTAAATTGATTTTGTAAAACTTACTCTCTAAGTTTAAATCAATTCTAAAATTAAATAGATACAAAATCTGGAAACTGTTAATAAGGAAACGAAATCTGCCAGCAAAAAGTTTAGCGCGTAGTCGAAGGTCGCGCGGCCCCGCATGAGTTCAGAAGCTTCGAACCCATTTTGGCCCAGAAATCCCATTTTCTGCACCCCCTGCGCGCGCGCACGTAGAAGTGGGAGCATAGCTCACCTAAAGGAATTTGATAGCAAATATCAAGATTTCTATATAAACCACTCTTCACTTCCTTTACTAGGCGATGTGGGATACTTCTAGTTTCCATATTTTTGTGTTCCAAGTGTCTCACTTTGAGACACGATATCTCATTCATATCAACTCCAATTTTGACACATTTTAGCTCGTTGCGAAACTCTCGTCGCGGAGAACACAAAGCTACCAAGAAATATAAGTATATATAACATATACATATATTAAAATAGTGTCCAAAATATCCAAAATCATTTTGCAAAGTATATATAACATATACATATATTAAAATAGTGTCCAAAATATGCCAAAATCATTTTGCAAAATCTAATTTTCCAACAATCCCCCACATGAATGGAGATCGGTCGAAAACACACACATGTTTCAGCGAAATTTCTGCGGTTAAGTCCTGCATAGGATAGGTAGGTGTGACCCTTTGAACCTTCCCTTGTGAGATGCACTTAGTCTCCTAGATCTGAGTAGACGCGATGTCCTTGAACTCAGCATCTGTTTACGTAGACGACATTGCACTTCACACAAGACTCTCCCTGACATTGTCAAGTCCTCATAGTCGTGTTCGTTATGGTCATGAACACTAGCCTGGTTCTGCAAGAGCTCTTAGGAATTGCGCCCCCCACAATTCCTTTCGAAGCGACCCCACTTCTCTCTCACATAGGTGATTTCATCTTGAATCATTAAAAACATATGTTTGTGATTTCATCTTGAATCATTATGCTTTATGATTTCATCCTGAATCATAAGAACCATATGTTTAACCTCTCAACAAGTCACATTTGTTATAGGAATGGACTAGGAGGTTACAATTTAGTAACTCCCCCACATTGACATGACTTCCCCCACATTTCTATGATTAGGTTGTCCTATTGAACCCAGATCTTGGGATCTCCAGTCAACTGGGTTAGGTTTTCCTTCATAGAAACTCATTCCTTCAAGGGCTTTAGTCCCATTCCTTTAGACGACTTACTAACTAACTCTCTGCTTAAGCCTTTCGTAAGCGGATCCGCGATGTTATCCTTTGACTTCACATAGTCAATTGAGATAACTCCTGTTGAGAGTAGTTGTCGTATCGAATTATGTCGACGACGGATATGTCTGGACTTTCCATTATACATTATGCTATGAGCTCTGCCAATTGCCGATTGACTATCACAATGTATACTAATGGCCGTTACCGGTTTAGGCCACCTTGGTATGTCCTCTACGAATTGACGTAGCCATTCCGCCTCTTGTCCGCATTTATCTAACGCGATAAATTCTGATTCCATCGTGGACTTAGCTATAACAGTTTGCTTGGAAGACTTCCAAGATATAGCTGCCCCTCCTAGTGTAAACACGTATCCACTAGTCGATCTAGAATCCTTTATGTCAGATATCCAATTTGCATCACTGTATCCTTCTATAACAGCTGGATATCTTTCATAATGCAGTCCATAATCGCGACTGTATCTCAAATAATGAAGTACCCTAGTCATAGCTCCCCAATGTGCATAACTTGGATTACTAGTATACCTACTTAGCCTGCTAACTGCATATGCTAAGTCAGGTCGGGTACTTGTCATTAAGTACATTAACATGCCAATAATTCTTGAATACTCTAATTGGGCAACACCTATGCCTCTATTTTTAGATAGATGCTTACTGGTGTCAATTGGAGTTCTAGCTAGGCCGGAATCCCCCGCATTATGTGTATTAAGAATTTTGTCTACATAATGTGCTTGACTTAACAAAAGTCCATTTTGAGTTCGTATGATCTTTATTCCAAGGATCACATCAGCCAAACCCATATCCTTCATGTCAAACTTTGATTTCAACATGTCTTTAGTAGATTTGATCATCTTGTCGTTACTGCCAATGATAAGCATATCATCAACATATAAACACAAGATTACATATCCACTACTTGTGTCCTTTACATAAACACACTTGTCGCATTCATTAATTTTGAATCCACTTTCTAGCATGGCGTGGTCAAATTTTTGATGCCATTGTTTGGGAGCTTGCTTTAAGCCATATAATGACTTAACAAGCCTACAAACTTTGTTCTCTTGTCCAGGAGCTATGAAACCCTCAGGTTGGTTCATATAGATTTCTTCTTCTAAATCCCCGTTTAGAAAAGCCGTTTTCACATCCATTTGGTGAACTTCCAAATTTCTTAAAACGGCAATAGCAAGTATCATCCTGATCGAGGTTATTCGCGTAACAGGCGAATATGTATCAAAATAATCTAGACCTTCTCGTTGTCTAAATCCTTTGATTACCAATCTTGCTTTGTACTTGTCAATGGTGCCATCGGCTTTCATCTTCTTCTTGAAGATCCATTTATAGCCTAGTGGTTTACAACCAGGAGGTAAATCCACGAGCTCCCAAGTATGATTTTGTAAAATAGAATCTATTTCACTTTTAATGGCTTCTTTCCATTGAGGCCCTTCCGAGGAAGTTACCGCTTCTCGATAAGAAGTAGGTTCATTTTCTACCATAAAAGAAACAAAATCGGGTACAAACGATTTCTCGGTTCTTGCCCTTTTGCTTTTTCTAGGTTCAACCTCTTCTTCCTCGATTTGATCTTGTCTCTCATCTTGGAGATCATTATCATCTCGTTGTCTCTTATCTTGGACAACATCGTCATCTATTTTAGATGAACTTCCAGTTTCCTTCGTTAAACAAGGAAATATATTTTCAAAGAAGGAAGCATTCCTTGATTCCATTAGTGTACCCTTTTGTATATCCCGATTTTTTGAATCATGTACAATGAAACGATAAGCACTGCTATTCTTAGCATATCCAATGAATATACAATCCACAGATTTAGGTCCAATCTTTTGGGCCTTGGGGGTCGGTATAGTTACCTTTGCTAGACACCCCCACACTCGTAAGTACTGATATGATGGTTTTCTTCCCATCCAAAGTTCATAAGGGGTCTCTTCTTTTTCCTTACGAGGTATCTTATTTAAAAGATAAGTAGCCGTTAAAATGGCTTCCCCCCCACATGTCCTGGCTTAAACCAGAACTTATCAACATGGCATTAACCATTTCTTTCAAGGTACGGTTCTTTCTTTCGGCAATACCGTTTTGCTGAGGTGAATAAGGAGCAGTGAATTCGTGTCTAATTCCATGTTTAGAACATAAATCAGCAAATGGAGACACATATTCACCTCCTCTATCACTTCGTACAACCTTGATTTTCTTATTAAGTTGATTCTCAACTTCGTTTTTGTATAGAACAAACTTGTCTATAGCTTCATCTTTACTTTTTAACAAGTAAACGTAGCAATACTTTGTACAATCATCAATAAACGTGATAAATTACTTATTGCCACCTTTTGTGGGTAGTGATTTCAAATCACATATGTTAGTGTGTATCATATCAAGTGGTTCGGTTTTTCGTTCAACCGATTTGAAAGATGATATTGTAAGTTTGGCTTCAACACAAGTTTCAAATTTATATTTTGAGTCAATATGGAAATTAGGTATGCAATTAAATTTAATCAAACGACGCATCGAATTAAAATTTACATGTCCAAGACGGCCATGCCACACATTAGAAGACTCAATCAAGTAAGCAGAAGAATTCATTTTATTGATATCATTCTTAACAACCATTACATTGAGCTTAAACATACCATTCAGGGCATATCCCCTACCAACATACATTTGATTCTTAGAAAGAACAAACTTATCAGACTAAAAAACAAGACGAAAACCAAACTTGTTCAACAGCCAACCAGACACAAGATTCTTGCGAATCTCTGGAACATACAAGACATTAGTCAACTTGAGCTCTTTCTCGGATGTCATCTTCAAGATTACATCTCCTTCACCCTTGATATCAGCAGTTGCAGAGTTGCCCATGTACAACTTGTCTCCATTGTTAACCGCTCTGAAAGAGTGAAACATACTCTTATCAGCACACACATGACGGGTAGCCCCAGTATCAACCCACCATTCCCCGTTGTTGGAACCTACCAGGTTAACTTCAGAGATCATGGCAATGACGTCAGAAACCATAGCAATCAGATTACAATGAAAATCATTAACAGTAAATAATAACTGAAAAGTAAACAGCAGAAACAATAAATAAATAAAGCAGTAAACGGTCGTGGCACGAGGCTCGTGTAAACACGATTCCCTTAAAACAGATTCGCCGTCTGTTTCCCAGGGTACAATGTACAAAGTTGTTGCACAGCCGAACCTGACAACTTACCTGAAAAATCACTGAAGCGAAGCGTGTTTCTGATCGAAGATGATTACTGGAATTCGGTTGCTGGAGTTGCGTTTTTCAGTATCTCATAACCGAATGAGACATGGTTATATTTATACTAAAAACCTATCTTGTTCTTCAAGACAAGATAATCTGTCAATATAGACAGATTCGATATCTTTTATTTATTTAAATTGATTTTGTAAAACTTACTCTCTAAGTTTAAATCAATTCTAAAATTAAATAGATACAAAAATCTGGAAACTGTTAATAAGGAAACGAAATCTGCCAGCAAAAAGTTTAGCGCGTAGGCGAACTTTCGGAGCTGCATTCGTGTCCGCAGGTCGCGCGGCCCCGCATGAGTTCAGAAGCTTCGAACCCATTTTGGCCCAGAAATCCCATTTTGTGCACCCCCCCTGTGCGCGCGCACGTACGAGTGGGAGCATAGCTCACCTAAAGGAATTTGATAGCAAATATCAAGATTTCTATATAAACCACTCTCCACTTCCTTTACTAGGCGATGTGGGATACTTCTAGTTTCCATATTTTTGTGTTCCAAGTGCCTCACTTTGAGACACGATATCTCATTCATATCAACTACAATTTTGACACATTTTAGCTCGTTGCGAAGCTCTCGTCACGGAGAACGCAAAGCTACCAAGAAATATAAGTATATATAACATATACATATATTAAAATAGTGTCCAAAATATGCAAAATCATTTTGCAAAATCTAATTTTCCAACATGGAAAACCCTCAAAAAGATCAGTTATGAACTACTCTATGTAAAGGTGATCTATATGAGCAAAACACATATAGATCGGTTGAGAACCGATCTGACTGATACAACAAATAGATCAGTTGATACCCAAGAACCGATCTATTAAGTCCATTTTCCAAAAAAAAAAAAAAAAAAAAAAAAAAAAAAAATTATTGAAACCTGTATTTTCGTGAAATCTCTATTCAATCACCAAAAATACTGTAATAATCCCAATACATATGTGTTCAACAATATCACCATCTTAAAATCCCAAACCAAATGGCTTCAAAAAATACAACACCATTTAAATATCCCCGAACAAAGAACATAATTCGAACGATAATTGTTGTATAGCTTGTTACTACGTGTATCCCCTGATCACCTATGAAAAACGATAGATGCACCGGTGCAATGATGTTGCAATCCCATTCAACTTCCGCCTTCCGCCATGAAGGCTTTTAACTATATCAATCAACTGTCTTAAACAAACAATGAGTTAATGATGGTTACCTTTAAGAAGTAATGAAGAATATAAAGTAACATGTGTATTAACACAAAGTCGTGTAGACATCAGCAACATGTCAAGATCAAGAATCTGGAATTAAACTATGCAGCTTATGGACTGCAATAGAAGATACGTGTATTATTATATATCATGTAATACTAGTCATTCATTACCTTATCCCCAGAAGATTTCAAGAGTGATGCTATAATTCCAGTACGTGTTCCAATTTGACACAAGTTCCCCCAATGAACCCCCATATTTTGTTGGAGCCACCTGAAAAGAACATGTTGAATACTTTCACACTACTAGTAAGTATATGTGAATCCATATGATGTAATGGTATGTTGCAATTCTATAGGATATAAACCCAACCACATTCTTTACTATGAACAAAATTTCACATTGTTGACCATACAAAATGAAAAGAACCATTGTTTCGAATGATGCAAACATATACACACACAAAAAGAAAGAGAATAACATGAGCTTAACTTTTATTTTTTCATTTGGGCGATATAACAAACACCTTAAAGGCAATAGCTTAGCACAATCAACATTGAGGTGTAACACTAAAGCTTAACTAATTTCAACAATCAATGAATCATGTGCTTAGTAAAGCTGAACAACTGATAAAACTATAATCGAAATTAGAAATCAATGTCGAGCTTAATTCTTACTGCATTTCATAATTTGACCCATCTATCAAATATAGTTAAACAATTAAGAAGGGGTTCACATATCAAAATCATTTTGGTCAAAAACCCCAACTAGTGGTTTGGATTGGCAACCCATACTAATCAGTAAACACATAAATTAAAACCATTATATTCACTTTACTTTCAACAACAAAGCTATGTATAAAAAATTCATCAACAAATTTACAAGTAACTAAACACGGAATAGAGTAAAAACCTCATTCCCTAAAAAATAAAACTTTCAAAACAAAATCAATTTGTTCAGTGAATGAAAACATAATTTAGGGTAAAGGGCACGAATTGAAGTCATGGAACATCAAATTTACCCTAAGACTTTGAGTGATTAGATCAATTTACCTGAGAGAGGCGGTGAAATTTTTGGGAAATGTCTAGGGTTTGTTTGGTGAGAGTGGTATATGATTTTGGGGAAATGGTAAAGAGTTTTGTGTGTCTAAATTTTGGTGAAGCGGCAAATGAAAATTTGGTATCCCGCTAAAACTATTGGGGTGAAAAATTGGTATAATACAAAACGTGTTTCCAGCTAGGTTGTGTTCGAAATTTGTGAGCGATAAATAGATCGGTTAATATTTAATAACCGATCTAACTAGTTTCAAAATTTAGTAGATCGGTTATTAACCAAACAACTGATCAATTTATTACATTTTCCCATTCTTTTCCACTGTTAGATCAATTTTTAACATAACCACTCTATTTGAAGTGATCTATCTAACCTTTTGTGTAGTAGTGCTATAACCAGAGTTGACTAACCAATCAAATCCAAAATTACCTTCAAACTAAAATTCGAATATTCAAACCAAAATTTGAAACCAATCCCGTCAATGTGTCAATCCAAACGATTCTTCAATTCCAAATTCAGTCATATCAAACTTTTTTTTTTTTTTTTTTTTTTTTTTTTTTTTTCATGGCTAAGCGAACCTAGCTCAGATACCACTTATAAAGCGTGATTGATTAACCGATTGAATGTGATTACATATTTCTCAAAATATATATAAAGACTAAACTTATCACTTGAGCTTGGGCTCAAACAATTCTAATGCAAGTCTAATACAAGTAAGTCCACAGACAATTATATATGTTCTCCGATCTATTTCAGAAGAACAATCTAAGCTTTATATGAAACGCGTAGTTTAAATATCATTAAAATCTGTAATTAACTACTCTAGAACCTAAAAAGTACTGTGAGGTTATACCAAATATATATCATCCGAACGTTAGAATAGAGAATGAGTACGTTATTTCTAGAAGTTGAGACTGTGACTTGAGTGGTTTACCCGACAAAACAATTTAAATTTTAAAAGATTTGATTTCGTTACAAAGAAGTGAAAAACCAATTAAGTACGCGCTTTGTCATTTCTTTTTATCATATAGTAACATTTTTTATTTATAAGTTATAAATTACCATTGACTCATTGTGTGATTTCATTTTCGAGTTTGTATGTTGGTTAAGAACTTAAGATTTAAAATCAAACTATCTACTCTAACAGTCAAACTAGCTAATCGATCATTACATTGATGTTAAGAGTTAAGATTCATATTTTTTTGTTCTATTACCAATGAAAAAATATAGATCGATTGTGTTTGTTCAGAAATTTAATTACTATTAACGTGTTTTTAGTACTTATAAATCATTTTGCTCAAAAAAAAAAAGGTACTTATAAATCATTTATATGTTCCCCCATATTTCAAGCCATCTAGAATTCCCAAACCACGTACCCATTTTCTACGTACCTTCCATTTGATTCTTTCAGTCTTTGGTCTTTCCCAATATATATAAACGTCCAAACTTCTATCACTCGATCTAACGAAACCTTATTCAAAAACATAACTCTTGCAAATCATGGATGATGACATGAGATCAGAACAAAGACTTTCTTTCAGTGACCTACAACTTTTCGCTAACGATGATGAAAATCAAAACCCTATAATTTCCTCTCCGTATAATTCTTCTCATTTTAACCAAGATAATTTCTTAGGTTTTTTCGTTGAAGAAACCCTTTCTATTGATACACCAAAGACCGGCATCATCTTCTGTGGAAAAGTGATTGATACCTCGACTGATACCCAAAACCCGAACACAAAAAAGAAAGCAAGTTCTAAGAAGAGCAACAATATTGGTGGTTTACCTAGACGAAATTCTGATTCTTTTTCTAGATCAAATTCTTTTCACGCTTATATCAAGAACGAACAAGTTTCCAAACTAGCGAGTTCTAGCAAATCAAGGTGGCAAGTGTTTGTTGGATCAGATAGGTTTCCTAAAAAAATGGAGTTAAGTGACATACGAAGCAGGCAGCGAAGGGGTAGTCATGGTTCAGAGAAGGACAAAAGGGATGGAAACCGGTTTTCGGGGCTGATTAGGGTACTCGGATGTAATGGTGGATTCAATTATGATGAGAATGAGATGATCAAGAGTTCCCTTCGCTACTTTCCTTCTAGTACACTGAGAGCGGCTTAATTTGAAATCACTAGCTAGCTATGCAAGACTTAACATAGTTTATGATCATATTATTTGTTGCACATTAAGGTATTTAAATTCATAAACGTTATATTCATCCGAAAAATGTTATCTAGTACAATCAAATTTAATGAATATTTTCAACTATGCTTATTATGAACTTCAAGTATTGGAATATATATTACACATTTGTTGGCTTGGAATCCAAATTAGATAAACAGAATGAAGTCTAGTTTGAGTAATTTTACTTTATCTTAATTTGTATAAGGTTCAGTGGAAGTGAGTTGATCCGAGCCCTAGCTCCACAAACAGGGACGGAACCAGGACTAAATATTACCGGGTGCAAAAAAAAAAATTGAACACTAATACTAGAAACATATTTCGATGGACCGGGTGCATTTAAGATAACTTTAGGAAAAATCGATGATTTTTTCAAATATTAACATTACATTGAAAAAATCCATAGGATGCCCGGGCACCCGCGGGAACCCCCTGGCTCTGTCCCTGTCCACAAAACTCGGCTCGTATAACATTAGAGAAGATTGACTCCAGTCTCGAGCTATACTTGTTTCAAGCCTTATTTGTAAAGCTCAGCTCTCGGGTTATTTTCATCATGAAACTTTAATTCATGTATTCCCTAGTTATTTCTAACAGCACACAGTGTGGGTAACGCGAGGGGTGCGTTAAACCTTAACATGGGGTGCGTTAACCACACCGAAAGTTGCGTTAAGGGTGGGTTAACGCCCCCACATTAACGCCTTAACGTGACGTTAAAGTCTAGCTGCAATAATAAAAAAAAAAAAAAAAAAAAAAAAAAAAAAAAAAAAAAAAAAAAAAAAACATTTCTACCCCCTTGGTTCATGATAAACGGAACAGTAAACAGCTGAGCAAGTTTTGATAAATGTTACAGTCGCCGGAAAGGAACAGTCGTGTATGAGGTAGAAGGAAGATAAGGAAGATGAACAGTAACATATTTCTTATCTCTGATTGGTTTTGTGAAATACGGAGTATAAAGTAAAACTATTTTGTTTGACTGGTCACGTGATTAGTAATATAGGGAATAGAAATTTAACACTATAATTTTGTTTTTTCCTTTTATAAATTTTCAGTTTTCAGTTTTTCACTATATTTCAATCCACACACTTTTTGGTAAATAAAGTATTAATTTTAGTTTAGGGGTTGAGTTTGAAAATAGTTGAGTTAAGGGTGAGTTATGATAAGGGGGTTTTTTTTTTAGTTAAACGTGAAAAAGTTAAAGCTGATGTGGCGCTGACGTGGCAGTGTGTTAATGTTTAATTTTGTGTTACCACACCGAGTGCTCTAAGAGAATTGACAGTGGTGAAGAGCTTTGGCTCTTTATTTGGGCCCCACTGGGTGGCACATCATTTCAACACTCACACTTCAAAATAACCCCTCACTCATAACAAGTTTCAACAGGCCATTTGGGCCCCACCCACCTCAATTTTATTTTCTTTTCCATTTTTCAAACAAACTAAATTTCATTCATTAAAATAAAATTACAATACGAAAAAAAAAACATACGAAATAAAAACGTACTAAAAAATAAAAAACATACGACAAATAAAAAACACACGAAACTTAAGAAATACCCGCCCAGTCAGTTTGATTATATTTTGCCATTATTTCTTCTTGTTTATGTCGGATGAGAGCGGCTTTGCATTCCGGCAACGTTTCGGGATCAAGCATGAGAAACTCTAACTCATTACACTCCAGTATCCCCAGTTCTTTCTGTTTCTTCACCTCGTACACGGATGTGGCTGCTTCAACTTTGCGTCTATAATCGGAAGATAAAAGATCCGTACAGACTCCGATTGACTCCCCCTGGTGCTCCCCCCAGCGCTCGACGTCTCCAACGACTTGGCTTTTTTTTTTCGGGTCGATGTTTGCTGGTGGGTCGAGGTCTTGGATCAGGGCCGAATAGTTCGGTGAGATTATCTAGATCAATCGGCTCCGCCGTGTTCCATTTGGGGTATTTTTTCAAAACATGCCACACGTGAACTATAGTATACTTTTTCCCATCAAAGCGTTGACTAAGATTGGTCTTGGCATTCTCGATATGATAAGCCTCACTTTCCCCGCTTCTACGTTGTAAATATTTGTAAATAGCATTTAACTTTTGGCAATCACCGTTAATCCTACTCCATTTCCCCGATATCATATTATTGGTACGAGGACAACTCTTTGTAGCCATGTTGAAATCCTCCATAATCAGGTTCTAAAACGCTTCGTCCGATCGGTCATTTCCGATCTCGGCATTCTGGGAAACTTCAACCCAAGTCTCGGCTAGCAACGTTTCTTCGTTGCGAGACCACCGTGTATTCGATCATGTCTGTTCCTCCACGTCATCCTCATCGTCCGCATCGAAATTCACCATGGGTGGTTTTTTTTGAAGGTTTCGCGACTCGTTTTCCTTTACGCCGTGCTTCACGGGTGTCTTGTGATGGGGTTTGTGGTATTTTGAGTTGTGATTGTGATGGTTGTGATTACAAGAATTGTGGTTGTAATAGTTGTGATTGAAAAAATTATGGTTGTGATTGAAAAAATTGTGATTGTAATTGTTGTGGTTGAAAGAATTATGGTGGCGTATTTCTTGGATATTGGAAATTTTGAAATCCTTGTTGTTGGTTTAATGATACGCAATTGATACATTTGCTCGGGTGTCATTTACGTACCAAACGGAGGAATCTGTTGCGAGGAAGAATTTGAGTTTTGTGATGATGGGGTACACGGCTTCGAGGGGTTCGAGGAAGACGAGTATTTTTGTGGGTTATAGTCTAGAAGAGAAGTAAAATAGCCGTCGTTTGGACTTTGAGAGACATTTTTTTTGCCAAATGACAAGTTTACCCTTAACCAATTAGAGGAATGCTAGACCCACATCAAAATTATACAAAAAGAATTTAAACGCTGATGTGTTATGGAATGATTGGTCTCATCAGAAAGAATAGAGAGAAAATATAATAAAATAGACTAATCACTTTCTGACACATAAACGTGCGGATTTTTTTTTGTGTAATCCTTATGAGTCTAGTATTCCTCTTATATGTAATAAAAATAATTCTATAATTATCTGACTTGAGGACCAAAAATGTAGTTAACTCTAATAATTAATTATCTATTTTAATAATTTAATGTGAAAAAGTGTCAAGCTGTGTATAGGGGGTGTTTGGTCGAACATGCAGGTACTTAATTATTAATTCATTGTTTTTATTATTTAATAAATAAGTACCCAAATGACTTTTAATTAATTCATTATTTTTTCAGATATTTATTCGTATCTGAATAACTGGCTGTAAGGTTATTCAGACATATTTCTCGCTTTTGTTACCGATCAATATCGCAGCTACGGCCAGTCAACAACATGCAAAGTTGAGAGTCAACACTCGTTGTTGAAATTATAATTGTGCAGCACACAGTCCAACTTAGACACGTTGTTGAGTTCGATCGATAATATTCTCATTGTGCAAGAAACTGCGATAAAGGAAACTTTTAATTGAAGCAAAAATGAGAGAATGAATAAATGTAATATACCACTATTTGCAGAATTGTGGTATAAAGTTTCCAAATATGCTTTGGAACTCATGTTCGATGAACTCCAACTGTCGATCGCCGTAGAAGATAGTAGTCATCAGTTGCGGTCAGTTTATGGGCTACCATGCTTTCATGAACTGCTTTACTATCGAATTCATAGTAAGTATATTAAATTTATGACTATCAAGTTATTTTCCCCATTAATATCAATAATTTATATAAGTCACTTTTAATGAATGCAGAAATGGCCATTCCACTGGATACAGTTGATATTTTTTTGGAGAACCCTATCTGTTCCGTGGCCTATTATCAATAATGAAGATGGTCCTTCTTGTGAACCTGACGATGATCCTTCTTGTGAAGATGACATACAACAATTCAAGAGTGTTTTTGACAAAATGTCGTCGTTTGTCAAGAAAAATATGTTAAAGAAGGTGAGAGGGATATACGATCCCCAATCTGTTGATTGCCCGTGTGGGGGATGACGACTGTGCTCACTTCATTTATCTGACGCTAGTCGAAAATTCACCACTTCCGGATACTCACCCACAACGGAGGGCGTTCAGAGTTGCCTATGCATCCGAATGGGCAATTTTATATTACGATCGACAACACATGTATACTGAGATTAGACAAAGACAAACATTGTTACACCCGTACCCCGATGAGGTACAACATGAGTATATAAAATGTTATGTGTTATATTTTATGAGCTAGTTAAATAAAGAATATGTGGCCAAGTTAGGAAGAAATGGAACTAGGAGGACTAGCCTTGCCAATTAACCAAACTTATTCCTACCAATGATTAAATAAGTCCAAGACTTAGAAAAGTCTGGAATTATCTTGGGAGTTCTTGAAAGTCGACACATAGAGGAGAAAAAGGGAGGGAAGCCAAAATTATCATCTAGCTCATTCTAATCATCTTGAAGTGATCAAGAAGCCTTAATTGTAACCTCTTCATCTTGTAAGTGGTTTTCCCCAAATGTGAAAATTAGGGTTCATATGGTGGGTTTTAATGTTTATGGTAAAAAGTAGTGAAATGATGGTCTCCTTAGTTTGTTAACACTAATTGTAGTTAATGTTGTGCTAGGGAGCATTTGTAGAGGCCCAATCAAGTCAAGTAGGAAGCTAGTAGGATTGGAGGTAAGTATATGAGTATAATCCTTGTTAATGCTATGATGTTAATGTTATGTTTGTGTTAATGTGATTATTATGGAGCTTGTGAATTTGTATTAGCTTGGATCCAATGCTAGTTGTGTAAATGATAAATAATTACTTGCTTGGTCAAGGTGAGTAATAATCCCATTTTATGCTCCTTGTTAATGTTATGATTGGTGTTAATCACCAATCTCATGTGAATGTGATGTTGATTATATCTTGTATACTTACTAAGCGTTTTCGCTTATGGTTTAGATGTTAATGGTTTTGTAGGTTCTAGCGGAGGAAGCAAAGGTAAGGATCTTGCTTAGTTGTAGTCGTGGGATGAAGCTTAGCGTAGTTAGAAGCTAGCTTAGAAGACCATAACTCTTGGACCAAGTATTTTGGAAGTTGGAAGCCGAAGTGCCCTTTTGTGCCTTGGTATATTTAACTTGTGTGGTCGTTTTGTTAAATTATGGTCTTGTCGTCAAACAATATCTTTTGTTCATGTAAATTTCTTGGGTCAAATGTTTAAGTGTTATGTGGTCCTAGTAGTATGTAATTATGGATGAAATTGACGCTAATAGGGTGTTTGGCACGAAGCCGTTACCACCCATTTTGATGTATATATGGGTTGAATTGCTATGGAACAAGTTTGAATTGATAAGTTAACGTAGTTGGTCAAGTTTGAGGAAAAACGGGAGTCGTATGGGTTGTTGGTAGTGAAAATGGGTCAAAACGGGTTATTTGCATAACCCGTCTAATTTGTAAAGTACCCCTTCGGGGTGTCGTTCGGTAAATGTTTTTGTATGAAAATGAGCCCATTGATGTACCAAATAAATCTGGAAAGTTTGGTTGAGTTTCGAGTTCGGGAGGTCGGGTTTCCAGCCGGGGATTTTGAAAATTGAGTTTGGCGGACAGCAAGCCTGGACCTCCAGGGTTTGGGCTCAAACCGGCGGTTGGGATTTCCCGACCGGCGGTTTGGGCTGTTTTCCAGATTTTTGCGATTTTCAAAAATTCATATCTTTTAATCCGTAAGTCGTCATGGGTCATACCATCCGTCGTTTTGAAGGTAATTGAGTGTAATTTCATTTAAGAATAGCCTCAAGGGCTGAATTTTTATAAATTTTTTTCAGTCATCAAAAGAGTGGTCGGATGTCCATAAAAGTCAATCGTTTTTGCGTAAAAAGTTTTAAATTTTAGTCTAAACGGGCACGGGGCATTACAACTTGGTATCAGAGCTTCGGTCTAAAAGATTTAGGATTTCACTTTAGGATTTCCTAGACTTAGGCCTTGTGTAGATGCATTTAGAGCTAGTGTTTGTTATTTGTGTATCGTTTGAGTGATTTTAAGGACCCATATGTTGGATATTTTTATGACTACGCCTGGCCACCGTAGTGATAAAAATATGGAACATATGTGAAGTTGAAATCATTTAGATCATACATGGGTGACAAGCTAGGGTGTTAGTATAAAGATAAAATGTCATTCATGCATCGGTTAAGTATATAATTGTGCTTGATATTATGAATTGCTAATTTTCAGTAAGAAGAAATGGAAACCCCTCACCAGAAGGAAGTCGCGAAAGCCACGGCTTCCAAGCATGCCGAAACTTCGGCAGGTGATGTGGGTAATAATGATAAGGACAATGAAAGTTCTTCTAGCTCCGGAGGCCTCAACTTCAGAGGTTTCACGGAAGAAGAAATGAAAGCCCTAAACTCAATGAAGGCAAAAAGAGTAGGTAAGGCTATCGAACAAGCAATGCCCTATTATGTCAATCAAACAACGCAAAATCTTAGGAATTTAATGAAAGAAGAATTCAAGGAATTTAAGAAGGAATGTGGAGTAGCAAAAGAACCTAAGAGTGACAAGGCTACTTACCGGGACTTCACGGCTTGTGATGTACCACGGTTTACCGGTGTTCTTGACCCCATTGTTAGTAATAGGTAGATTACGGCTGTGGAAGGTGCTTTTCGTACTAGTGGTTGTGAGAAAAGGAAGAAGGTTATCTATGCGACCAACTTTCTTCGTGATAGTGCCAAAACTTGGTGGGAAGGGAAGGTTTGTGAGAAGGGAGAACCTTGGGCCAAATCATGTACTTGGAAGGAATTCAAGGAGTTGTTTAGTGCCGAGTATGCTCCGGTTGAAGAAATTGATAAAATTCGAGAGAAGTTCCAATCTCTCACTCAAACTAATGAGACGGTGAATGAGTTGTGGAGGACGTTCCATGATATGGTTCCGTATTTTTCCGAATACCTTGGGAACGAGAAGCTTAAAGTTGACAAGTTTCAAAGGATGCTTAAGGATGCTATTCGTGATGTGATCTCGCCATTCAAATGCACCACCTTGGAAGATCTTTTGAGTAGAGCTAGGGTAAGGGAAACGGACTTGCTAAGGAGAAAGGAGAAAGAGGCTAGAGAATCAAAGAGGAAGTTAGAGTTTGTAGGTCGAGATGGGAAGAAGACTAAGTTTGATAATGACAAGAAAGGTGTGGGAAACAAAGCTAAGGTAGCATGTTCGAAGTGTGGCAAGTTCCATCTTGGGGAATGTAGGCGAAATACGCCGGGTTGTTACAAATGTGGAGCTCTAGACCACCAAAGCAAGGATTGAATCAAACCAATGATAGTATGCTACGGGTGCAACGAGATTGGGCATAGATTGAGGGATTGCCCGAAAACAAAGGCAATTGAAGCAAAACCATTGAGGACCGTCAAGGAAGAGAAAGTAGACGTCCCAAAACCAAAAGCTAGAGTTTATCAAATGAGTGTCGACGAAGCCAAGTCGGGGACCGATGTCATCACAGGTATTCATCTTGTTAATTCCGTACCCGCTTGGGTTTTATATGATTCGGGTGCTAGTGTGTCCTTCGTATCTTATAATTTTAGCAAGCAACTAACCTCTCCACTAGCTAAACTCCCGATACCCCTAGAAGTCGAAATAGCCGATAGTAAAATCGTTGTTGTGTCTAATGTATATCAAGATGTAGAGATAGAGATTGATGAGAACGTTTTTAAGATTGACTTAATTCCCATTATGCTCGGGGAGTTTGATATTGTTATTGGTATGGACTGGCTTGATAAATATAACGCGACTATCCTTTGTAGTCAAAAGATCATTCGAGTTGTAAATCCTAGCGGTCGTGAAATGATTATTTATGGTGATAAAAGAAAAGGTGAACTAAAGTTATGCTCCGTAATAAAGGCTAGGAGATATTTATCGCATGGTTGTTATGCCTTCATGGCCCACGTGGTTGATACGAGCTTTGAGAAGAAAAGTATCGATGATGTTCCGGTCGTGAGCGAATTTTGTGATGTCTTTCCGGAAGACTTGCCGGGTATTCCACCCGAAAGGCAAGTCGAATTCTGTATTGATCTTGTTCCGGGTGCTACCCCTATTGCTAAAACTCCTTATCGTCTAGCTCCGTCCGAAATGAAAGAGTTGATGAGTCAACTCCAAGAATTGCTTGACAAAGGTTTTATTCGTCCTAGTAGTTCGCCATGGGGAGCTCCAATCTTGTTCGTTAAAAAGAAAGATGGTAGTATGCGGATGTGCATCGATTACCGTGAATTGAATAAAGTTACGGTGAAAAATGTGTATCCGTTGCCAAGAATCGATGACCTCTTTGATCAACTTCAAGGTGCACGATGGTTTTCAAAGATCGATCTCCGTTTGGGTTATCACCAATTGAAGGTTCGGGAAGAAGACATTCCTAAGACGGCCTTTAGGACCCGATATGGACACTACGAGTTTACGGTTATGCCCTTTGGTCTCACGAACGCGCCTGCGGTTTTTATGGATCTTATGAACCGCGTATGTAGACCGATGTTGGATAGGTTCGTTATAGTGTTCATCGATGATATTCTTATCAACTCAAAGAGTAAGGAGGAACACGCCGCGCAATTACGGGAGATCCTAGAGACATTGAGAAGAGAAAGATTGTACGCCAAGTTCTCAAAATGTGAATTTTGGTTACAAGAAGTTCAATTCCTCGGTCACATTATTAATTCTGATGGTATTACAGTTGATCCTGCAAAGGTGGAAGCTGTAATGAAGTGGCATGCACCAAGGAACGTTGATGAGATTCGAAGTTTTCTTGGCCTTGCGGGATATTATCGTAGATTTATTCAAGACTTCTCCAAAATCGCATCGTCGTTAACGAAACTCACTAAGAAGAACGCTATCTTCGAGTGGGGTGAAGAGCAGGACGAAGCCTTTCGTACTCTACGGAGGAAGTTATGTGAAGCACCAGTTCTTGTATTGCCGGAAGAAACTGAAGATATGGTGGTTTATAGTGACGCATCTTATTCCGGTCTTGGATGTGTTCTTATGCAAAGGGGAAAGGTGATTGCTTACGCCTCGAGACAACTAAAGAAGCATGAAGAAAATTATGCAACTCACGACCTTGAGTTTGCGGCTGTGGTTTTTGCTTTAAAATTGTGGAGGCATTATTTGTATGGAGTTAAGTTTGTGATTTACACCGATCATCGAAGCCTTCAATACTTCCGTGATAAGAAAGATCCAAACATGAGGCAACGAAGATGGTTAGACTTGTTGAAGGACTACGATTGCGAGATTCGCTACCATCCCGGTAAAGCGAATGTAGTGGCGGATGCTTTGAGTCGCAAGGATCAAAATGAAGTCACTAGCATTTATTCGTTGTGAATGATTGTCACGACCGATCTTTTTGATAAAATCAAGTTAGCTCAAAAGGAAGCATTGAAAGAAGAAAATAGGGAAGGTGAGCGTATCTTTTCCCACATTCCACATCTCGAAGAAGATAGACGAGGGATTAAGACTCGGTATGGAAGGGTTTACATCCCTTTTCGTAGTAGCATCAAAGAATTGATTCTAGAGGAAGCACACAAGTCGAAATATTCTATTCATCCGGGAACTACAAAGATGTACCGTGATTTGAAGAAGAACTATTGGTGGCCGGGTATGAAAAGAGATTGTGTAAAGTACTGATGAACTCAAATAAGTACATTTTATTACCATCATTTATCCTATTTATTTGACTTGTTTTATTATATTATCTGTGAGAATTGATACGTTAATGTTTACTTTTGTAATTCTCAGGTAAAAACAAGTACTATGTGAAACTTGACGATTTTGGACTAATTATGGAGCAAAACAAGCAAGAAGTTAAAAGTCTATTGAAATGCACAAGATCAAGATCATTCTGCTCCAGATACGCCGCATCCTACTTCTAACATACGGCGCATCACTATCAAGATTTCACAAGTTACGATCCAAGACAGCAAAGGACATGCGCCGCATAGAGAAATGGAGTTACGCCGCATCTTAAGGCGGTATACGAATATTCCTGAATATATTAATCTTGGACCCCACGCGAAGTTAAGTCAATGCGCCGCATCTACTTATTCAATGCGCCGCATCTAACCCTCAGACAGAAACTATAAATACCCCAAAGTCAGACGAATTTTGTGTGCAATATACGGAGTACGAGACTTAGCAAAAGACAGAAGAAACCCTAGACGAAGTCAGGCGTATTAGCAGCACAAGACACACCTTGAACGAAGATACAAGAGCTGTAAGAAGGTCCTGCATGTATTCAATTCATTAAGTAGTTTTGTTTTATTGTATTAGTACACTTTAATTCATCAGGATTGATGGGCCGATTCCATGTGACTACGAAAAACCATGGGCACCCCTTAAAATTGCTTTCCCATTAATTAAAGTTTATATGTTGATGTCTTTGGTGACTTTTATTAGTGCATTGATAACCTCTGTGTCTAGCTAAGCATTGCTTGGGTCGCCATGCCCCTTCCTCGCCTATTTATTCTATCGTTTTAGGATAGTGGGATAGACATAAGTAATCATTAAGGGTTTACTCGCCGATAAGATTAGAGCCAACGAAAAAGGTTTAACTCTCGGTGCGTCGCATCGAACTATACACTTCATATAAAACTAGCAATAAAACAAGTGACAAGCTACTTAATTATCAGGACAGGTCTTCTTATTGTCTCAAGTATTTATCTGTGTACGTGTGTGCTAATCGCTGATTCGTGCTCATTAGTTTAATTTACTATTTAATCATAACCAAACCGTGCCAATCTCTCAGGCTGAACCCCCTTGCGTTAGATTAGGTTGTACAGCTAACTTAAGATATTAAAATACTGATTAGAATAACTAGATAATACGTTCCCCTCTTAGTGATCGACACTCTACTTACCAATATATTCATACTGACCGGGTACACTGCTCATTAAAGTGTGTGTTATTGATAAGTCGGCTAAATATAAATTTAAAACTTGAATACTGCTAAAACCACAACGACATACTGTGGATATAAATTAGAGCAATACACACGCACACACATCAAGTACGTTGAGAAATGTTTAACTTTTCTAAAGGTTAAAGCCGAGCATCAGAAGCCGTACGGAAAAGTTCAACCTTTAGATATTCCGGTTTGGAAGTAGGAAAAGATCACGATGGATTTCATAACTAAGTTGCCAAGGACGAAGAAGAAGAACGACACGATTTGGGTCATAGTAGATCGCCTAACCAAGAGTGCTCACTTCATTCCGATTAGAGAGAATATGCTCGTTCATAAGCTAGCTAAGATCTATGTTAATGAGATAATCTGTAACACCCCTAAAAATCTGGTTTAGCGGAAGCACACATGTTTGGGTGCTACTAAATTGGTATCACAACACAAAGTATAAAGAATGGTTTTATCTCAACCATTTAAAAATAGATTTCATATTCAAAAGTGATTCGTTTACAACATTTCAAAAATAGTGCGGAAATATAAGCTCATAAAAGATTTCAAGTGGTCCCGAAAATATCAGAGTCTTCTATGACCATGTCACGCCATGCCAAAAGCCTTCACAACTAGATTATCGCCTTAAACCTGAAAATACATGCTAAAAAGTGTCAACACGAGGTTGGTGAGTTCATAGAGTTTAGTGTAAAATGTAAAGCATTTGAATAACGATTTTCCCGGCAAAGGCATTGTAAATCCACTCAGTCCCAAGCCCCGCCCATACAAGTCTTGCAACCTATGTGTTTACAACCCGCTGCCAAATAAGATTTGTAATAAAGTAGTAATAATACTGTGAGTTCCATAAGAGTTTTGTGGCCATTGTGTCGCTCACAATGTCCTGAAAATAGTGTTTACCTTCAAGTAAAGTTTGTGATGTGGACCAAGTGTAGGGTATGCAACCCAAAATAAATAGTTTATTACGCTAGCTCTAAGTTCATGTAACCGAAGCTATAACAGTGTGCATGCTCTAGAAGCATGTTAAATATAAAGGCCCGGCAAGTGTTTATCCCAGACACTTGTGTTTCGACATGGTATACGTTCGTTTGCCTATCTGGTCAACCCGAACGGGGACGTTACTCCCAATAGATCTATTTATAACATTCGCGCTTCCCAGCAGGAATTGACGGTTCATGAGTTTGGGCAATTTGGGACATAATAGTGCTTAGGCTAATCCGCGTAATAGTTTGGTAACAACAGTGTTGGTCCATAAAATAGTTTTGCATGTTTCTCACCCCGATTGTAAAACAAGTTTAAATAGAGTGGGGTTACATATCAGTCAATCACATATCGCTTTCAAATAACCAATTCAAATAATTCAGCTCAACAGTCAGATATTGAGTAAACAGTTCGCAAATTTCAAATAAACAGACGTTTAGTTAAAACGAGCATGTATTCTCCCCCAGAAACAGTTTAAAAATCAGTAAAAGTAGGGGCCATGAACTCACCTTAGCTTGCAGCAACGCAAAAATATCTCAGTGGTCACAACTGGCATCAAGAGTAAAATATAACGATATCGAGGGTACTGGCACAACGGTGCCGGATCAGCACAACCTAATATATATATATATAGGCATCTCAGAATACGTCTCGTAAAGTAAAAGTTTTCAAAAGACAAACGGTTTTAGTTTTCGTGGATAACTCGTACTAAAGTTTGTAAAAAGTTTAGTGTTAGCGTTTCGTGTGGTGGTAAGACAACATATACCCAAGAATACTCACGCCAAATAGGAATAGGAAATTGACACAGTCGAGAAAAATGCGGACGAGATAATACTCATTAATTAAAATTTAACCAAACGAACACCCTAATAGCATGGAAGCAAAAGTCTATTCAGCCAAAATTGTAGTCTATTCCTTTGTTATGCGTAATAGATATTAACAAAAAAAAAAAGAAACATGGGTGGTTTGGCAGTTTACAATTACTTATATAAATGCTACTCACTGTTACATGGTAATGGACCACAAGTGCAGTATTTATTAGCTAGACACTGTTTTCTTAATCAGTCGTTCGAATGAAACTTGCATTTATACTCATTTGCTTTTTATTTTCTTTCATTTTGTCAACATTCTTAGTTGTTATAACCATCTGTTTCCAAATATTATTAAAACAAGTTAAACATTCACTATAAATTAAATGGTCAAAAGTTAGTATTCAACAAATACTGATATGAGACGCCACATATGATAGCACATGCATCCAGTTGCTTCAGGCAAATCAGCAAACACACCCCAGTATATAATGGTCAAAATCTTACAACTAGCCATAATTTTAAACTGATTATTTCAATGACCATCAATTTAACTGATTAGTATAGTTATAATGATCAGCATAGACTTAACTATCGGAGCTCAACACCACAAAACAATTCGCGACAATGTATGCTTAAAACAAATAACTCGCACCCTACTGATTTAATATTACTGCAATATAACCTTCAATTTTTAATAGATCCATAACCAAATGACCAAAAGCAAATAAAATCCCTACTGAGACCAAACCAGGTCGTATAGTTTTGATCCGACCCG